>CM054939.1:15646022-15693936 GCA_029168755.2 Tillandsia fasciculata | reverse complement strand
AACATGTGTTGGGTTATACTAATATGGATCTAAATAGGGAAAAAAACACCTAGAGGGGGGTGAATAGGTGTAAACAATAAACACTCAAAAAATCATTGCGCAATAAAACCCAATGCGGAAAAATAAATGAACACGCAAGATTTTTACGTGGAAAAACTCCAAACCGGAGTAAAAAAACCACGGGACCGATAACACGGCGAAATCCACTAGAATTAACACACGTACAAGGTGATATAACGTACTCACAGACGACTCAACCTTTTACCATACGCTCCTAGTAGATCTTCTCCGCTCGCTCCACGACGCTTCTCGAATCCACGATCTCCGCCCAACGCTGAATCCACAGCGTCCAACGTCGAGTCCACGACGTCCGACCGAATCCACGGTCTTCACCCAGTAGCACGCTTCGAATCCACGAACGTACCTCGCTCCGAATCCACGAGAGCGGTTGCACCTTGAATCCACAAGGCCACGCGAGTCCACGCGCCGATTTAGGGTAAATCGTTGTTTTTGGGTGGTGATGATCCGCCGAATACTTAGATGAGAAATAGATCGGAAATACCATCTAAGTATTCATTGATTTGATTCTACTCAAAATCTGAGTTTGGAAAACCTAGAATCAAATCAATCAATATAGATGAAGAAACATAGAATTAATCTATTGATTTCCTTTCTTCTCTATATGTGGATTTTTTCTTTCGGTTTTTCGTATTTTTCTATTTTTCGGATGCCCTAGAAAATGAATAAAGGGTCTATTTATAGGTTAGAAACCATTGGAAGAAGATAAGGATCAAAAACTTGCCTTTTCTGGAAATTTTACGGACGGCGATCCGGATCGGATTTCTGGCGATCCGGATTGCAGAAGCAAGAAAGACGATTTCCAGAAAAACAATAGTTCGGGATCCGGATCGAAGTTCCTGATCCGGATCGTTCATACAGTTTCACCAAACACCAACGTTCGGGATCCGGATTGCAAAGCCTGATCCGGATCGTTCAAATACAAAGGTAAAACTAGTGTTCGGGATCCGGATCAAAGATGCTGCGATCCGGATTGAACCAGTGTATGAACGAACACCCTTCGGGATCCGGATTGCAAGGTCTGATCCGGATCCTGAACATGTCCCATGTCCAGTTTTTGATATTTATGCAATAAAAATTCTTCCAAGTGTTTCTACACTACAAGAAGTATTCGGATCACCAAAAATCTTTAGTTAAACATACCTGATCCTTTTGAATTCTTCTTTCTTGAGATTGAGGTATATGATCCAAACTTCTTTCATCTTCAATCTTCAAGACTTAATACTTTCACGAAATACGCCAACTCAAATTCCGTAACAATCTCCCCCTTTGGCGGTTTCGTGACAAAACACAAATCCACAAAAGAAAATTCAAAAAGATATTTTTGTTGCTATCACCATACAACAAAAATTTACAATGGAGATCCAAAAATTTAAATACATGAGATAAACTCCTAAAACAGACTCTAGACTTAGACATCTGTAATCTCTGCACAAAGAAATCATTCTTGACAAAAAGATCGTTAGATACCTCAAGAATTCTAGCATACAAAACCAAGCAGAGATAGAGTTTATACTCATCATGACATTTAGTAATTCAGATATGTAATAAGATCAGAATCAAACCAACATATCTTCTAAGCAAACAAAGATTCCAAATGTCATAACTTTGCTTTGTTAGTAATCAAACAACTTGTTAGTAATAATACATGCCCAAATAGTTAGTCAAATAGTTAGTAGGGACATGCAACAAATCACCAAATAAAAACCAAAAGTTGTAATACTTACCTTCCACTAAAGTCAAAGTTTGAGTTCGTTTCAAAGTTCTCACTCAAAGTTTTCTCTACTCTCTCCCCTTTTTGTCACAAACAAGCCAATAATTAAAAAAAACAAAGAGAGTTAAAAGGTTTAGAAACAAGCAAGAACCGATAAGAGTTCAGAGTTGAAGAGAAATAAAACAAACCAAGAACACTAAACCTGCAAAAGAAAAGATTGGACAAAAAAAAAAAAAAAAACAAACAAAAAAAAAAAAAAGATTATGCAGAATCTCGTCAGAGCTGATACACCCAAGCTTCTGAAACATTTTCTTGATCCGTTTGTTCATAGAAGCTTGTTCCTTCTTAACTTCTCTGACTTCTTTCTTGACTTCTTTAAGGTCCTCTTTCATTTCAGCGAACTCAATAGACATGCGTTCTTGCTCGTTCGAGAGTCGCTGTTGTTCCTTAAAATTGAGCTTACTGAAGCATCATCATCAGAAGTTGATGGAGGTGCTTGCTGTGTGGTGGAACAGAGGTAAGAGTTGTTGCTTGTGGTCGAGCTCTTTGTCGGATTGAGGAGATGGAGGATCATCTTGTTTTGTCGATAGAGATTTCACAATTGTTGTTTCATTAATGGTGCCCAAACTGTACATGTAGAAAGCTCGCGCTTGTATCGACTTTAAACTTAAACTTTCTAAGGATGCGCATAATTATCATTGGATAGGTAGTCTCTTGTGGGTGAGAGAGTGTTCCACATACCGCGCCATCCTTGACCAAATGAGATAAGGAATATTCAAGTTTGCTCCCATCAATGCGGCCGGGTTTCCAAGAAGATAAAGGAATAACATCCTATCCCATCGAAGAACCTTCGTATTCATGTTGGGAAGAATGTTGTAGCAGACAATGAAGTTTATATACCGATACTCCGGTCGAAGCTCTTTGAGAAAAAGAATTTCCGGTCGACAAAGTATCCGGAAGACAAATTCCATTTACAACCACTCTCCAGGAGTTGTGTTGAAGCTTTGAGTTTTCAGGTAATGGAGTCCATCACTTCTGGCTTTCATTCCTAGCACTTCTCCAATCAATTGGGGAGTGACTTTGATTTTGATTGTTTTGACCAAAGTGTGAAATTCTCGACGTCCTTCATCTTGATCAACTAGACCTAACGTTCTGATAAAACATACGAACTGAGTGAGGACAGTACCCAGTAGTCTCAGGGAAGTTGCATATTGGAGCTAGACCTGCCTGGTCAAACAAAGTCCCAAAGACTGTAGATCGTTCCTTCATCTGTTTGACATTGACATGTCTTTCGCCAATGCATTCCCTTTTCTCAAAATCTTTGATCCGTGCTGAGCTAATGAATTCTTGTTGAGGAGGCTGGCTAGCAATATGGTTCGTTAATCGAAATGCCCCGAGCACTGCCTCTTTTTCTTGCACCCGTTTTTTATTCTTGTTCCAATTGGACTTGGGTCCATGGGAGCTTTTCCTTTTTCATGCAGCAGTAGGAGGAGGCTTTGCCTTTGAAGCTCAGCAGTAGCTTTCCCTTTTGAGACAATAGGGACGTCTTCCTCGATCTCGAGGTTATCCCAGTCAATTGAAGCCGTCTCTGATTCTGTCTCAGAATCACTCCGAGCTTTCTTCGATCTCTTTGCCTTCTTAGGTTTGCAGCATCTTTGACCATGAACCATGGTAGCAAGTAGAAAAATGATCCAGGTGATCACCATTTTGATTGCCTGTGAAGAACAACTCAAGAACATGAAAATTTTCAATTTTCAAAATTTGAAAAATTGTACCCAAACAATCATAATCATGTAGAGAAGCTAAGAATCAAATTAGTTTTGCAAAAAGAATTTTAAAAATAGATCAATTCCATGATTTTCAAAAATTCCTCTTATATGCCCTAAAACAGAATTTTCAGAAATCGAAGCCCAAAAATTCGTTAATCTTGAGAAAAACCCAGCATATAATCAAAACTAATCTACCCAGAGTTCTTATTTCAAAAGAAATTTGACCAAAAACCATTCACAAACGAAAAAGATCCATGAAATTTCATCACGTTTTGGTGAAAATATAGAAAACCTGTGAAAAACCGAGATTTTGATCAATAAAACTTACTTGGAATCGAAGAACTTGAGTTTGGAAAGCTCCAAGATGCAAGAAATCTAGAGAGAGAAACTCTAGAGGCTTAAGAACAAAAGATTGTAGTAAAAGAAATCAAAACCCTCTTGTTCTTATAAAACCCTAGCCGTGATCCGGATCGGATCGAGATTTTGATCCGGATCGGCTACCCGCAGGAATAAGCCTGCGTTCGGGATCCGGATCACTTAGTCCGATCCGGATCGGCTCCAACTTTTTCTCAGAAAAATTTAGAAAAATTCCATAAAATCCAGAAAAAGTATGTAAGCACTTTAGCATATCAACTTTAAACAAAAATCATCGTTTCATACAACAAGAAATAGATTATACCAAATCTATCAAAAATACTCAAAAATGAAACGAAAATTTATGGAAATTAAAACTCTTAAAGTTGAACAACTTCAATCACATCTAACCTGATCTTATGCGTAATGCCTTTATCAAATCATCAATTTTGGTAAAGAAAATGAAATACCAAGATCAATAGATGTTTGAAATCCCAGATAAGTTAGATAATATATCTAGACAATCTGTTGAAGAGAGTGGCTCTTTGAGCATCTTTCATCAAAAATCCCACCTTATACCAACCTTGAAATTTGACAGAGTCAAGTATTTCAATATGCATTTCATCAACAATTTTAAACACAAAAATTTGCTTTGCATACATGGGGTATTTTTTTTTTTTTTTTTTTCTCCATGTGGTGGTAGTTTTCACACTCCTCATTGGGATGTAACTCTTTCCACATCTTTTGAGCATTTTACTTTTCTTTGACTCCCCCTCAATTGGCTATCAATTATTTAATATATAAGGTATTCAACCAAAAATTGATCTCGCATTCATACTCGACTAAGCAATCAAATAAGATAATGACTATACCAAGAGATCATTGAGAGAGAAATTGACTTTGATCACTTAAAAGATGACTTAATTAACATAAATGATCATTGCAACATTGAAATATTATGATATCAAAAGCATAATAAATTTCTAAATGCGTGAAAAGATGCAATTAAAGTCAATTATGATTTATGCTCAATTAATGTCCTATGTACAAACATAGATAAAGAACAAAACACAAGACAAAAACAAAACCTAACCTAAGCAAAAGTTTCAAAAGAGGTTATTTCAAGGAAAGCATGCCAATTGCTTTACGCAAGTGAATAAATCGTTTTTGATCCAAAGGTTTTGTTAAGATATCAGCTAATTGATCCTCAGTTGAAATATATGAAGTTGAAGAATATTTGATTCAACTAGCTCTCTAAGAAAATGATATCTAAGTTCAATATGTTTTGTTCTAGAGTGCAACACAGGGTTTTTTGAAATGTTTATAGCACTGGTGTTGTCACAAAGAATTGTTACCGAAGATGCTGAAATCCGGAAGTCGCTCAACACGCTTTTCATCCAAATCAATTGGGTTGAACAACTTCCTGCTGAAATATACTCCGCTTCGGCAGTCGAGAGTGCTATGCAATTTGCTTTTTACTGTGCCATGCAACAAGGCAATGGCCAAGATAGAAGCATGCACCACTCGTGCTTTTCCGATCATCCACTGATCCTGCCCAATCGGCATCTGAGTATCCAACAATGTCCAAACTTGTTCCCATAGGATACCAAATTCCGAAATTTATTGTTCCTTTGATGTATCGGATGATCCGTTTCACCGCTTTCAGGTGAACCTCCTGGTGCTGATTGATATCTCGCGCAAATCCCAACACTAAAGGATATATCCGGGCGACTAGCCGTGAGATAAAGTAGACTTCCAATCATACTGCGATACAGTTTCTCGTCTACATTCTCACTATGTGATTCACTTCCAAGTCCCTTATGGCTAGTTCCCATTGGAGTCGGAAAATCCTTAGAATTTTCTAAATCAAATTTCTTGACCAACTCCATTGCATACTTGGATTGACACAAGTGAATACCTTCATCATTTTGTTTAACTTGTAATCCAAGAAAATAAGTCAATTCGCCCATCATGGACATCTCAAATTCGCTTTCCATGGTCTCCGCGAATTTAGAAGCATCATTATCTCTTGTTGCGCCAAATACAATGTCATCGACATAGATTTGTGCTACAATGAAATTGTTTTGATAATGCTTCACAAAGAGAGTCCTGTCAGCTCCCCCTCGAGTATAGCCCTTTTCCAAAAGGTGCTTTGTCAACCTTTCGTACCATGCTCGCGGTGCTTGTTTCAGACCGTAAAGAGCCTTTTTCAAACGAAAAACATGGTTAGGTTGTTTATGGTCTACAAAACCTTTCGGTTGAGCCACATAAACTTCCTCATTTAAAAACCCATTTAAAAATGCGCTCTTAACGTCCATTTGAAATAATTTGATTTTAAAATGACAAGCAATCGCAAATAGGATACGAATGGACTCGAGTCTAGCTACAGGGGCGAAAGTTTCATCAAAGTCTATACCTTCTACTTGAGAGTAGCCTTGAGCAACTAGTCTTGCTTTGTTCCTGATGATAGTACCATCCTCATTTTTCTTGTTCTTGAAAATCCATTTGGTACCTATCACATTGTGTTGCTTCGGAGGCTTCGTTAATTCCCAGACTTTGTTTCGCTCAAATTGATGGAGCTCTTCCTGCATTGCTTCAATCCAGTAGTCATCCTGAAGAGCTTCATCAACATTCTTTGGTTCGATTAAAGATACGTAGCAAGCGAATCCGCAAACCAATTGTCTCCGAGTTCTGACTCCTTCTTGTGGATCTCCAATGATGTTCGATTCAGGATGATCCTTGGAGATGCGTAACGTTTGAGGTAAGGAGTAGTCGGAGGTACTTGAGATGATTCCTGCACATCAGATAAACTTGAAGAACCGTTAGATGCATCATTATTATCGAAAGAATTGTTAGAGAAGATGCATTAGCAGGTGTATCATCATCAAGAGAGATATCGAGGGTAGATTTTTCAGATTCAAAGTGAAAAGCTTCATCTACCTTAACATTTATCGATTCTACGATCGTCTTAGATTCTAAGTTAAAAACTCGATATGCTCTACTGTTTGTAGAATAACCCAAGAAAATCCCTTCGTCACTTCGAGAGTCAAATTTTCCAAGATTTTCGCGGTCACGTAAAATAAAACACCGACTCCCAAAGATACGAAAATATTTGATATTAGGTTTTCTACAAAACCATAGTTCATATGGTGTATTTAAAGTCCCCGGGCGCAAATACACTCGATTAATTACATAGACAGCAGTGTTCACCGCTTCAGCCCAAAAATATAACGGTAAGTTCCGGCTATGAAGCATAACACGTGCCATCTCCTGTACGACCCTGTTTTTGCGCTCGACTACACCATTCTGTTGAGGTGTATAGGGTGCCGAGAATTCATGTTTAATGCCGTTGAAGTGCAAAAATCAATGAATTTAGAATTTATGAATTCTCCACCTCTATCACTTCTAACACGAGTAATCTTTTCATTCTTTTCAATCATAATACGATGGCAAATCTCGTGAAAAGAATCAAAAGTATCAGCTTTCTCTTTTAAAAATGCTACCCAAGTATATCTAGAGAAATCATCAACCAATAAGAAAATATACCATTTACCTCCCAAAGATGGTTGACGAGTTGGCCCCATTAAATCCATGTGCAAAAGTTCCAAAGGCCGTTTTGTACCAATGTGGTTCAAGTTCTTGTGTGCAGTCCTAGACTGTTTTCCCTTTTGGCAACCGCCACACACAATGTTTTGTTCAAAAGAAAGTTTAGGAACCCCCTTGACCACATCTTTGTTTGAAATCCTAGCAAGTTCCTTAAAGTTTATGTGACCTAGCCTTTCGTGCCAAAGAGTTTCATTTTTCAAAGAAGCTAGGTTACATTTTTCAGAAATTTTATGAGGAACTACATAACAATTGTTTTCTGATCTAACCCCTTTTAAAAAGAAGACATGGTTCTTGTCAGTTACAGTACATTCATCAGATGAAAAATTAACTGAATAACCATTGTCACAAAGTTGACTTATGCTTATGAGGTTAGTCTTAAGGCCATTAACAAATAACACATTATTTAGAATCGGGCCATCCGGAATAGCTATAGTTCCTTTTCCAACAATCTTGGAAGACCGACCATCTCCGAAAACAACACGTCCTCCGGAGATTTTCTCAAGGTTTTGAAAACAGTTTTTGTCACCGGTCATATGACGGGAACACCCGCTATCCAGATACCAAGACGAACTATCATATGCATGCAAGGAAACATTAGTAACAAGACAAGGGAAAATTTCACCTTTGCGCACCCAAACCTTTTTGGAATGCGTCGGTAATGGTCGTGAAGTTAATCGCCGAGGTGAAAGCGTCTTGTTAGAGCGATTGCTGCTCCTTGATGATGTCGTCTTGAGCGGTGAACTACCAAGGCTCTTTTCCTTCAAATGATTTGCATTTGATTTCTGAGGAATCACCTTTGTGGTAGTCATTGCAAGAGGTGCTTGAGGTGAGCGTTTGGCTCCCATCTTGCAATTTCTCCTTATGTGCCCTGAAATGCCACAACGAAAACATACCTTAGTTCTTGACGATCCCGAGGAGGATGAAGTAGGCTTGTTGTCGTTGCTTGTCGTGAATTCCGGTGTCGGAGGAGGAGATACCGACTGAGGCACAAAAACTGTCCCACTCGAACTTGGACTGTCTCCAGTTTGAGTGTATCCGAGGCCGAACCGATTTGTTTGACCAAGACCAAGAAGCCTATCCAACTTACTCCTTCCAGAAGAGAATCGCTTTAAGTCATCCTTTAGTTGGAGTATGGTCTTTGTCATTTCCATTTTTCCTGTCGAGCCTCGCCGTAGAGCTTCAAGAAATAATTCGCTTTGTCCACCAATTTCTCATGTTCTTTCTCGAAAAGCTCATTGGACTCTTGAAGGGAAACATTTGCTTTGGCTAGATTATCCCTTTCCACTTCAAGAGCGTTTGAGAGAGAAGATGCCCTTTTTGCTTCTTCTTCGAGATCCTGCAATCTCCCTTTCAAACTCCGGTTTTGCTTTGCCAGTTTCTTTGAATCCCTCAAAAGCTTATGGTAGGCAAGAGCAAAATCTTCACCTTCAGAATTGCTCGATTCGTTGTCCGTAGCGTTCTTTTCAACATGGGAGGAGTTGGACAAGGAATCGGAGGTACTTGCCATCAAGCACATGAAGGGTGAAGATGTAGTGGACGCGTGGAATGCTGTCGCGTTGTCTTCTTCATCACTTGAGGATGACTCATTTGACGTTGAGTTGTCATCCCAAGTGACGACTTGCATCGCCTTCTTCTTTGCCGGATTCTTGTTGGGACACTCCGTTGCAATGTGGCCGTAGCCTCGACATTTGAAGCACTGTACTTGTCCCTCTGAACTTTTCTTATCCTTTGAGAAGTTCTCTTGCTTTCTTGACTTGTAACTTGAAGAACCCTTGCCTTTCTTCGACTTTCCGAAGGATGGAGTTTTGCTTGGATTACCCCTTCGAAAGTTGCGGCGAAACTTCCTTGTCAAGAGAGCGAGCTGCTTCTCAAAGTCCTCCATAGATAGGTTCTCGTCATCGTCTGAGGAGGATGAATCCGCGTCTTCTTCCTTTGTTGTTTTCAATGCATAACCTGAAGACTTAGAAGAGGATGCCTTTCCCGAAGAATAGTTAGTAGGAAATGTCATTTCATAAGTTTGTAAAGCACCAACTAATTCTTCTACACGCATTTCGTCCGGGTGTTTAATTGTTTCAATGGCTGCGACCTTCGGGCGAAATCGTTCAGGAAGAGTTCTTAATATCTTTCTTACAACTTTAAATTCTGGAATCTTCTCTCCCAAGTTAGCACATGAGTTTACGATGTCTTGCAATCGTGTGTAATAGTCAGTGAAAGATTCATTTTCTGCCATAGAAATAGAGTCAAACTTGCTCGTAAGCATTTGCAGTTTCTGAATCTTCACAAGGTTAGTTCCCTCATGCGTAACTTGAAGAACATCCCAGATTTCTTTCGCAGTCTCACATGCCGAGACGCGAGAGAACTCTGTTTGTGACAAAGCATTAAATAAAGCATTAATTCCTTTGCCATTGTAAGAAGATGAATCTATCTCTTCCTTGGTCCATTTCGACCTAGGTTTTAAGGTGCGAACATCAGAAATAATTTCAGTTGGATTAGACCATCCTAATTCAATTGATTGCCACACCCTTTCGTCGATGGAAATTAAAAAGGCTTTCATCCGTACTTTCCAGTACGCATAATTTGTTCCATCAAAGAAAGGGGGTCGATTGATGTTTCCACCTTCAACCATTGTTTACAACCCTATTCCCGCTCTGATACCACTTGTTGGGTTATACTAATATGGATCTAAATAGGGGAAAAAACACCTAGAGGGGGGTGAATAGGTGTAAACAATAAACACTCAAAAAATCATTGCGCAATAAAACCCAATGCGGAAAAATAAATGAACACGCAAGATTTTTACGTGGAAAAACTCCAAACCGGAGTAAAAAACCACGGGACCGATAACACGGCGAAATCCACTAGAATTAACACACGTACAAGGTGATATAACGTACTCACAGACGACTCAACCTTTTACCATACGCTCCTAGTAGATCTTCTCCGCTCGCTCCACGACGCTTCTCGAATCCACGATCTGCGCCCAACGCTGAATCCACAGCGTCCAACGTCGAGTCCACGACGTCCGACCGAATCCACGGTCTTCACCCAGTAGCACGCTTCGAATCCACGAACGTACCTCGCTCCGAATCCACGAGAGCGGTTGCACCTTGAATCCACAAGGCCACGCGAGTCCACGCGCCGATTTTGGGTAAATCGTTGTTTTTTGGGTGGTGATGATCCGCCGAATACTTAGATTAGAAATAGATCGGAAATACCATCTAAGTATTCATTGATTTGATTCTACTCAAAATCTGAGTTTGGAAAACCTAGAATCAAATCAATCAATATAGATGAAGAAACATAGAATTAATCTAGTTATTTCCTTTCTTCTCTATATGTGGATTTTTCTCTTTCGGTTGTATTTTTTCTATTATTTTCGGATGCCCTAGAAAATGAATAAAGGGTCCATTTATAGGTTAGAGACCATTGGAAGAAGATAAGGATCAAAAACTTGCCTTTTCTGGAAATTTTACGGACGGCGATCCGGATCGGATTTCTGCGATCCGGATTGCAAAAGCAAGAAAGACGGTTTCCAGAAAAACAATAGTTCGGGATCGGGATCGAAGTTCCTGATCCGGATCGTTCATACAGTTTTACCAAACACCAATGTTCGGGATCCGGATTGCAAAGCCTGATCTGGATCGTTCAAATACAAAGGTAAAACTAGTGTTCGGGATCCGGATCAAAGGATGCTGCGATCCGGATTGAACCATTTTATGAACGAACACCCTTCGGGATCCGGATTGCAAGGTCTGATTCGGATCCTGAACATGTCCCATGTCCAGTTTTTGATATTTATGCAATTAAAAATTCTTCCAAGTGTTTCTACACTACAAGAAGTATTCGGATCACCAAAAATCTTTAGTTAAACATACCTGAACCTTTTGAATTCTTCTTTCTTGAGATTGAGGTATATGATCCAAACTTCTTTCATCTTCAATCTTCAAGACTTAATACTTTCACGAAATACGCCAACTCAAATTCCGTAACACAATGTATCCACAGCTACTAGACCTCCCAACCCACGACTCAGGGGGAAACCACTATGTCCAGAGTGACAAGGGTAACAAGCAATGTGGGAGACCTAAAGCAATGCATATATCTAATGGATGTGCTAAGTTAGGTTCTCAAATTGAAATAGTTCATATATTGCAAGAGTTTCAATAAGATCATCAGATTAGCAACTATCAACTGTGGGTACTAATATACAGTTTGCACAGATTATTTAGCTCATATACTAACATGCATGCTATTATATTCGTAGAATTAGAGTGCAGTCCATAGATATTGAAAGCAGGATCACCCACCTGAACACGCTAATTGTCCGGGACGGTACAGATATGATACCCAGAAATCGACAATTCTCCAAATCCACAGAGCAAAGAGCACAAGAGTGGTGCTTTGAAAGTCCTGGGTACAATAACAATTCTCACAAGATTCCACACAAAAATCCATATTCAAAAATCTGCATGCATAGTCCCTGTTCACACGAAAATTTCACCTGAAAATACTCCTCAATAAATTCCAATAAAAATATCACGACGATCCACGCGAAGTGTAGATGTCGATAGGCTCTTGAATCGTCGAAATCCGATACCCGAAAGTGGAGATAAAAATCCGCGAAGCTGCTGCTGTCCAGAATTCCAAACAGTAACAAAGGGGTGTAAAAATGTACCCCAAACCCCTACATAAGCTCATTTCCAGGAAAAATGATCAACACGAAAAACGTAGATATACCTCTTGTGAAACCGCTGTCAAAGAAATCGTCCAAAAATAAGGTCGGGGTAGCTCTGCAGGTCTCCCAGACTAAAATGCGACGGAAGTGGGCCTCCAACTGTAGAACGTCGCTCCGCACTACGAGGAAGAAAACACAGTCGTCGCGGCCTCCAGAAAATCTGAGATTTCACCGAGAGATGGGCAAGAGGGAGAGGAATATTTATTATGAAGGGAGCAGAGGCTAAAACCCACGAGAAAAGCACCAAAAACTCGGCCCAAGGTGGCCTATTTATAGGCTTCAAAGAAAAACAGCCCAAAAAATCCAAACTTCCACTTTCGGGCGCCCGAAAGTTTTCGGGCGGCTACAGTGTTGGGCCCGGCCCAACACTGTTCACGCCCGAAACCTCCTGGTGCTGCCACGTGTCCGCCGAACAGGGAACACCGGTGCAAGGCCACTCAGAAGCCGCCACGTGTCACGCCGAACAGGAAACACCGACGCGGGACCACTCACCGACCGCCACGTGTCCACCCGCTCGCACAGTAAGGCGGTGGCGCCCGCCAATGAGCGGGCGCCACGTGTCCCACCCGGTTGACCCGCTGCTCGCCCGGCAGCGCGACGTGGGTCGCACGTGCACACGCGACCCGAGGCACCTACCGCGCCCCCGGTGCACCGCGCACGTTGCACCCGCCAATCAGGGCGTGACACGTGTCCCCTGCACCCGGTCCACGCCTTCCACAGCAATTTCGTGGACCGCGCCGCGTGCACCGACCAACCGGTGACTGCCACGTGTCCCCCGCCTGGTCCATGCACCGCCGCGCTCCAACCGGTAGACCGCGCGCCCTGGGCCCGCCAATCAGGCGGTGCCACGTGTCCATGCGCCGGGTCTGTGCACCCCGCCGTGCTGCTCTGTGGACCGCGCATCCTGAACCGGCCAATGATAGGCCGCGCCACGTGGCATCCCGGCGGTCTACGTCCCCTCCCATGCACCAAATACCACTAAAAACTTCCGGGTGTCCGTTTTTGGGCATCCGAACTCCAAATTAAACAAACAAATAGTCGTTTTCAAGCGTTTTTCCGTGCTGAATCCATTTCCGACCTCCGTTTGGCCCAAATCTTGCCAGAAATTTCGGCAAACCCAGCCGAAGGACAACATAACAAGTAGGAACTCACAGGGTCCATCAGTAGCATCCAATTGATGCACCGTGGGCCAGATACACCAATACTAGGTGTTCTAACAGTGGATTCATCGAAAGAACGCTGCATGGGAACTAGGGCCACTACATCCTCCCCCACTAAAAGAAAGTTTCGTCCTCGAAACGAAACAAGCTAAAATAAGCGTACCTCAGCCAGAAGTCTCGAACAGAAAAGGTTAGGCATCTCGCATCTTCGTCTCAAGCTCCCAGGTAGCCTCTCGCTCCTCATGGTTGCTCCAAAGAATCTTCACATAAGGTATTGCCCGGTTGCGTAATTCCCTCACCTCACGAGCTAGAATTCGCAACGGGCGCTCCTCATAAACCAAGTCCTCGCCAATATCCAAGGATGCGAAGTCAATCACATGAGACGGATCGAACACATATCTCCTCAAGGCCGAAACGTGGAAGACATCATGAACACCAGCCAAGCGGGGAGGTAGAGCAACTCTATAAGCCACAGGGCCTACCTTATCAAGCACCTCAAAGGGTCCAATGAAGCGGGGACTAAGCTTCCCACGCACTCCAAACCTCCGGACCCCTTTCGAGAGCGAGACCTTCAAGAAGACATGATCACCAACCTGGAACTCAAGGTCTCGCCGCCGAACATCAGCATAACTCTTCTGGCGACTCTGGGCCGTCTCCAAGTGCCGACGAATGACTCTGACCTGTTAAGGAATTTGTTTTGGCGTATTTCGTGAAAGTGTTAAGTCTTGAAGATTGAAGATGAAAGAAGTTTGGATCTTATACCTCAATCTCAAGAAAGAAGAATTCAAAAGGATCAGGTATGTTTAACTAAAGATTTTTGGTGATCCGAATACTTCTTATAGTGTAGAAACACTTGGATGAATTTTTTATTGCATAAAAATCAAAAACTGGACATGGGACATGTTCAGGATCCGGATCAGACAATCCAATCCGGATCCCGAAGGGTGTTGGTTCATATGCAAATCCAATCCGGATCCAAGCCACTTCTCATCCGGATCCCGAACATTGGTTTTGCTGAAATGTATGAACGATCCGGATCGGGCATTTCAATCCGGATCCCGAACCTTTGTTTTCTGGAATTGTCTGTCTCGCTACGACAATCCGGATCGCAGTAAATCCGATCCGGATCGCCGTCCTGTAAAATTTCAGAAAAGGTTAGTTTTTGATCCTTATCTTCTTCCAATGGTTTCTAACCTATAAATAGACCCTATGATTCATTTTCTAGGGCAACGGAATGAAATGGAAAAATAAGCCGAAAAAGAAAAAATCCACATATAGAGAAGAAAGGAAATCAATAGATTTAATTCTATGTTTCTTCATCTATATTGATTAATTTGATTCTAGGTTTTCCAAACTCAGATTTTGAGTAGAATCAAATTAATGAATACTTAGATGGTATTTCCGATCTATTTCTAATCTAAGTATTCGGCGGATCATCACCACCCAAAAACAACGATTTACCCAAAATCGGCGCGTGGACTCGCGTGGCCTTGTGGATTCAAGGTGCAACCGCTCTCGTGGATTCGGAGCGAGGTACGTTCGTGGATTCGAAGCGTGCTACTGGGTGAAGACCGTGGATTCGGTCGGACGTCGTGGACTCGACGTTGGACGCTGTGGATTCGGCGTTGGGCGCAGATCGTGGATTCGAGAAGCGTTGTGGAGCGAGCGGAGAAGATCTACTAGGAGCGTATGGTAAAGGTTGAGTCGTCTGTGAGTACGTTATATCACCTTGTACGTGTTTAATTCTAGTGGATTTCGCCGTGTTATCGGTCCCGTGGTTTTTTACTCCGGTTTGGAGTTTTTCCACGTAAAAATCTTGCGTGTTTATTTTTATTTCCGCATTGGGTTTTATTGCGCAATGATTTTTTGAGTGTTTATTGTTTACACCTATTCACCCCCCTCTAGGTGTTTTTTTCCCTATTTAGATCCTTATTACATATAACCCAACAAGTGGTATCAGAGCGGGAATAGGGTTGTAAACAATGGTTGAAGGTGGAAACATCAATCGACCCCCTTTCTTTGATGGAACAAATTATGCGTACTGGAAAGTACGGATGAAAGCCTTTTTAATTTCCATCGACGAAAGGGTGTGGCAATCAATTGAATTAGGATGGTCTAATCCAACTGAAATTATTTCTGATGTTCGCACCTTAAAACCTAGGTCGAAATGGACCAAGGAAGAGATAGATTCATCTTCTTACAATGGCAAAGGAATTAATGCTTTATTTAATGCTTTGTCACAAACTGAGTTCTCTCGCGTCTCGGCATGTGAGACTGCGAAAGAAATCTGGGATGTTCTTCAAGTTACGCATGAGGGAACTAACCTTGTGAAGATTCAGAAACTGCAAATGCTCACGAGCAAGTTTGACTCTATTTCTATGGCAGAAAATGAATCTTTCACAGACTATTACACACGATTGCAAGACATCGTAAACTCATGTGCTAACTTGGGAGAGAAGATTCCAGAATTTAAAGTTGTAAGAAAGATTCTAAGAACTCTTCCTGAACGATTTCGCCCGAAGGTCGCAGCCATTGAAACAATTAAACACCCGGACGAAATGCGTGTAGAAGAATTAGTTGGTGCATTACAAACTTATGAAATGACATTTCCTACTAACTATTCTTCTGGAAAAGCATCCTCTTCTAAGTCTTCAGGTTATGCATTGAAAACAACAAAGAAGAAGACGCGGATTCATCCTCCTCAGACGATGACGAGAACCTATCTATGGAGGACTTTGAGAAGCAGCTCGCTCTCTTGACAAGGAAGTTTCGCCGCAACTTTCGAAGGGGTAATTCAAGCAAAACTCCATCCTTCGGAAAGTCGAAGAAAGGCAAGGGTTCTTCAAGTTACAAGTCAAGAAAGCAAGAGAACTTCTCAAAGGATAAGAAAAGTTCAGAGGGACAAGTACAGTGCTTCAAATGTCGAGGCTACGGCCACATTGCAACGGAGTGTCCCAACAAGAATCCGGCAAAGAAGAAGGCGATGCAAGTCGTCACTTGGGATGACAACTCAACGTCAAATGAGTCATCCTCAAGTGATGAAGAAGACAACGCAACGGCGTTCCACGCGTCCACATCTTCACCCTTCATGTGCTTAATGGCAAGTACATCCGATTCACTGTCCAACTCCTCCCATGTTGAAAAGATTGCAACGGACGACGAATCGAGTAATTCTGAAGGTGAAGATTTTGCTCTTGCCTACCATAAGCTTTTGAGGGATTCAAAGAAACTGGCAAAGCAAAACCGGAGTTTGAGAGGGAGATTGCAGGATCTCGAAGAAGAAGTAAAAAGGGCATCTTCTCTCTCAAACGCTCTTGAAGTGGAAAGGGATAATCTGTTAAAACAAATGTTTCCCTTCAAGAGAAAAATGAGCTCTTCGAGAAAGAACATACAAAATTGGTGGATAAAGCGAATTATTTCTCAAGCTCTACGGCGAGGCTCGACAGGAAAAATTGGAAATGACGAAGACCATTCTCCAACTAAAGGATGACTTAAAGCGATTTTCTTCTGGAAGGAGTAAGTTGGACAGACTTCTTGGTCTTGGTCAAACAAATCGGTTCGGCCTCGGATACACTCAAACTGGAGACAGTCCAAGTTCGAGTGGGACAGTTTTTGTGCCTCAGTCGGTATCTCCTCCTCCGACACCGGAATTCACGACAAGCAACGACAACAAGCCTACTTCATCCTCTTCGGGATCGTCAAGATCTAAGGTATGTTTTCGTTGTGGCATTTCAGGGCACATAAGGAGAAATTGCAAGATGGGAGCCAAACGCACAACTCAAGCACTTCTTGCAATGACTACCAAAAAGGTGATTCCTCAGAAATCAAATGCAAATTATTCGAAGGAAAAGAGCCTTGGTAGTTCACCGCTCAAGACGACATCATCAAGGAGCAGCAATCTTCTAACAAGACGCTTTCACCTAGGAGAACAACTTCACGACCATTACCGACGCATTCCAAAAAGGTTTGGGTGCGCAAAGGTGAAATTTTTCCTTGTCTTGTTACTAATATTTCCTTGCATGCATATGATAGTTCGTCTTGGTATCTGGATAGCGGGTGTTCCCGTCACATGACCGGTGACAAAAACTGTTTTCAAAATTTTGAGAAAATCTCCGGAGGACTTGTTGTTTTCGGAGACGGTCGGTCTTCCAAAATTGTTGGAAAAGGAACAGTAGCTATTCCAGATGGCCCGGTTTTGAAAAATGTGTTATTTGTTGATGGCCTTAAGACTAACCTCATAAGCATAAGTCAACTGTGTGATAATGGTTTTTCAGTTAATTTTTCATCTGTTGAATGTGTTGTAACTGATAAGGACCATGTCTTCTTTTTAAAGGGGGTTAGATCAGAAAACAATTGTTATGTTGTTCCTAGTAAAATTTCTGAAAAATGTAACCTAGCATCTTTGAAAAATGAAACACTTTGGCATGAAAGGCTAGGTCACATAAACTTTAAGGAACTTGCTAGAATTTCAAACAAAGATGTGGTCAAGGGGGTTCCAAAACTTTCACTTGAACAAAACATTGTGTGTGGCGGTTGCCAAAAGGGAAAACAGTCTAGGACTGCACACAAGAACTTGAACCACATTGGTACAAAACGGCCTTTGGAACTTTTGCACATGGATTTAATGGGGCCAACTCGTCAACCATCTTTGGGAGGTAAATGGTATATTTTCTTGATGATTGATGATTTCTCTAGATATTCTTGGGTAGCATTTTTAAAAGAGAAAGCTGATACTTTTGATTCTTTTCACGAGATTTGCCATCGTATTATGACTGAAAAGAATGAAAAGATTACTCGTGTTAGAAGTGATAGAGGTGGAGAATTCATAAATTCTAAATTCATTGATTTTTGCACTTCCAACGGCATTAAACATGAATTCTCAGCACCCTATACACCTCAACAGAATGGTGTAGTCGAGCGCAAAAACAGGGTCGTACAGGAGATGGCACGTGTTATGCTTCATAGCCGGAACTTACCGTTATATTTTTGGGCTGAAGCGGTGAACACTGCTGTCTATGTAATTAATCGAGTGTATTTGCGCCCGGGGACTTTAAATACACCATATGAACTATGGTTTTGTAGAAAACCGAACATCAAATATTTTCGTATCTTTGGGAGTCGGTGTTTTATTTTACGTAACCGCGAAAATCTTAAAAATTTGACTCTCGAAGTGACGAAGGGATTTTCTTGGGTTATTCTACAAACAGTAGAGCATATCGAGTATTTAACTTGGAATCTAAGACGATCGTAGAATCGATAAATGTTAAGGTAGATGAAGCTTTTCACTTTGAATCTGAAAAATCTACCCTCGATATCTCTCTTGATGATGATACACCTGCTAATGCATCTTCTTCTAACAATTCTTTCGATAATAATGATGCATCTAACGGTTCTTCAAGTTTATCTGATGTGCAGGAATCATCTCATGTACCTCCGACTACTCCTTACCTCAAACGTTACGCATCTCCAAGGATCATCCTGAATCGAACATCATTGGAGACCCACAAGAAGGAGTTAGAACTCGGAGACAATTGGTTTGCGGATTCGCTTGCTACGTATCTTTAATCGAACCAAAGAATGTTGATGAAGCTCTTCAGGATGACTACTGGATTGAAGCAATGCAGGAAGAGCTCCAGCAATTTGAGCGAAACAAAGTCTGGGAATTAACGAAGCCTCCGAAGCAACACAATGTGATAGGTACCAAATGGATTTTCAAGAACAAGAAAAATGAGGATGGTACTATCATCAGGAACAAAGCAAGGTTAGTTGCTCAAGGCTACTCTCAAGTAGAAGGTATAGACTTTGATGAAACTTTCGCCCCTGTAGCTAGACTCGAGTCCATTCGTATCTTATTTGCGATAGCTTGTCATTTTAAAATAAATTATTTCAAATGGACGTTAAGAGCGCCTTTTTAAATGGGTTTTTAAATGAGGAAGTTTATGTGGCTCAACCGAAAGGTTTTGTGGACCATAAACTACCTAACCATGTTTTTCGTCTGAAAAAGGCTCTTTACGGTCTGAAACAAGCACCGCGAGCATGGTACGAAAGGTTGACAAAGCACCTTTTGGAAAAGGGCTATACTCGAGGGGGAGCTGACAGGACTCTCTTTGTGAAGCATTATCAAAACAATTTCATTGTAGCACAAATCTATGTCGATGACATTGTATTTGGTGCAACAAGAGATAATGATGCTTCTAAATTCGCGGAGACCATGGAAAGCGAATTTGAGATGTCCATGATGGGCGAATTGACTTATTTTCTTGGATTACAAGTTAAACAAAGTGATGAAGGAATTCACTGTGTCAATCCAAGTATGCAATGGAGTTGGTCAAAAAGTTTGATTTAGAAAATTCTAAGGATTTTCCGACTCCAATGGGAACTAGCCATAAGGGACTTGGAAGTGAATCACATAGTGAGAATGTAGACGAGAAACTGTATCGCAGTATGATTGGAAGTCTACTTTATCTCACGGCTAGTCGCCCGGATATATCCTTTAGTGTTGGGATTTGCGCGAGATATCAATCAGCACCAAAGGAGGTTCACCTGAAAGCGGTGAAACGGATCATCCGGTATATCAAAGGAACAATAAATTTCGGAATTTGGTATCCTATGGGAACAAGTTTGGATATTGTTGGATACTCAGATGCCGATTGGGCAGGATCTGTGGATGATCGGAAAAGCACGAGTGGTGCATGCTTCTATCTTGGCCACTGCCTTGTTGCATGGCACAGTAAAAAGCAAAACTGCATAGCACTCTCGACTGCCGAAGCGGAGTATATTTCAGCGGGAAGTTGTTCAACCCAATTGATTTGGATGAAAAGCGTGTTGAGCGACTTCCGGATTTCAGCAACTTCGGTAACAATTCTTTGTGACAACACTAGTGCTATAAACATTTCCAAAAACCCTGTGTTGCACTCTAGAACAAAACATATTGAACTTAGATATCATTTTCTTAGAGAGCTAGTTGAATCAAATATTCTTCAACTTTCATATATTTCAACTGAGGATCAATTAGCTGACATTTTAACAAAACCTTTGGATCAAAAACGTTTTATTCACTTGCGTAAAGCAATTGGAATGCTTTCCTTGAAATAATCTCTTTTTGAAACCTTTGCTTAGGTTAGGTTTTGTTTTTGTGTTTTTGTTCTTTATCTATGTTTGTACATAGGACATTAATTGAGCATTGGTCATATTGACTTTAATTGCATCTTTTCACGCATTTAGAAATTTATTATGCTTTTGACATCATAATATTTCAATGTTGCAATGATCATTTATGTTTATTAAGTCATCTTTTAAGTGATCAAAGTCAATTTCTCTCTCAATGATCTCTTGGTATAGTCATTATCTTATTTGACTATTTAGTCGAGTATGAATGCGAGATCAATTTTTGGTTGAATACCTTATATATTAAATAATTGATAGCCAATTGAGGGGGAGTCAAAGAAAAGTAATATGCTCAAAAGATGTGGAAAGAGTTACATCCCAATGAGGAGTGTGAAAACTACCACCACATGGAGGAAAGAGCTACCACCTCGGTCGTCCGAGTACTGTGTGCAGCTACCACATGTATACCAAGCATGGTTTTTCAATTTTTTGAATTAAATAAAATGCATATTGAAATACTTGACTCTGTCAAATTTCAAGGTTGGTATAAGGTGGAATTTTGATAAAAGATGCTCAAAGAGCCACTCTCTTCAACAGATTGTCTAGATATATTATCTAACTTATCTGGGATTTCAAACATCTATTGATCTTTGTATTTCATTTTCTTTACCAAATTGATGATTTGATAAAGGCATTACGCATAAGATCATGTTAGATGTGATTGAAGTTGTTCAACTTTAAGGGTTTTAATTTTCATAAATTTTCGTTTCATTTTTTAGTATTCTTGATAGATTTGGTATAATCTATTTCTTGTTGTATGAAACGATGACTTTTGTTTAAAGTTGATGTGCTAAAGTGCTTACATACTTTTTCTGGATTTTATGGATTTTTTCTAAATTATTCTGAAGAAAAAGTTGGAGCCGATCCGGATTGGACAAGTTGATCCGGATCCCGAACGCAGGTATTTCCTGCGGGTGGCCGATCCGGATTGAATTCTCGATCCGATCCGGATCACGGCTAGGGCTTTATGAAGATCAAGAGGGTTTTGATTTCTTTTACTGCAATCTTTTGTTCTTAAGACTCCATAGCTTCTCTGTCACGCCCCGGGGTCGAAACTGCGACCCGGGCTCGCTAACAGATCCGCCATCTGTACGGAAACTGCCGTACAGACTAAGCGTCTAACCTGCAAAAGATAGAGCTACAGCTACACAGATATCAGAGCGGGTAAAAAAAAGCTGTACTATAAAATCTCACTACTAAAAAGCTCCAACAAAACATAGTCTATCTCCCAAAATACAAGGTGATACAAAAGAAATCCACCTATACATCATCTACAAATCCAAAAGGGAGATAGCTAATCTAAGAATACAATACATAAGCAAACTCCCACAGTCCGGGAGGGTACATCTACCTCACTCTAATAGAACAATGCTGGTAGGGAACTATCACGCGACTCCCTGTCCTCGGTCCATCAAGCCAGCTCGGGCAGGAACGGAACAAAGCCTCAGCAACCTGTCACCGACAGAGGGTGTGAGAACTACATCCTACAGTAGCTCTCAGTGGGTACCGTCTCCAAGAACCACGGTCTGCCCACTAAGTCTACTAGAGGCATAAGATAACAGAAAAAGACTGTGATAATAAAAATAAGCTGGAAAAGTATCTACAGCTATCATGCCTCTATCTACTATGCTCAATAGGAAAAGAACACAGATGATGGTATGCATCCACTCACCACTGACCATACGTCACAAGTACTATGCCCTCACTCTCTCAGTGACACCCAATCTCAATGACTGCCAAAACTGGCTCAGTCTAGCCTGCGCCTGTCGTCTAGGAATGCACCTGCCCACTACCACGCATCCACAAGAGGACGGGATTTACGTGGGGCGTCCTAAAACGACTATCTCAACCTCAAGCGAACTCTAGTGTATCAACTAGTCGCGTCATCGCAGCCTCGTCAGGCTCGGTATCATCATCGCACCCGGGGCGAAGCTCGAGGGGAGCGACCCCACCGAACTCAAGTATCACAAGTATCTCACAACTGGCATGATATGCCAGGCTCAGCAGGCTATGATCCACGATCAAACAGATCGGTAACACGAGCTCAAAAGCACAACTCGGTTGGAAACAAACCTCGATCCAAATAAGAATAGCTCAACCACTCACACAGCTATGTCAGAGAACTCTCTACGACTTAAGCTCACAACAACACCCCACTCATAGGCGAGAAGAACCGACTGACGCAGCAAAGATCCGAAAATCCCGATAGACCGGTGCCTAGAACCCCAATCAAACAAGAACAGACTCTAGGCTCAGCCTATCGAAGTTTTCGATCCTTTACCGTTCAGGGATTCGGTCCCTCTCGTTTAAAGTGGGCAACTATCTCAACACACAACTCACGGCTGGAGATGCTCCACAGTCGGATCCGCGAAGGGTCCGAAAGTCCCGGGAGACTGAAACCTGTGTCCCCAAGTAAGAAGAAACAGCCCTTAGAACCCAGATCACTCGAATCATCTCGGGTGAACAAGTTTATAAGAAACAGTGACGTTTATTACAGAAAACCATTTGATCTGAGGAAAAAATCCATCTTTTTAATGATTTTTAGTCTTTTTGGAAAACAATTTAAAAACAAGTTTTATGTCCAGACCTCGAAGAGCTACTGCCCTCGTCCTATCAAACAAGATTAGACTCAGGCAACCCTGCGAGGCCTGGAAGAAAACATTGGCTGACTAAAATCATGTGTTCGTCCAAAAAGGTTCTGGGTTCAAGGTCCTGCTAACACACGTACACCACGCTCACAATATGGTGGTGACGAGAAGGACAACAAAACTAAAAATCCGGGACCACCGTTTATCTGAAACGGTTCCCAACACCAACCCTGGCCTAACCCAGCCACCAGACCCCACTCGGCCCCCGGCCCGAGTGCAACACTCGTCCCACAACACCCTGACCACTCGGCCCACTACCCCGGGCGAGGAACACTATGTCCAGAAGGATATGCAATGTGTGGGATGTCTAAAGCATAAAAGAACCTAGCCCAGATTAAGGTTCTCTATTGGTCTGGCTAAACACATGCACATATGACGGGGGTGCTAGTTGAAGTTCCAAGGAAGCACTTAAACTAGCATGCAAAACCTATCATAATAGAATTAGAAGGAAGTCCGTAGACTTGGAGAGAAAACCAACCGACCTTGGCTTACCACCAATTGCTTGTCGACACTTGCAATTGGGCTCAGCGGGGAAAAACCTTGCCTCCACGTGGTCCGCACGCAAAACGAAGCTCAGTGCCGGAATCCGCACGCAAAACGGAGCACACTGTCGAAATCCGCACGCAAAACGGAGTCCGCAAGTACCGCAGCTGTAGCACCAAACCAAGAAAAGAACATAGCCAAAATATCAAGAATCGGCTAAAATCCAAATATTTAGCGGCGAAGAAAAACAGCCTCAATCGCCAAAACCACATGCGGAAAAAGCACAAAAATGCTGGCGAAAACCGCGCAAAACTGCTCGCGAAACTGCGCGAAAACTGCACGAAAACCGCGCAAAAACCTGCGCGAAAACTGCCCAAAAACTGCGCGAAAACCTGCGCAAAACTGCGCGAAAACCTGCGCAAAAACTGCGCGAAAACTGTGCGAAAACCGCTAGCAAAACTGCTCAAAATCTGCGAAAAACTGCTTGCGAAACTGCGAAGACAGCATGCGAACCTGCTCGCGAAAATCGCACGCGAAAAGCTCAAAAACTGCTTGCGAAATCAGCTCGCGAAAATCCTGCGAAAACTGCTCGCGAAAATCGCTCGCGAAAAAGCTCAAAAACTGCTTGCGAAATCAGCTCGCGAAAATCCTGCGAAAACTGCTTGCGAAAATCGCTCGCGAAAAAGCTCAAAAACTGCTTGCGAAATCAGCTCGCGAAAATTCTGCGAAAACTGCTCGCGAAAATCGCTCGCGAAAAAGCTCAAAAACTGCTTGCGAAATCAGCTCGCGAAAATCCTGCGAAAACTGCAGAAAAACTGCTCAAAATCTGCGAAAAACTGCGAAAAACGGCTTGCGAAACCGCTCGCCAAGCCGCTGCCAACAAAACCGACCACGCGGCGCAGCCAGCCGCACGGCTCCGGCAGGCCTGCCGCGCGGCGCTGGACCGGCCGCGCGGCACCCCGCTGTGATGACCCGGATCTCCGCAGAGCTGCTACAGTGCGTTGGGGTGGCCATTGGAGGCCTACATGGTGTGTTGGAGGTGTTTGTGGCATAATTGGACATAAGTGTTGGACATCGGACTTATATGGATCATGTGAGTGATCGGAGGACCCCGTGGAGGGTTTAGAAGTGGTTTCGCGCGAATCGGATATTTAAATTGGGCCCCGCACGAAGTTTGGACTAAGAATACATTTCCGGGAGCCTTCGGCAATTTTTAGAGTTGGAATTTGGCGAAACGGACGTCAAATTCGGATTCAGCGCGCGAAAACGGTCAAAATGGACTACCCACTTGTCAATTCGGAGCTCGGGTTACTGTTCACGCCGGAACAGTACTTCCGGCGATCGCCGGCGGCGGCCGGCGGCAGCGGCCGGCGGCAGCGGGCAGCGGCGGAGGGCGGCGGCGCGGCCTCGGGCAGGTGGAATGCGGCGGCGGGCAGGGCGCGCGGTCCACGCGGCAGGCGTGCACCAGAGCGGGGGCCACGTGGCAGTTTCCCATTGGATGGTCCACGGGTCGCGGTCCACGGAGCATAGCGGAGTGTACGGTGGACCAGAGCAGGGACACGTGGCACTTACCTATTGGTTCGGTGTTTGTCGTTGTGTGCACCGGGTGCAGCGAGTACGTGGCTTGGACACGTGGCGCGCGAGGATTGGGCTGGCTACTGTGCGCGCAGGTTGCAGGTAGCGTGGTGCACGGTGGACCGGTTGGAGACACGTGGCATCACGTTATTGGTTCGATGCATGAATTAGGGTGCACCGGGTGCAGCGAGCGAGAGGCGTTGACACGTGGCGTTTGGAGATTGGCCGGGCTACTGTGCGCGTACGGGCGGCAGGCGGCGGGGCAGGCGGCAGGCGGCGTGGCAGCGGCCGGCGGGCGTGGCGGCCACGGCGCCGACGTGGCGCACGCGTGCGCCACGTGGCGGCCGCCTATTGGCCAGCGCCAACGGCCCCGTTGACCAAGGTTGGCCACGCGGCGCGATGGGAGCGGTCGGATCCGCTGTTTGGTGTTCTGGGACACGTGTCGGTGCGTGGAGCGGGTTGGACGGTCGTGCGGTCCGACCGGATCGCGTGCGGGGAGTGGGCCGGGCCGGGCCGAGTTACTGTGCGCGCCCGAAAGTGTGGGCCGGGCCGCACTGTTTGCGCCCGAATCTTTTCGGGCGCCCGAAAGTTTGGACTCATTGGGCATTTTTGGATTTGTTTGGAATGGCCTATAAATAGCCAACCCGAGCCCTCTTCTTTGGCTTTTTCCTCCCAAACCGCACCTCTTCTGCCCGAGCCACCTTAAGGTGATTTGTTCCCCTCTTGATGCTGGATCTTCCTGCCGAGTTCTGGGATTTTAGGAGGCACGAATCTCGAGGTTCCCCATTTTACGGCGCGGCGCGACGATGCTTTTCCTGTTTCCTTCTTCGGCGCAGCAGTGATGTTTTGGCTCCCCTGGACTACTCCGATGTCCTTTTTCAGTGATTCTTGCGCCGACGGACTCCTTACAGATAAGGCTTCAACTTTTATTTTGGTCGCACTTTCCTGTTTCGAGGTTTTGGCACGTTTCCCGAGGCATCTTTGACCCCCATTTTTCTGTGGTGGATTTTGGGCAGCACCAACTTGCCGATTTTATATCTCAGCCTAGGAACGTCGGATCGAGGCGATTCAGGAGTCGATTTTGATCTACTCGTCGCGAGGAACGCAATGGTGATTTTTCTGAGATTTTAGAAAAATTGTTTCGAGATGATAATTACTGTTTTCTCAGTGTACAGTGTGCAGTTTTTCTTCACAGTTTGATGTTTGGATTACCACCTTGCCGAATTTATAACTTGACTTACCGAACTCGGATTTGGGCGTGCAAGGTACCGTTTCGATGCTATCGATGCGAGGATCGCTGTGATATTTTTCTGGGATTTTTCTGGGCAGTTTCTGCAGGTGATAATTTAACAGTTTTGGGACTGTTGTTGTATGTATCTATAAGAGCATTATTTGGGAATTTAAGTGAGTTTAGTGGACTTTGTGTTGTGCCAGGAGTGTTTCGGGTGTACTGTATTTGTTGGAGCGCAGGATTGGAGTTTTTGACATTTTCAGCTGTACGGACCCGGACAGTTAGCGCTTCAGGTGGGTGGTTGTTGCATGCCTCTACACCTGGCTTACTTACTAAGTTTATTAGAAAACCCCACTTTTGAGCATATTGGTTGAATATTATGCATGATTGCCTGATATAAATGTGAGCCTATCATCTGAGATTAATTTTGTGAATATAGCATGTTGGGGACATTATGGGAATGACATTTCTGTTGGAACACGATCATTGGAATAATTTATTAGTGATGATTAATATGCTACACTAGCACCTAGATTTATGAAAATGGATTAAATGATTAATTGTCAGGACATAATGACACATCAATGTGCGGGTGCCACTGTGAGATTTATTATGGGTCAGGGATTATTTGCATGTGTAGTTGACCGATGATATTAGTTTGATGGACATATTTATGTGGATTTATTATTCATTACACCTGCAAAACTGTTATTTGCTATTCTCCATTTCTTATTGCCTGAGGACTTTTGCATGCTTATTTGGACATCTAGATAGGCCACTATTTTATTGCTACACTATCATATTGGGATTTGACTTAGGAGAAACCATGATTGCTTTCTTTCTCCTTTTTATTTTGACTTTTGAGTCATGTTGCTCGGGTTCGAGCAGAGGTTTGGGATAGTGTAGCTGGGACCTGAGGGTCAGTGATAGGGTGTACTTGATGTTGGATTGTGGGGCATTGCGGCAACCGCGGACAGTAGGCGGTTGACCGGATCTTATTATTTTACCCAATTGTGGGTTGTTGGTTATTGCGGTGACCGCGGACGTGGGCGGTTGACCGGATGTTTACTATTGCATCAGATTGGGTATCAGATTTCTCTAGTGGATGGTATTTCCCACTTTTGAGTATTATTGCATCAGATCGGGGTTTCATTAGTGGACGGAGTTTCTCCACTTTGATCATTGTCATGATCCAGTCCTGCTATTGTGAGATATTGGTTACAGAGATGCTTGATACAGTGATACTTTACTCGTGTGGGTCGCTCCCCTCGAGTGCCACTCCGGAGTAGGCTTTAGACCGTGTTGGGTTCCGGTCAGTTGGTGAGTTGTGAGTGATGGCAGAGCAGGCAGTACCAGTTTACTGGTGGCACTAGATTGGGTCTATTTAGCCAGATGTTGTTTCCTGGTGCATTCATACCGTCATTTCCTTCGGTATTGCATTTAGAGGCATACTTGTTGTGGTTTTCCCCTTTTATTCAGTAGTTCTGTTTACAGCTTTACTACCTGCCCTTTTCTTGCCTCTAGTAGACTTAGTGGGTACGCCGGAGCTTGAGGCTTTACCCACAGGGGGAGGCTACTGGTTTACTAGTGGTTCTCACCCCCACTGTTGTTTCCTCTTCTTTTCCCCCTGTTTTGCAGAGTCCTCATTGGAGTTGCTGATCTTCGGTCGTTGTTCGGGGCGAGGGAGTCACGAGCTAGATCGTTACCACCCGAGGAGTGTAGCTGTATCCCCTGGTTGGAGATTCCTCGTAGCTGTTGGCTGGTTTTACTGTTTTTCTGGAGGAGAGAGATCTTTTGTATTTGGAGAGACTGATGTACTATAGTTTTAGTTTATCTCCTTTTATAGTTGAGAGATGCTGTACTGAGGACATTGTATGATGATTATCTGTATTTGAGGAAATGGATATTGTACTTTATTTCATATTGTATAGTGATTGGATTTTATTTTACAGCATTTTATTTCAGCTCTGATATTTGTGTAGCTATAGTACTATCTTTTGCAGGTTAGACGCTTCGCCTATGCGGGTTTTGGCATAGGTGGCGGATCTGTTGGCGAGCCCGGGTCGCAGTTTCGACCCCGGGGCGTGACAGATTAAGTTGGTATCAGAGCTTAGGGATAGGTCAATTGGGACTGTAGAAACCCTAGGCTTATGGTTGGACCCTAGGATGACTTCGTGAGAGTCGTGATTTTTGCGAGAGTCCTGATTGAGTTTTATACCTCTCCCGAGTATGGGATGGGTGATTGGCATGTTTATCCTCCTAAGCAATTATGTTGGCTGCAGACAACATAATGCGGCGGAACGGTTGACATGCTCTAGACTCTCGCCGGATTGGGTCGAGTTTTGTTTTGTGCTGTGGTGCAGTTGGTCGTGGTGAGCGGTGTCTCCCCGACGCGTTGTGCGGATTGGTGCGCACCCGTCGCAGCAGTGGAGCTTGAGCGGATTGTTTTGGGGCCGGATGTCCGGATTGAGGTTAGAGAGCTTCAGGTCCCGATGGCAGGATTGTCAGAGGTATATCAGCGGCAGAGTGAGCCGCTGGTCTGAGTGACACAGTTGTCGGAGCAGTGGGCAGCCCGACAGTGTTTTTCTCCTGAGATCACCTGGTTACAGTATCCTCAGCGGCAGTGATTCCTGGGGCGCCAATTGAGTGAGTAGCCCCTCCGTGCCAATGTTTAGTGTCGAGGCACCGAGGTGGGGTGGATAGTGACAGCTGATGAGTTGTGGGACATCATTGATGGATGGAGCCAGTTTTGGCAGATGAACCCCCCTGATTTATGGATTTGGGTTGGAGCCTTTGGAGGCAAAATCGTGGTTGGTGGTGAGGGAGTGATTAATTGAGGGTCCCCCTGTGCTGGGAAGTTTTGCAGTTGTTGAACTGTACGCTCCAGGTTTCGAGGGACGAAGCGCGTAGGATGCGTGCGACTGGCAGTGGATTGCGCCAGGATACCTTTCAGTTTATCTGATCCCTCTGCTTTGGATTTTGGATTTTAGATGCCTCGATGGAGTAGGCATTGTGTATGGAGTGTACTGTTGCAATTCCTTTGGATAAGGATCTGCCGCCAGAGGCGAGTTCTGGATAGAGGCGCTTGGCGCTAAGTGTTGGGGGACAGATCGGTTGGCTGTGGCACTTTCGTTTTCCTTCCTGGATGGTGGACATCCTTGTGGACGGATTATGTAAAGCTTACCCAAAGGAAGGTTACCCTTTGTGATTGATAACATTTGTGTTTGGGGTACAATATATGTGTTTGAAGGGTGAGCTTTGTAAGGATAATGGTGTTTTGTCATATAACGATTGCAATAGTGGATTTTCTGAGATGTCAGAGGTCAGGTGGACCCCGGTGACAGCATCTGCATCGTTATCAGAGTGGCGCAGCGGTAGCGTGGATTTATTGTCTGCGGAAGATCGTATTCCTCGCCTCCGTGTGAGCAAAGGCGGAGAATTGTGCTCCTTTGTGGATAGCCTTGATTTTCAGGCAGATTAAGTGACGACCACCTACATTGAGCGATTGAGACTGTGCTGCCTGGGTGGAGGGCACCAAGGCAGTGGATTGGGTCGTCGCAGGTGTGATTTCATCACAGCAGCCAGAGTTAGAGCATGATGCATTCCTGCATGGACTAGAGGCAGATTTGTAACCACATGCACTGGAGGTACAGGTTCCTGTTGGGCTGGTGCATGTGGGGGAGGCTTGTGGATCATGTCCAGTGCAGTTGAGACCCCGAGTGGTATCGGCGGACTTATTGGTATTTGTACCTGGTCAGTGTTTGACCCAGTGCGTGGGATTGGTTGGCACAGTGCCACATGGTGTATGACTGCGGGGAGAGAAGGTTATGATCTTCTGCAAGACAGACATTAGAGACTTGTTCTTTGAGACAGTCGGAGCACACAAGTTGTAGCGACAATGCGAGAGGTGCCAACGGCGGCACCGGGACGCGAGGATTATTCCTGTTGTCGTGAGATCCCGGGTGTGATTCCACCGGAGCTGATGATGATGCCGTCGATTAGGGAGATTGAGATTGCGGTTGACGTGGTTCGGGGAACCACGCCAACCCCGATAGCACCTCATTGGATACCCCCTGTAGAGCTGACAGAGCTGATGGCGCAGTCGCAGGAGCTGATGGATCGAGGGTCTGTTCGATCTAGTGCCACGTCGTTGGCACAGGACAGTGAGGGTCCTTGTGTGGGGTGACCGCAGGCAGGTCTGGATGTTATTTAGGACCTTTGATGGAGTTATACCCCGATAGTGGTCTGCTTGGGATGCAGATATCTTCTTGGGATCATACAGTGGCGTATTCCGCCAAGATGGTGTTCTAGACCCGGTAGGGGCATTGTGAGTGCAGTAAGGACAACTGGAATGACTATTGCCATGTCGTCTTTGAGATCTGAGGAATTGTGTGTTCTTGCTGCACTTGGAAGAATTATTTGAGATATTCTTCCGGGATATTTTGATTTTACCCCATCTCTGTGTGGTTTAGAGCTGGTGGAGTACTTGTAGATGGTGTAACAAGGTCTGTGAGGAAGAAGCTGTATGCCAAGTTGTTGTGGCACGAGTTTTAGCTTCGAGAGCATATCATCTTGGATCCCTTGCTCTAGCCATAAGAGGCGGTGGTGGAAATCCGGCCAAAATGGATGCTATGCGAGAATGGCTGAGACCGGCAGTTAAGTATTGAGTGAGAAGCTTGTGAGCCGGATAGGGCCAGCAGAGCTTGACGAATTGGGGATGAGATTGATACCAGCCCTGATTTCGGCATCGCCAGGGTAGGGAGATGGATTTTGGATATACTGTGATGCCTCCCTTAGTAGCTATGAAGTTACAGTTGGATTTGTGGCAAGCATCCACTATCACTCTGATAGGGCCACTGTGGTGGCGGTTACCCGGAGCAGGAGAGCTATTTGGGGTTGAGTTTGTTGACTCCGCAGCTGGCGCTGCGTGGACTGTCGAGGCAGACGTGGCCTATGATGGTGACACTGAGGGCTCTTTTTCCTCTCGGAGTCGCTTTGCATGTCACTGGTTTGGGAGTTGAGGATACAACTCCCAAAATTTGATGAGGTGACCGTCTGGAGCAGTTACCCTTTCTCAAGCCTAGAGGATTGGATTTACCATCTGCAAGGGTACTGGACCTTCTCGAAGATTGATTTGCGATCTGGTTCTTCCAACTACTTATTGTTGTGTGCTGATGCCCGAGAGTTGGGGAGGTGTTGCTACACCTTGATGGTTTTGGATTAGAGATCAGAGTTACGTGATCAGTTGGAGGACCTATATCGGATGCCCCGGGAGTACAGAGGTACTTGGATCGAGCTTGTTGTGCCGAAGGACTTGTGGTTGGATCATCTGAGGCTCTGGGAAGAGCGGAGGCTTGTACCGATGCAGATTACTTGATAGCTCGAGCAGTTAGCCCAGTTGCACTTGGTTGAGTTGGTGCGGTTTTTCTAAGTGCCCGCCTTTATGTTGTTCTAAATGGAGACCCGAGGACCGCATCGCGCCTTTGGAGGAGGTACTTGTCAGCCTTGGGAGCTTGAGTGGTGGATGATTGGATGTTTACCCCCCTTTTATTGTGGTTAAGATTCTGTGTTGAGGAACGACTTTAGTTTCGAGGACGAAACTTTCTTTTAGTGGGGGAGGATGTGATGACCCGGATCTCCGCAGAGCTGCTACAGTGCGTTGGGGTGGCCATTGGAGGCCTACATGGTGTGTTGGAGGTGTTTGTGGCATAATTGGACATAAGTGTTGGACATCGGACTTATATGGATCATGTGAGTGATCGGAGGACCCCGTGGAGGGTTTAGAAGTGGTTTCGCGCGAATCGGATATTTAAATTGGGCCCCGCACGAAGTTTGGACTAAGAATACATTTCCGGGAGCCTTCGGCAATTTTTAGAGTTGGAATTTGGCGAAACGGACGTCAAATTCGGATTCAGCGCGCGAAAACGGTCAAAATGGACTACCCACTTGTCAATTCGGAGCTCGGGTTACTGTTCACGCCGGAACAGTACTTCCGGCGATCGCCGGCGGCGGCCGGCGGCAGCGGCGGCGGCAGCGGCAGCGGCGGAGGGCGGCGGCGCGGCCTCGGGCAGGTGGAATGCGGCGGCGGCGGGCAGGGCGCGCGGTCCACGCGGCAGGCGTGCACCAGAGCGGGGGCCACGTGGCAGTTTCCCATTGGATGGTCCACGGGTCGCGGTCCACGGAGCATAGCGGAGTGTACGGTGGACCAGAGCAGGGACACGTGGCACTTACCTATTGGTTCGGTGTTTGTCGTTGTGTGCACCGGGTGCAGCGAGTACGTGGCTTGGACACGTGGCGCGCGAGGATTGGGCTGGCTACTGTGCGCGCAGGTTGCAGGTAGCGTGGTGCACGGTGGACCGGTTGGAGACACGTGGCATCACGTTATTGGTTCGGTGCATGAATTAGGGTGCACCGGGTGCAGCGAGCGAGAGGCGTTGACACGTGGCGTTTGGAGATTGGCCGGGCTACTGTGCGCGTACGGGCGGCAGGCGGCGGGGCAGGCGGCAGGCGGCGTGGCAGCGGCCGGCGGGCGTGGCGGCCACGGCGCCGACGTGGCGCACGCGTGCGCCACGTGGCGGCCGCCTATTGGCCAGCGCCAACGGCCCCGTTGACCAAGGTTGGCCACGCGGCGCGATGGGAGCGGTCGGATCCGCTGTTTGGTGTTCTGGGACACGTGTCGGTGCGTGGAGCGGGTTGGACGGTCGTGCGGTCCGACCGGATCGCGTGCGGGGAGTGGGCCGGGCCGGGCCGAGTTACTGTGCGCGCCCGAAAGTGTGGGCCGGGCCGCACTGTTTGCGCCCGAATCTTTTCGGGCGCCCGAAAGTTTGGACTCATTGGGCATTTTTGGATTTGTTTGGAATGGCCTATAAATAGCCAACCCGAGCCCTCTTCTTTGGCTTTTTTCCTCCCAAACCGCACCTCTTCTGCCCGAGCCACCTTAAGGTGATTTGTTCCCCTCTTGATGCTGGATCTTCCTGCCGAGTTCTGGGATTTTAGGAGGCACGAATCTCGAGGTTCCCCATTTTACGGCGCGGCGCGACGATGCTTTTCCTGTTTCCTTCTTCGGCGCAGCAGTGATGTTTTGGCTCCCCTGGACTACTCCGATGTCCTTTTTCAGTGATTCTTGCGCCGACGGACTCCTTACAGATAAGGCTTCAACTTTTATTTTGGTCGCACTTTCCCGTTTCGAGGTTTTGGCACGTTTCCCGAGGCATCTTTGACCCCCATTTTTCTGTGGTGGATTTTGGGCAGCACCAACTTGCCGATTTTATATCTCAGCCTAGGAACGTCGGATCGAGGCGATTCAGTCGATTTTGATCTACTCGTCGCGAGGAACGCAATGGTGATTTTTCTGAGATTTTAGAAAAATTGTTTCGAGATGATAATTACTGTTTTCTCAGTGTACAGTGTGCAGTTTTTCTTCACAGTTTGATGTTTGGATTACCACCTTGCCGAATTTATAACTTGACTTACCGAACTCGGATTTGGGCGTGCAAGGTACCGTTTCGAAGCTATCGATGCGAGGATCGCTGTGATATTTTTCTGGGATTTTTCTGGGCAGTTTCTGCAGGTGATAATTTAACAGTTTTGGGACTGTTGTTGTATGTATCTATAAGAGCATTAATTGGGAATTTGAGTGAGTTTTGTGGACTTTGTGTTGTGCCAGGAGTGTTCCGGGTGTACTGTATTTGTTGGAGCGCAGGATTGGAGTTTTTGACATTTTCAGCTGTACGGACCCGGACAGTTAGCGCTTCAGGTGGGTGGTTGTTGCATGCCTCTACACCTGGCTTACTTACTAAGTTTATTAGAAAACCCCACTTTTGAGCATATTGGTTGAATATTATGCATGATTGCCTGATATAAATGTGAGCCTATCGTCTGAGATTAATTTTGTGAATATAGCATGTTGGGGACATTATGGGAATAACATTTCTGTTGGAACATGATCATTGGAATAATTTATTAGTGATGATTAATATGCTACACTAGCACCTAGATTTATGAAAATGGATTAAATGATTAATTGTCAGGACATAATGACACATCAATGTGCGGGTGCCACTGTGAGATTTATTATGGGTCAGGGATTATTTGCATGTGTAGTTGACCGATGATATTAGTTTGATGGACATATTTATGTGGATTTATTATTCATTACACCTGCAAAACTGTTATTTGCTATTCTCCATTTCTTATTGCCTGAGGACTTTTGCATGCTTATTTGGACATCTAGATAGGCCACTATTTTTATTGCTACACTATCATGTTGGGATTTGACTTAGGAGAAACCATGATTGCTTTCTTTCTCCTTTTTATTTTGACTTTTGAGTCATGTTGCTCGGGTTCGAGCAGAGGTTTGGGATAGTGTAGCTGGGACCTGAGGGTCAGAGATAGGGAGTACTTGATATTGGATTGTGGGGCATTGCGGCAACCGCGGATAGTAGGCGGTTGACCGGATCTGTATTATTTTACCCAATTGTGGGTTGTTGGTTATTGCGGTGACCGCGGATCGTGGGCGGTCGACCGGATGGTTACTGTTGCATCAGATTGGGTATCAGATTTCCTAGTGGATGGTGTTTCCCACTTTTTGAGTATTATTGCATCAGATCGGGGTTTCTTTTAGTGGACGGAGTTTCCCACTTTGATCATTGTCATGATCCAGTCCTGCTATTGTGAGATATTGGTTACAGAGATGCTTGATACAGTGATACCATACTCGTGTGGGTCGCTCCCCTCGAGTGCCACTCCGGAGTAGGCTTTAGACCGTGTTGGGTTCCGGTCAGTTGGTGAGTTGTGAGTGATGGCAGAGCAGGCAGTACCAGTTTACTGGTGGCACTAGATTGGGTCTATTTAGCCAGATGTTGTTTCCTGGTGCATTCATACCGTCATTTCCTTCGGTATTGCATTTAGAGGCATACTTGTTGTGGTTTTCCCCTTTTATTCAGTAGTTCTGTTTACAGCTTCACTACCTGCCCTTTTCTTGCCTCTAGTAGACTTAGTGGGTACGCCGGAGCTTGAGGCTTTACCCACAGGGGGAGGCTACTGGTTTACTAGTGGTTCTCACCCCCACTGTTGTTTCCTCTTCTTTTCCCCCTGTTTTGCAGAGTCCTCATTGGAGTTGCTGATCTTCGGTCGTTGTTCGGGGCGAGGGAATCACGAGCTAGATCGTTACCACCCGAAGAGTGTAGCTGTATCCCCTGGTTGGAGATTCCTCGTAGCTGTTGGCTGGTTTTACTGTTTTTCTGGAGGAGAGAGATCTTTTGTATTTGGAGAGACTGATGTACTATAGTTTTAGTTTATCTCCTTTTATAGTTGAGAGATGCTGTACTGAGGATATTGTATGATGATTATCTGTATTTGAGGAAATGGATATTGTACTTTATTTCATATTGTACGGTGATTTGATTTTATTTTACAGCATTTTATTTCAGCTCTGATATTTGTGTAGCTATAGTACTATCTTTTGCAGGTTAGACGCTTCGCCTATGCGGGTTTTGGCATAGGTGGCGGATCTATTGGCGAGCCCGGGTCGCAGTTTCGACCCCGGGGCGTGACACCCACAGCGCCGCGCGCGCCCGCTTGGGATCGCAGCGCTGCGCGCGGCCCGCGCAGGGCCCGCGGCACCGCGCACAGCCCGCAAGGGCCCGCGCGGTGCGCGCCCTGCGCGCGGCCTGCGGCACCGCGCGCGCATCGCGCGCGGTCCGCAGGGCGGCGCGCGGCCCGTACAGCGCCCACGGCGCTGCGCGCGGCCCGCGCAGGGCCCACGGCACCGCGCGCAGCCCGCAAGGGCCCGCGCGGTGCGCGCCCTGCGCGCAGCCTGCGGCACCGCGCGCGCATCGCGGGCCGCGCGCCGCCCTACGGACCGCGCTGTCACGTGTCGATCGTGTTGGTTCGACCGTGACATCCTTGGGGGCCACTTTTGGAGGACATTTGGTAGGCATTTGGGTTGACAGAGTGACGGGAGAGCGAAGTTGGGACAATCCGTCAGGGTTGAGCCGCGGGCGAACCAACGGAGGCAATTCCCTAGCAATGGCCCATGCCATGACCATGAAAATGGTGCCGCATGCGGGGTTTCAAAACGTACCCCTCGGTGAGCACCTTTGTACCCCCGGGGTGCCAAAGGGGTGGATGCCTCGTGGGTTATACAGAGGAGGGGTTGGACACTTGCGAAGTGGCCCCGACTCCCCCGTTGGCCTATAGGACATAGGCCATCCCTTGGCGAGCGGAGTCGCCAAGCCTAAGTTTGTGTGGGCGGTATTCGATGGTCGAAGAGCACGCGGGCTTAGGGTGATGCCTAAGACACGAGGTCGACGGCATTACGGAGCGGGGTACGCCCAGAGGTTTTGCCTCTAGGTTCGCTTGCACTACCTTATGCCGTTTCGGATCTCTGTAGTGGAGCGAACGAGCGGATGAGGGACAGTCTTGCGAAAGGTTGGTCCGCCTCAATGGACAAGGCTTGCGAAGGCATATGGTTGCCTAGCGGGGATTCGTGAGGCGCGAGGCCTACGAAGTTTGCGAGGCGAAGGAACGGTCGGTCCGCCGTAATGGACAAGGCTCGCAAAGGCAGCGGTGCCGAGCGGGGATTCGTGTGGCGCGGCCCACGAAGTAAGAGGTGACAATCGATGCTGGTTTTCGTGAAGTGAGCCATGGAGAGGACCAAGGGTGTTGGGGGCCAGGCATGGCCGTCAATGGAGGTGCCGAATGGCTAGCGAAGCGGAGCGAGGCTGATTCGATTGTGGGCGACATCCGTCAAGCAAACCTTGGATACTGGGCCGAGTGTGTTGGCGGCCGAGCATGGTCGTGCAATGGAGGTGCCAGGGGGTTGGCGATGCGGGAGGAATGTCGCTAGGTTGGCAAACCCTTGCGAAGGGTATACACACGCGGGAACAAGCAGTGTGGGGTATTCGGGAAGCGGACCTTGGACCGAATCGGGAGCGATGACGGAACTAGGTGGCCGGCGGAACGGGACATGCCCGACTCGATTATGGTTCCCGTCGTGGGAATTGCGGGGCGCGCGGCGCCTTGGCAAAGGCAATGGGCTGGCTGACGGGCGAGAGATGCGGGACGGGTCGCTCGGTTAAGCAGACGAGCGGAACGCGCAAGGGTAGCTCGCTCGGGCCCATTCAAATGGACTAAGTTGTGAGAACTTGTATTGTCCTGGATGCTTGCTTCGGAGGCAAAGGGGCATTCGGTTAAGCAGCACTCTCGAGGAGAGTTTGTCCGGCTAGGCGGAATACTCGGCTTGAAGGCCAACCTCGGTGGCGGGGTTGTTTGTTCAGAACTCGCGGAGTTCGACAAGGGGTTCGACGTAAGGCGCGGCGCCGGGCAGTCAGGCTCGTGGAGGAGCATGCTTGGTTAATGCTTGAGTTGTGATCCCGCTGTTTAAGTTCGAGGGCGTGTCCGTGGCAAGGGACTCGGGAAGGCTGGCTCGGGTGTGCGACACTTGAGCGCCGCACGGGGCAATTTTAAGGCGAAAAAGCTGGCCCCGTGACAAGTGGTATCAGAGCTAAGTTGAGCTCATGGGTTGAAGATTTGGCCGGAAGGTGCGACCTTGGCGGCGACGTTGGTGTGAGTGGAGTCACTCCAACAAAGGTACTAGGCGTCGGCGAGGCACTGTGGCGGGATTACGCTTGTGGGAGATGCGGAGTCAGAGTGCAGCGGATTCTAGTACAATACTGGTGAAAATGACTAAGTCCTAAGTCGCGTGGCAGGCGACGAGGCAATGATTGGGAGAATCATTATGTGGTCCGTGGTCGCGGTTACCATGGAGTGGAAGGAGAACATTGCGCGGCAATGTGCTTCCAGGGTTGTGGTCTTGTAGCGGAGGAATCTCTAGAAGGGAAGGATTGGGGAGCAGCACACGCAGCAGAAGGGTTACTTCGTTGTGACTGAGTTTAAGTATTTCAGTACAAGAAGATCGATGGGGAGGTCGATCACTCTTCGAGTGTGTACCCATGAATTGAATAGAGTTATCTCGGTGCGAGGAAAAGATCACAATTGGACCTTTACTCTTCGGGTAAGGAGAAGAGTCTGTATCTGGACAGGCGGTGACAGCGTTGATTGTTCAGTGCAGCATCCACGTGTACAATGGACGAATGACGTGGATCCCGCTGATGGGTGTAGTCAAGGTTGTGGTAGAACCGAAACTCGCGCAGCGGAAGTGGGCATTGCGAATGCCTGGATTTGGCCTGAGTGCGACTCAGGGTGGGGGAGCACATTTGAGCAGAATGTGTCCCGATGTTTGGTGACTCAATAAAGGGATCTTGTCTAAGGAACGTGGCGGATAAAACACGCATGTCAGAAGAGTTCACTTCGTGGAGCACAAGTTGGGAACCAAGACTGATCGGGTCCGTGGCAGTAGCAGCTAAGAGTTGGGCTAGGTTGTGAAGTGGGCCAAGGGTTGCTGGATGGTTTGGTGTTTCTCACTTGGGGCGAGAAGGCCGATGGGGAGATCGGTTGCTCTCGATGGTGTGGCCACAGGTTGGACAAATGGGACCTATTCGAGCAGATCAAACAAGGAAATTGGACTTTGTTCAGAGGAACAAGGTAAGGAGCTATGTTCGGGAAAAGCAGTGGCAGTGCTGAGGTCTCGAGATAGCGGGCACGCATCCGTGCGACGGATCGTGTGGACTCTGCTGGCAGATTACAAAGGTTGTGTGAGAACCTGAACTTTTAGAGCAGAGAGTCTTGGACTCGAGTGTAGACGAAGAGACAAGTCAGGACACTCGGGTGTGGACCGTGGTCCAGGATCGCCTAGTGACAGGTTGCTGGGAGGGGAAGAACTCAGTTGTCAACTCAAAGGGTTGAGGTATCGCAATTTGTGAGGGGGTGGGCGTTGGATGGCGACATCACCGTTATCAGCAGTTGCGAGAAAGACTATCAGATGGGTTAAGCTTGGGTTCCGTTCAGCGGCTAGCGCGAAGGTGATTGCTGGAGGTATGGAGGACGGCAAGTTCGAGCAATGGAAACGAGGTGTCGTTAGTCTCGAACTTGGCCGAGGACTTTGGTGGGGAACCGAAGTCGGGAGTACAGAAGCCAAAGGTGCTAAGCAGCAACGAGTAGCGAAAGTGCAAAGCAGTCAGGAGGCATAACAAGAGTTCATGGTGGAGTAAGTAGATGTGCGAAGTAGCTGAGGACAGGCGTGTCTAGGCAAAAGACTCGAAAACTCGTGGGGACCATGGTGATGGCTTGACGTTATGTGATTGCGGGGGCATTTGTGAGGCAAAAGTTGTGTGCGGGAATGGCACGAGATGGGCAGTAGTACTCATAGATATTGGAAGGGGTTGGATGTGATCTGGCCCGACTACAGTTTGTGATATTTTGAGGTGGAGAAGCGAAGCCGAGCTGCGAGCTGATTCGCGTTGGACGCTCCAAGACGTTGGGACGTTTGGAGTTTGACCTCGGAGGGAGCGAGGGAGGGCCACTCTACTAATTTTCAAAGGAACTCGTGCGCGCTTGGATAGGTGTATTCGCGGAGTATACCGAGTGCACTAGTTGGTCCGGTAGCGTTCTGGGAAGAGATCGCTAGCTGGAAAGGGATTTCCCTGCGAGGGAGGCACAAGGTTGGCTACTAGCTGCAGAAGACTTGGGTTAAGTAGGGGCGAAAGGGACAGAAGGGCCGAGTAGCACCTCGAGAAGAACCGAGTTGCAGGGACGTGCCAGTGCCATTTGGGTTGTCGTGAGCAGGCGACAACGTTAACATTCTAGTTCCGTGGAGGAGTTTTGTGGTGCGGGGGAGGCATCTGGAGCTAGGAGCTTCAACTCAAGGGGACAGAATGGTTTGTGCAGTGTTTCGGGTCAGTGTGGTATGTGATGCTAAGGCCGGGAGCGGCTCTGATCTGTGGTTTGGTCGAGGACCAAGGAGCTTCAGCAATGCGTTGGGTAGCGGACATACTCAAGGGCGGGTCAGTGTGGTATGCGATGCCAAGGCCGGGGGCGGCTCTGATCTGGAGTAGTGGTTGGCGGCTATCAACCAAGCTGGAAGCACGGAAGCGACACGTTGGGTAGCGGACATGCTCAAGGGTGGGTCAGTGTGGCATGCGATGCCAAGGCCGAGGGCGGCTCTGATCTGGAGTAGTGGTTGGCAGCTATCAACGAAGCTGGTGAACGGATGTACATCGACGAGGGCGTCGATAACTTGGGTGGGGGAGTCTGTCACGTGTCGATCGTGTTGGTTCGACCGTGACATCCTTGGGGGCCACTTTTGGAGGACATTTGGTAGGCATTTGGGTTGACAGAGTGACGGGAGAGCGAAGTTGGGACAATCCGTCAGGGTTGAGCCGCGGGCGAACCAACGGAGGCAATTCCCTAGCAATGGCCCATGCCATGACCATGAAAATGGTGCCGCATGCGGGGTTTCAAAACGTACCCCTCGGTGAGCACCTTTGTACCCCCGGGGTGCCAAAGGGGTGGATGCCTCGTGGGTTATACAGAGGAGGGGTTGGACACTTGCGAAGTGGCCCCGACTCCCCCGTTGGCCTATAGGACATAGGCCATCCCTTGGCGAGCGGAGTCGCCAAGCCTAAGTTCGTGTGGGCGGTATTCGATGGTCGAAGAGCACACGGGCTTAGGGTGATGCCTAAGACACGAGGTCGACGGCATTACGGAGCGGGGTACGCCCAGAGGTTTTGCCTCTAGGTTCGCTTGCACTACCTTATGCCGTTTCGGATCTCTGTAGTGGAGCGAACGAGCGGATGAGGGACAGTCTTGCGAAAGGTTGGTCCGCCTCAATGGACAAGGCTTGCGAAGGCATATGGTTGCCTAGCGGGGATTCGTGAGGCGCGAGGCCTACGAAGTTTGCGAGGCGAAGGAACGGTCGGTCCGCCGTAATGGACAAGGCTCGCAAAGGCAGCGATGCCGAGCGGGGATTCGTGTGGCGCGGCCCACGAAGTAAGAGGTGACAATCGATGCTGGTTTTCATGAAGTGAGCCATGGAGAGGACCAAGGGTGTTGGGGGCCAGGCATGGCCGGCCAATGGAGGTGCCGAATGGCTAGCGAAGCGGAGCGAGGCTGATTCGATTGTGGGCGACATCCGTCAAGCAAACCTTGGATACTGGGCCGAGTGTGTTGGCGGCCGAGCATGGTCGTGCAATGGAGGTGCCAGGGGTTGGCGATGCGGGAGGAATGTCGCTAGGTTGGCAAACCTTGCGAAGGGTATACACACGCGGGAACAAGCAGTGTGGGGTATTCGGGAAGCGGACCTTGGACCGAATCGGGAGCGATGACGTGTTACGGAATTTGAGTTGGCGTATTTCGTGATTGTTTAAGTCTTGAGGATTGAAGATGAAGAAACTGTGGATCATATACCTCAATCTCAAGAAAGAAGAATTCAAAAGGATCAGGTACGTTTAACTAAATAATTTTGTTGATCCGAATACTTCTTATAGTGTAGAAACACTTGGAAGAGGTTTTAATTGCTTATTCATCAAAAACTGGACATGGGACATGTTCAGGATCCGGATCGTGGACTTTCAATCCGGATCCCGAAAGGTGTTCGTTCATACACTGCTGCAATCCGGATCACAGCTTGGGCAGTCCGGATCCCGAACAGGTGTTTTGTGAAAATGTATGAACGATCCGGATCGTGGATTATGATCCGGATCCCGAACAGGTGATTTTCTGGAAACTGCATTCTGTGCGTCTGCGATCCGGATCGTGGCTTATGCAATCCGGATCGCCGTCGGTAAAACTTTCCAGAAAAGTTTGTTTTTGATCCGAATATTCTTCCTAGGGTTTCTAACCTATAAATAGCCCTTCTATTTCATTTCTAGGGCATCGGAAATAGAGCCGTCATTTCAAATATCATTTTATACGGCCTTAGATCCACATATAGAGAAGAACGGAAATCATTAGATCTATTCTATGGTTCTTCATCTATATTGATTAGTTTGATTCTAGGTTTTCATACTCACATCTTGAGTTGAATCAAACAATGAATACTTAGATGGTATTTCCGATCTACTCTTGATCTAAGTATTCGGCGGATCATCACCACCCAAACAAACAACGATTTACCCCAAAATCGGCGCGTGGACTCGCGTGGCCTTGTGGATTCAAGGTGCAACGCTCTCGTGGATTCGGAGCGAGGTGCGTTCGTGGATTCGAAGCGTGCCATTGGGTGAAGACCGTGGATTCGGTTGGACGTCGTGGACTCGACGTTGGACGCTGTGGATTCAGCGTTGGGCGCAGATCGTGGATTCGAGAAGCGTCGTGGAGCGAGCGGAGAAGATCTACTAGGAGCGTATGGTAAAAGGTTGAGTCGTCTGTGAGTACGTTATATCACCTTGTACGTGTGTTAATTCTAGTGGATTTCGCCGTGTTATCGGTCCCGTGGTTTTTTACTCCGGTTTGGAGTTTTTCCACGTAAAAATCTTGCGTGTTCTTTTATTTTTCCGCATTGGGTTTTATCGCACAATGATTTTTTGAGTGTTTATTGTTTACACCTATTCACCCCCCTCTAGGTGTTTTTCCCCTATTTAGATCCTTATTAACCTAAACCCAACAAGTGGTATCAGAGCGGGAATAGGGTTGTAAACAATGGTTGAAGGTGGAAACATCAATCGACCCCCTTTCTTTGATGGAACAAATTATGCGTACTGGAAACGGATGAAAGCTTTCTTAATTTCCATCGACGAAAGGGTGTGGCAATCAATTGAATTAGGATGGTCTAATCCAACTGAAATTTTAGATGATGTTCGCACCTTAAAACCTAGGTCGAAATGGACCAAGGAAGAGATAGACTTATCTTCTTACAATGGCAAAGGGATTAATGCTCTATTTAATGCTTTGTCACAAACTGAGTTCTCTCGCGTCTCGGCATGTGAGACTGCGAAAGAAATCTGGGATGTTCTTCAAGTTACGCATGAGGGAACTAACCTAGTGAAGATTCAGAAACTGCAAATGCTCACGAGCAAGTTTGACTCTATCTCTATGGCAGAGAATGAATCCTTCACTGACTATTACACACGATTGCAAGACATCGTGAACTCATGTGCTAACTTGGGAGAGAAGATTCCAGAATTTAAAGTTGTAAGAAAAATTCTAAGAACTCTTCCTGAACGATTTCGCCCGAAGGTCGCAGCCATTGAAACAATTAAACACCCGGACGAAATGCGTGTAGAAGAATTAGTAGGTGCTTTACAAACTTATGAAATGACTTTTCCTACTAACTATTCTTCTGGAAAGGCATCCTCTTCTAAGTCTTCAGGTTACGCATTGAAATCAACTAAAGAAGAAGACGCGGATTCATCCTCCTCGGACGACGACGAGAACATTTCTATGGAGGACTTTGAGAAGCAGCTCGCTCTCTTGACAAGGAAGTTTCGCCGCAACTTTCGAAGGGGAAATTCAAGCAAAACTCAATCCTTCGGAAAGTCGAAGAAAGGCAAGGGTCTTTCAAGTTACAAGTCAAGAAGCAAGGAGAACTTCTCAAAGGATAAGAAAAGTTCTGAGGGACAAGTTCAGTGTTTCAAATGTCGAGGCTACGGCCACATTGCAACGGAATGTCCCAACAAGAATCCGGCAAAGAAGAAAGGCGATGCAAGTAGTTACTTGGGATGACAACTCCACGTCAAATGAGTCATCGTCAAGTGATGAAGAAGACAACGCGACAGCTTTCCACGCGTCCACTACATCTTCACCTTCATGTGCTTAATGGCAAGTACATCCGATCATTGTCCAACTCCACTGTTGAAAAGATTGCAACGGACGATGAATCAGATGATTCGGAAGGTGAAGATTTTGCTTTAGCCTACCATAAGCTTTTGAGGGATTCAAAGAAACTGGCTAAGCAAAACAAGGGGTTGAAAGAGAGATTGCAGGATCTTGAAGAAGAAGTAAAAAGAGTAACCTCTATCTCAACCGATCTTGAAGTGGAAAGGGACAATCTGATTAAGACAAATGTTTCCCTTCAAGAGTCCAATGAGCATTTCGAGAAGAATTATATGGATATGGTGAACAAAGCGAATTACTTCTTGAAGCTCAACGGCGAGGCTCGACAGGAAAAATTGGAAATGACGGAGACCATACGCCAACTAAAGGATGACTTACAGAGATTTTCTTCTGGAAGGAGTAAGTTGGACAGACTTCTTGGTCTCGGTCAAAGAAATAAGTTCGGCCTCGGATACACTCAAACTGGAGACATTCCAAGTTCGAGTGGTACAGTATTTGTGCCTCAGTCGGTATCTCCTCCTCCGACACCGGTGTTCACGACAAGCAACGACAACAACCTACTACATCTTCTTCGGAATCGACAAGATCCAAGGTATGTTTTCGTTGTGGCATTTCAGGGCACATAAGAAGAAATTGCAAGACTGGAGCCAAACGCACACCTCAAGCACATCTTGCAATGACTACCAAAAGGGCTATTCCTCGGAAACAACTGCAATCAAATTGAAGGAAAAGAGCCTTGGTAGTACACCGCTCAAGACGACATCATCAAGGAGCAGCAATTCTTCAAGCAAGACGCTCTCACCTAGGAAATCAACTTCACGACCATTACCGACGCACTCCAAAAAGGTTTGGGTGCGCAAAGGTGAAATCTTTCCCTGTCTTGCTACCAATGTTTCCTTGCATGCATATGATAGTTCGTCTTGGTACCTGGATAGCGGGTGTTCCCGTCATATGACCGGCGATAAAAACTGTTTTCAAACATTTGAGAAAAACTCCGGAGGACTTGTTGTTTTCGGAGATGGTCGGTCTTCCAAAATTGTTGGAAAGGGAACGGTAGCTATTCCAGATGGCCCGGTTCTAGATAATGTATTATTTGTTCATGGCCTTAAGACTAACCTCATAAGCATAAGTCAACTGTGTGATAGTGGTTATTCAGTTAATTTTTCATCTGATAAATGCACTGTAACTGACATGAACCATGCTTTCTTTTTAAAGGGGGTTAGATCAGAAAACAATTGTTATGTAGTTCCTTCTAAGATTTCTGAAAAATGTAACCTAGCATCTTTGAAAAATGAAACACTTTGGCATGAAAGGCTAGGTCACATAAACTTTAAGGAACTTGCTAGAATTTCAAATAAAGATGTGGTCAAGGGGGTTCCGAAACTTTCTTTTGAACAAAACCTTGTGTGTGGCGGTTGCCAAAAGGGAAAACAGTCTAGGACTGCACACAAGAATTTGAACCACATAGGTACAAAACGGCCTTTGGAACTTTTGCATATGGACTTAATGGGGCCAACTCGTCAACCATCTCTGGGAGGTAAATGGTATATTTTTTGTTGGTTGATGACTTTTCTAGATATACTTGGGTAGCATTTTTAAAAGAAAAAGCTGATACTTTTGATTCTTTTCTCGAAATCTGCAATCGTATTATGATTGAAAAGAATGAAAGGATTACTCGAGTTAGGAGTGATAGAGGTGGGGAATTCATAAATTCCAAATTCATTGATTTTTGCACTTCTAATGGCATTAAACATGAATTCTCTGCACCTTACACACCTCAACAAAATGGTGTAGTCGAGCGCAAAAACAGGGTCGTACAGGAAATGGCACGTGTTATGCTTCATAGCCGGAACTTACCTTTTTATTTTTGGGCTGAAGCGGTGAACACTGCTGTTTATGTTATCAATCGCGTGTATTTGCGCCCGGGGACTTTGAATACACCATATGAACTTTGGTTTTGTAGAAAACCTAACATCAAATATTTTCGCATCTTTGGGAGTCGGTGTTTTATTTTACGTGATCGCGAAAATCTTGGAAAATTTGACTCTCGAAGTGACGAAGGGATTTTCTTAGGTTATTCTACAAACAGCAGAGCATATCGAGTTTTTAACTTAGAATCTAAGACGATCGTAGAATCGATAAATGTTAAGGTAGATGAAGCTTTTCATTTGAATCTGAAAAATCTACCCTCGATATCTCTCTTGATGATGATACACCTGCTAATGCATCTTCTTCTAACAATTCTTTCGATAATAATGTTGATGCATCTAACGGTTCTTCAAGCTTATCTGATGTGCAGGAATCATCTCGTGTACCTCCGCCTACTCCTCTACCTCAAACGTTACGCATCTCCAAGGATCACCCTGAATCGAACATAATTGGAGATCCACAAGAAGGAGTTAGAACACGGAGACAATTGGTTTGCGGATTTGCATGCTATGTATCTCAAATCGAACCAAAGAATGTTGATGAAGCTCTCCAAGATGATTACTGGATTAAAGCAATGCAGGAAGAGCTCCATCAATTCGAGCGAAACAAAGTCTGGGAACTGACGAAGCCTCCGAAGCAACACAATGTGATAGGTACCAAATGGATCTTCAAGAACAAGAAAAACGAAGAAGGTACTATCATCAGGAACAAAGCAAGGTTAGTTGCTCAAGGCTATTCTCAAGTAGAAGGTATAGACTTTGATGAAACCTTCGCCCCTGTAGCTAGACTCGAGTCCATTCGTATATTGTTTGCGATCGCTTGTCATTTTAAAATCAGATTATTTCAAATGGACGTTAAGAGCGCCTTTTTAAATGGATTTTTAAATGAGGAAGTTTATGTAGCTCAACCGAGAGGTTTTGTGGATCATAAACTACCTAACCATGTTTTTCGTCTGAAAAAGGCTCTTTACGGTCTGAAACAAGCACCGCGAGCATGGTACGAAAGGTTGACAAAGCACCTTTTGGAAAAGGGCTACACTCGAGGGGGAGCTGACAGGACTCTCTTTGTGAAGCATTATCAAAACAATTTCATAGTTGCTCAAATCTATGTCGATGACATTGTTTTTGGAGCAACGAGAGATAATGATGCTTCTAAATTCGCGGAGACCATGGAAAGCGAATTTGAGATGTCCATGATGGGCGAATTGAATTATTTTCTTGGATTACAAGTTAAACAAAACGATGAAGGAATTCACTTGTGTCAATCCAAGTATGCACTGGAGTTGGTCAAAAAGTTTGATCTTGAAAATTCTAAGGATTTTCCGACTCCAATGGGAACTAGCCATAAGGGACTTGGAAGTGAATCACAAAGTGAGAATGTAGACGAGAAACTGTACCGCAGTATGATTGGAAGTCTACTATATCTCACGGCTAGTCGCCCGGATATATCCTTCAGTGTTGGGATTTGTGCGAGATATCAATCAGCACCGAAGGAGGTTCACCTGAAAGCGGTGAACGGATCATCCGGTATATCAAAGGTACAATCATTTCGGAATTTGGTATCCTATGGGAACGACTTTGGATATGGTTGGATACTCAGATGCCGTTGTGGGCTGGATCGGTGGATGACCGGAAAAAGCACGAGTGGTGCATGCTTCTATCTCGGCCACTGCCTTGTTGCATGGCACACAGTAAGAAACAGAACTGCATAGCACTCTCGACTGCCGAAGCGGAGGAACATTTCTGCAGGAAGTTGCTCACCCAATTAGTTTGGATGAAGAGCGTGTTGAGTGATT
>CM054939.1:15622633-15645922 GCA_029168755.2 Tillandsia fasciculata | reverse complement strand
TTTCGCTTTCGAATTGATGGAGCTCTTCCCTGCATTGCTTTAATCCAGTAGTCATCTTGGAGAGCTTCATCAACATTCCTTGGTTCGATTTGAGATACATAGCATGCAAATCCGCAAACCAATTGTCTCCGTGTTCTAACTCCTTCTTGTGGATCTCCAATGATGTTCGATTCAGGGTGATCCTTGGAGATGCGTAACGTTTGAGGTAGAGGAGTAGACGGAGGTACACGAGATGATTCCTGCACATCAGATAAGCTTGAAGAACCGTTAGATGCATCAACATTATCGAAAGAATTGTTAGAAGAAGATGCATTAGCAGGTGTATCATCATCAAGAGAGATATCGAGGGTAGATTTTTCAGATTCAAAATGAAAAGCTTCATCTACCTTAACATTTATCGATTCTACGATCGTCTTAGATTCTAAGTTAAAAACTCGATATGCTCTGCTGTTTGTAGAATAACCTAAGAAAATCCCTTCGTCACTTCGAGAGTCAAATTTTCCAAGATTCTCACGATCACGTAAAATAAAACACCGACTCCCAAAGATGCGAAAATATTTGATGTTAGGTTTTCTACAAAACCAAAGTTCATATGGTGTATTCAATGTCCCCGGGCGCAAATACACGCGATTGATAACATAAACAGCAGTGTTCACCGCTTCAGCCCAAAAATAAAAAGGTAAGTTCCGGCTGTGAAGCATAACACGTGCCATTTCCTGTACGACCCTGTTTTTGCGCTCGACTACACCATTTTGTTGAGGTGTGTAAGGTGCAGAGAATTCATGTTTAATGCCATTAGAAGTGCAAAAATCAATGAATTTGGAATTTATGAATTCCCCACCTCTATCACTCCTAACTCGAGTAATCCTATCATTCTTTTCATCATAATACGATTGCAGATTTCGAGAAAAGAATCAAAGGTATCAGCTTTTTCTTTTAAGAAAGCTACCCAAGTATATCTAGAAAATCATCAACCAACAAGAAAATATACCATTTACCTCCCAGAGATGGTTGACGAGTTGGCCCCATTAAGTCCATATGCAAAAGTTCCAAAGGCCGTTTTGTACCTATGTGGTTCAAATTCTTGTGTGCAGTCCTAGACTGTTTTCCCTTTTGGCAACCGCCACACACAAGGTTTTGTTCAAAAGAAAGTTTCGGAACCCCCTTGACCACATCTTTATTTGAAATTCTAGCAAGTTCCTTAAAGTTTATGTGACCTAGCCTTTCATGCCAAAGTGTTTCATTTTTCAAAGATGCTAGGTTACATTTTTCAGAAATCTTAGAGGAACTACATAACAATTGTTTTCTGATCTAACCCCCTTTAAAAAGAAAGCATGGTTCATGTCAGTTACAGTGCATTTATCAGATGAAAAATTAACTGAATAACCACTATCACACAGTTGACTTATGCTTATGAGGTTAGTCTTAAGGCCATGAACAAATAATACATTATCTAGAACCGGGCCATCTGGAATAGCTACCGTTCCCTTTCCAACAATTTTGGAAGACCGACCATCTCCGAAAACAACAAGTCCTCCGGAGTTTTTCTCAAATGTTTGAAAACAGTTTTTATCGCCGGTCATATGACGGGAACACCCGCTATCCAGGTACCAAGACGAACTATCATATGCATGCAAGGAAACATTGGTAGCAAGACAGGGAAAATTTCACCTTTGCGCACCCAAACCTTTTTGGAGTGCGTCGGTAATGATCGTGAAGTTGATTTCCTAGGTGAGAGCGTCTTGCTTGAAGAATTGCTGCTCCTTGATGATGTCGTCTTGAGCGGTGTACTACCAAGGCTCTTTTCCTTCAATTGATTGCAGTTGTTTTCGAGGAATAGCCCTTTTGGTAGTCATTGCAAGAGTTGCTTGAGGTGTGCGTTTGGCTTCCGTCTTGCAATTTCTCCTTATGTGCCCTGAAATGCCACAACGAAAACATACCTTGGTCTTGTCGATTCCGAGGAAGATGTAGTAGGTTGTTGTCGTTGCTTGTCGTGAACACCGGTGTCGGAGGAGGAGATACCGACTGAGGCACAAATACTACCACTCGAACTTGGAATGTCTCCAGTTTGAGTGTATCCGAGGCCGAACTTATTTCTTTGACCGAGACCAAGAAGTCTGTCCAACTTACTCCTTCCAGAAGAAAATCTCTTTAAGTCATCCTTCAGTTGGCGTATGGTCTCCGTCATTTCCAATTTTTCCTGTCGAGCCTCGCCGTTGAGCTTCAAGAAGTAATTCGCTTTGTTCACCATATCCATATAATTCTTCTCGAGTTGCTCATTGGACTCTTGAAGGGAAACATTTGTTTTAATCAGATTGTCCCTTTCCACTTCAAGATCGGTTGAGATAGAGGTTACCCTTTTTACTTCATCTTCAAGATCCTGCAATCTCTCTTTCAACCCCTTGTTTTGCTTAGCCAGTTTCTTTGAATCCCTCAAAAGCTTATGGTAGGCTAGAGCAAAATCTTCACCTTCCGAATCATCTGATTCATCGTCCGTTGCAATCTTTTCAACAGTGGAGTTGGACAGTGACTCGGATGTACTTGCCATTAAGCACATGAAGGGAGAAGATGTGGTGGACGCGTGGAAAGCTGTCGCGTTGTCTTCTTCATCACTTGACGATGACTCATTTGACGTGGAGTTGTCATCCCAAGTAACGACTTGCATCGCTTTCTTCTTAGCCGGATTCTTGTTGGGACACTCCGTTGAATGTGGCCGTAGCCTCGACATTTGAAGCACTGAACTTGTCCCTCAGAACTTTTCTTATCCTTTGAGAAGTTCTCTTGCTTCCTTGACTTGTAACTTGAAGAACCCTTGCCTTTCTTCGACTTTCCGAAGGATGGAGTTTTGCTTGGATTTCCCCTTCGAAAGTTGCGGCGAAACTTCCTTGTCAAGAGAGCGAGCTGCTTCTCAAAGTCCTCCATAGAAAGGTTCTCGTCGTCGTCCGAGGAGGATGAATCCGCGTCTTCTTCTTTAGTTGATTTCAATGCGTAACCTGAAGACTTAGAAGAGGATGCCTTTCCAGAAGAATAGTTAGTAGGAAAAGTCATTTCATAAGTTTGTAAAGCACCTACTAATTCTTCTACACGCATTTCGTCCGGGTGTTTAATTGTTTCAATGGCTGCGACCTTCGGGCGAAATCGTTCAGGAAGAGTTCTTAGAATTTTTCTTACAACTTTAAATTCTGGAATCTTCTCTCCCAAGTTAGCACATGAGTTTACGATGTCTTGCAATCGTGTGTAATAGTCAGTGAAGGATTCATTCTCTGCCATAGAGATAGAGTCAAACTTGCTCGTGAGCATTTGCAGTTTCTGAATCTTCACTAGGTTAGTTCCCTCATGCGTAACTTGAAGAACATCCCAGATTTCTTTCGCAGTCTCACATGCCGAGACGCGAGAGAACTCAGTTTGTGACAAAGCATTAAATAGAGCATTAATCCCTTTGCCATTGTAAGAAGATAAGTCTATCTCTTCCTTGGTCCATTTCGACCTAGGTTTTAAGGTGCGAACATCATCTAAAATTTCAGTTGGATTAGACCATCCTAATTCAATTGATTGCCACACCCTTTCGTCGATGGAAATTAAAAAGCTTTCATCCGCACTTTCCAGTACGCATAATTTGTTCCATCAAAGAAAGGGGGTCGATTGATGTTTCCACCTTCAACCATTGTTTACAACCCTATTCCCGCTCTGATACCACTTGTTGGGTTATAAGTAATAAGGATCTAAATAGGGGAAAAAACACCTAGAGGGGGGGTGAATAGGTGTAAACAATAAACACTCAAAAAATCATTGCGCAATAAAACCCAATGCGGAAAAATAAAAGAACACGCAAGATTTTTACGTGGAAAAACTCCAAACCGGAGTAAAAAACCACGGGACCGATAACACGGCGAAATCCACTAGAATTAACACACGTACAAGGTGATATAACGTACTCACAGACGACTCAACCTTTTACCATACGCTCCTAGTAGATCTTCCCGCTCGCTCCACGACGCTTCTCGAATCCACGATCCGCGCCCAACGCTGAATCCACAGCGTCCAACGTCGAGTCCACGACGTCCAACCGAATCCACGGTCTTCACCCAATGGCACGCTTCGAATCCACGAACGTACCTCGCTCCGAATCCACGAGAGCGGTTGCACCTTGAATCCACAAGGCCACGCGAGTCCACGCGCCGATTTTGGGGTAAATCGTTGTTTGTTTGGGTGGTGATGATCCGCCGAATACTTAGATAAAGATAGATCGGAAATACCATCTAAGTATTCATTGATTTGATTCTACTCAAATGTGAGTATGGAAAACCTAGAATCAAATCAATCAATATAGATGAAGAAACATAGAATAAATCTATTGATTTCCTTTCTTCTCTATATATGTGGATTTTTTCTTTTCGGCTATTTTCTTTTGTAATAGCTCATATTGCGGATGCCCTAGAAATGAATACAGGGCCTATTTATAGGTTAGAAACCCTAGGAAGAATATACGGATCAAAAACAGCCTTTTCTGGAAAGAATTACCGACGGCGATCCGGATTGGATTTGGCGATCCGGATTGCAGAAGCACAAAAGACGGTTTCCAGAAAAATGCCTGTTCGGGATCCGGATCGTAGTCCCCGATCCGGATCGTTCATACAGTTTTACCAAAACATCATGTTCGGGATCCGGATTGCAGTTCCTGATCCGGATCGAGGAAGCAAGCAGGTAGAACTAATGTTCGGGATCCGGATCAGAGGAGGCTGCGATCCGGATTGAACCAGTGTATGAACCAACACCCTTCGGGATCCGGATTACAAGCCACGATCCGGATCCTGAACATGTTCCATGTCCAGTTTTTGATGTTTAAGCAATTAAAACCTCTTCCAGGTGTTTCTACACTATAAGAAGTATTCGGATCATCAAAATTCTTTTGTTAAACGTACCTGATCCTTTTGAATTCTTCTTTCTTGAGATTGAGGTATACGATCCAAAGTTTCTTCATCTTCAATCTTCAAGACTTAATACATTCACGAAATACGCCAACTCAAATTCCGTAACAGGTATAACTCCATCAAAGGTCCTAAATAACATCTAGACCTGCCTGCGGTCACCCCACACAAGGACCCTCACTGTCCTGTGCCAACGACATGGCACTAGATCGAACAGACCCTCGATCCATCAGCTCCTGCGACTGCGCCATCAGCTCTGTCAGCTCTACAGGGGGTATCCAATGAGGTGCTATCGGGGTTGGCGTGGTTCCCCGAACCACGTCAACCGCAATCTCAATCTCCCTAATCGACGGCATCATTATCAGCTCCGGTGGAATCACACCCGGGATCTCACGACAACAGGAATAATCCTCGCGTCCCGGTGCCGCCGTTGCACCTCTCGCATTGTCGCTACAACTTGTGTGCTCCGACTGTCTCAAAGAACAAGTCTCTAATGTCTGCCTTGCAGAAGATCATAACCTTCTCTCCCCGCAGTCATACACCATGTGGCACTGTGCCAACCAATCCCACGCACTAGGTCAAACACTGACCAGATACAAATACCAATAAACCTGCCGATACCACTCGGGGTCTCAACTGCACTGGACATGATCCACAACCTCCTCCACATGCACCATCCCAACAGGAACCTGTACCTCAAGTGCATGTGGTAACAAATCTACCTCCAGTCCATGCAGGAATGCAACATGCTCCTACTTCGACTGCTGTGATGAAGTCACACCTGCGACGACCTGATCCACTGCCTTGGTGCCCTCCACCCAGGCAGCACAGTCTCAATCGCTCACTGTAGGTGGTCGTCACTTAATCTGCCTAAAAACCAAGGCTATCCGTAAAAAGGAGCACAATTCTCCGCCTTTGCTCACACTGAGGCAAGGAATAAAGCCCTTCGCAGACAACAATCCACGCTACCGCTGCGCCACTCTGATGACGATGCTGATGCTGCCACCGGGGTCCACCTGACCTCTGACATCTCCGAAAATCCATTATCGCAATCGTCATATAACAAAACACAATTAATTCCTGCAATTCCTCATTCAATTATCCTTACTCAGCTCACCCCTCAAATACATCTATTGTACCCCAAGCATGCAGGTTAATAATCACAAAGGGTAACCTTCCTTTTGGGTAAGCTTTACATAATCCGTCCACAAGGATGTCCACCATCCAGGAAGGAAAACGAAAGTGCCACAGCCAACCGATCTGTCCCCCAGCACTTAGCGCCAAGCGCCTCTATCCAGAACTCGCCTCTGGCGGCAGATCCTTATCCAAAGGAATTGCAACAGTACACTCCATACACAATGCCTACTCCATCGAGGCATCTAAAATCCAAAATCCAAAGCAGAGGGATCAGATAAACTGAAAGGTATCCTGGCGCAATCCACTGCCAGTCGCACGCATCCTACGCGCTTCGTCCCTCGAAACCTGGAGCGTACAGTTCAACAACTGCAAAAACTTCCCAGCACAGGGGGACCCTCAATTAATCACTCCATCACCACCAACCACGATTTTGCCTCCAAGGGCTCCATCTCAAATCCATAAATCAGGGTGGTTCATCTGCCAAAGCTGGCTCCATCGATCAATGATGTCCCACAACTCCCCCACTATCAGCAATCCACCCTGCCTCGGTGCCGCAACACCAACATTGGCACGGGGCCGCTCGCTCCATCGATGCCTCAGAAATCACTGCCGCTGAGGATACAATAACCAGGTGGTCTCAGGAGAAAAACACTGTCGGGCTGCCCACTGCTCCGACAACTGTGTCACCTAGACCAGCGGCTCACTCTGCCGCTGATAAACCTCAGACAATCCTGCCATCGGGGCCTGAAGCTCTCTAACCTCTATCCGGGTATCCGGCCCCAAAAACAATCTACTCAAGCTCCACCGCTGCGACGAGTGCACACCAATCCGCACAACGCGTCGGGGAGACACCGCTCACCCCGACCAACTGCACCACAGCACAAAACACAACTCGACCCAATCCGGCGAGAGTCTAGAGCATGTCAACCGTTCCGCCGCATTATGTTGTCTGCAGCCAACATAATTGCTTAGGAGAATAAACATGCCAATCACCCATCCCATCACTTGGGAGAGGTATAAAACTCAATCAGGACTCTCGCTAAAATCACGACTCTCACGAAGTCATCCTAGGGTCCAACCATAAGCCTAGGGTTTCTACAGTCCCAATTGACCTATCCCTAAGCTCTGATACCAACTTAATCTGTCACGCCCCGGGGTCGAAACTGCGACCCGGGCTCGCCAACAGATCCGCCACCTATGCCAAAACCCGCATAGGCGAAGCGTCTAACCTGCAAAAGATAGTACTATAGCTACACAAATATCAGAGCTGAAATAAAATGCTGTAAAATAAAATCCAATTACTATACATCATGAAATAGGTACAATATCCATTCCCTAAATACAGATAATCATCATACAATGTCCTCAGTACAGCATCTCTCGACTATAAAAGGAGATAAACTAAAACTATAGTACATCAGTCTCTCCAAATACAAAAGATCTCTCTCCTCCAGATAAACAGTAAAAACCAGCCAACAGCTACGAGGAATCTCCAACCAGGGGATACAGCTACACTCCTCGGGTGGTAACGATCTAGCTCGTGACTCCCTCGCCCCGAACAACGACCGAAGATCAGCAACTCCAATGAGGACTCTGCAAAACAGGGGGGAGAAAAGAAGAGGAAACAACAGTGGGGGTGAGAACCACTAGTAAACCAGTAGCCTCCCCCTGTGGGTAAAGCCTCAAGCTCCGGCGTACCCACTAAGTCTACTAGAGGCAAGAAAAGGGCAGGTAGTAAAGCTGTAAACAGAACTACTGAATAAAAGGGGAAAACCACAACAAGTATGCCTCTAAATGCAATACCGAAGGAAATGACGGTATGAATGCACCAGGAAACAACATCTGGCTAAATAGACCCAATCTAGTGCCACCAGTAAACTGGTACTGCCTGCTCTGCCATCACTCACAACTCACCAACTGACCGGAACCCAACACGGTCTAAAGCCTACTCCGGAGTGGCACTCGAGGGGAGCGACCCACACGAGTAAAGTATCACTGTATCAAGCATCTCTGTAACCAATATCTCACAATAGCAGGACTGGATCATGACAATGATCAAAGTGGGAAACTCCGTCCACTAATGAAACCCCGATCCGATACAATAATACTCAAAAGTGGGAAATACCATCCACTAGAGAAATCTAATACCCAATCTGATGCAATAGTAAACATCCGGTCAACCGCCCAAAGTCCGCGGTCACCGCAATAACCCCCAACCCACAATTGGGTGAAATAATCAAGATCTGGTCAACCGCCTACTGTCCGCGGTTGCCGCAATAGCCCACAATCCAACATCAGGTACACCCTGTCACTGACCCTCAGGTCCCAGCTACACTATCCCAAACCTCTGCTCGAACCCGAGCAACATGACTCAAAAGTCTAAATAAAAAGGAGAAAGAAAGCAATCATGGTTTCTCCTAAGTCAAATCCCAATATGATAGTGTAGCAATAAAATAGTGGCCTATCTAGATGTCCAAATAAGCATGCAAAAGTCCTCATACAAGATGAAAGAGGGAATATATCAAATAACAGTTTCACATGTGTAACGAGTAATAATCCACATAGATATACCCATCATGCTAAAATCATCAGTCAACTACACATGTATATGATCCCTGATCCATAATAAATCCCCAGAGTGAAACCCGCACATAATTAAGTCATTATGTCCCACCAATTAATCTATTTAATCCATTTTCATAAAATCTGGGTGCTAAAGTAGCATGTTAATCATCACTAATAAATTATTCCAATGATCATGTTCCAACAGAAATATTATTCCCATAATGTCCCCAACATGCTATATTCACACAATTAATCTCAGATGATAGGCTCACATTTATATCAGGCAATCATGCATAATAATCAATCAATATGCTCAAAAGTGGGGTTTTCTAATAAACTTAGTGAGCAGGTCAGAAGTAGAGGCATGCAACAACCACCCACCTGAAGCGCTAACTGTCCGGGTCCGTACAGCTGAAAATACCAAAAACTCCAATCCTGCGCTCCAACAAATACAGTACACCCGAAACACTCCTGGCACAACACAAAGTCCACTAAACTCACTTAAATTCCCAAATAATGCTCTTATAGATACATACAACAACAGTCCCAAAACTGTTAAATTATCACCTGCAGAAAGTGCCCAGAAAAATCCCAGAAAAATATCACAGCGATCCTCGCATCGATAGCTTCGAAACGGTACCTTGCACGCCCAAATCCGAGTTCGGTAAGTCAAGTTATAAATTCGGCAAGGTGGTAATCCAAACATCAAACTGTGAAGAAAAACTGCACACTGTACACTGAGAAAACAGTAATTTTCACCTCGAAATCAATCTCATAAAATTCCAAGAAAAATACGAGCGCGTTCCTTGCGAAAAGTAGATCAAAATCGACTCTTGAATCGCCTCGATCCGATATTCCTACGCCGAGAAAAATTCGTCGAAGGTACCGCTGTCCAAACACCCAAACAGCAAAAGAGGGGGTCAAAGATGTCTCGGGAAACGTGCCAAAAGTGCGAAACGGAGCGAAGCGATCAACACGAAAATCGAAGCCTTACCTCTTAGGAACACGCTGTCGAAGAAATCATCCAAAAACTCCTCCTGGTTTGCTCACAACGAATTTCTGACTGAACTGCGACGGTAATGGGCCGAAATGGGGCGAAAACCGAGGCGAACTGTAAAAATGATATCGCCGTTGCCGAGCTTCCAGAGATTCTGGGAATCCACCACAAGATCCAGGACATCAAGGGGAACAACTTTCATAAAGAACTCACCCTCCCATTCCCTCTCTACAGCTCGGGAAAAAGGAAAAGAAAGAGGGAAGTGGGCTGCCTTTTATAGGCCCACCAAAACAATTCCAAAATGACCAATGGGTCCCCGGTTTCGGGCGCCCGAAAAGATTCGGGCGCAAACAGTGCGGCCCGGCCCGCACTTTCGGGCGCGCACAGTAACCCGGCCCGGCCCGGCCCACTCCGCGCACGCGATCCGGTCGGACCGCACGACCGTCCGACCCGCTCCTCGCGCCGACACGTGTCCCCGAACACCACACAGCGGATCCGGCCGCTCCCCACACGCCGCGTGGCCAGCCCCGGTCAACGCGGCAGTTGGCGCTGGCCAATGGGCGGCCGCCACGTGGCGCACGCGTGCGCCACGTCGGCGCCGTGGCCGCCACGCCCGCCGGCACCGCCGCCTGCGCGCCTGCCCAGCCGCCCGCCGCCCGTACGCGCACAGTGACGCGCCCAATCCCCGCGCGCCACGTGTCCAAGCCAAACACTCGCTGCACCCGGTGCACTACACCTCCAAACACCCAACGAATAACATGATGCCACGTGTCTCCAACCGGTCCACCGTGCACCACGCTACCTGCAATCTGCGCGCACAGTAGCCAGCCCAATCCTCGCGCGCCACGTGTCCATGCCACGTGCTTGCTGCACCCGGTGCACACAACCCCAAACACCGAACCAATGCCACACTGCCACGTGTCTCTGCTCTGGTCCACCGTACACTCCGCTGTGCTCCGTGGACCGCGACCTGTGGACCATCCACTGGGAAACTGCCACGTGGCCCCCCGCTCCGGTGCACGCCTGCCGCGTGAACCGCGCGCCCTGCCCGCGCGCTGCGCGCTGCCCGCGCCTGCCCGCCGCCGCGCTGCCGCCTGCCCGAGGCCGCGCCGCCGCCCTCCGCCGCTGCCCGCCGCCGCCGGCGATCGCCGGAGTTACTGTTCCGGCGGTGAACAGTAACCCGTGCCCAAAAACATCAAGTGGGTAGTCCATTTTGACCGTTTTCGCGCGCTGAATCCGAATTTGACGTCCGTTTCGCCAAATTCCAACTCTAAAAATTGCCGAAGGCACCCGAAAATGCGTTCTTAGTCCAAACTTCGTGTGGAGCCCAATTTAAATATCCGATTCGCGCGAAACCACTTCTAAACTCTCCACGGGGTCCTCTGATCACTCATAGGGTCCATTTAAGTCCAATGTCCAACACTTATGTCCAATTATGCCACAAACACCTCCAACACACCATGTAGGCCTCCAGTAGCCACCCCAACGCACTGTAGCAGCTCTGCGGAGATCCGGGTCATCACATGGTTGACGAGTTGGCCCCATTAAGTCCATGTGCAAAAGTTCCAAAGGCCGTTTTGTACCAATGTGGTTCAAGTTCTTGTGTGCAGTCCAAGACTGTTTTCCCTTTTGGCAACCGCCACACACAATGTTTTGTTCAAAAGAAAGTTTAGGAACCCCCTTGACCACATCTTTGTTTGACATTCTAGCAAGTTCCTTAAAGTTCATGTGACCTAGCCTTTCATGCCAAAGTGTTTCATTTTTCAAAGATGCTAGGTTACATTTTTCAGAAATTTTATGAGGAACTACATAACAATTGTTTTCTGATCTAACCCCTTTTAAAAAGAAAGCATGGTTCTTGTCAGTTACAGTGCATTTATCAGATGAAAAATTAACTGAATAACCATTATCACAAAGTTGACTTATGCTTATGAGGTTAGTCTTAAGGCCATGAACAAATAACACATTATTTAGAACCGGGCCATCTGGAATAGCTACCGTTCCCTTTCCAACAATTTTGGAAGACCGACCATCTCCGAAAACAACAAGTCCTCCGGAGTTTTTCTCAAATGTTTGAAAACAGTTTTTATCACCGGTCATATGACGGGAACACCCGCTATCCAGATACCAAGACGAACTATCATATGCATGCAAGGAAACATTGGTAACAAGACAAGGGAAAATTTCACCTTTGCGCACCCAAACCTTTTTGGAATGCGTCGGTAATGGTCGTGAAGTTGATCTCCTAGGTGAAAGCGTCTTGTTGAAGATTGCTGCTCCTTGATGATGTCGTCTTGAGCGGTGAACTACCAAGGCTCTTTTCCTTCAAATGATTTGCATTTGATTTCTGAGGAATCACCTTTTTGGTAGTCATTGCAAGAGGTGCTTGAGGTGTGCGTTTGGCTCCCGTCTTGCAATTTCTCCTTATGTGCCCTGAAATGCCACAACGAAAACATACCTTAGTTCTTGACGATCCCGAGGAGGATGAAGTAGGCTTGTTGTCGTTGCTTGTCGTGAATTCCGGTGTCGGAGGAGGAGATACCGACTGAGGCACAAAAACTGTCCCACTCGAACTTGGAATGTCTCCAGTTTGAGTGTATCCGAGGCCGAACTTATTTGTTTGACCAAGACCAAGAAGTCTGTCCAACTTACTCCTTCCAGAAGAAAATCTCTTTAAGTCATCCTTTAGTTGGCGTATGGTCTTTGTCATTTCCATTTTTCCTGTCGAGCCTCGCCGTAGAGCTTCAAGAAGTAATTCGCTTTGTTCACCATATTTCTATGTTCTTTCTCGAGAAGCTCATTGGACTCTTGAAGGGAAACATTTGCTTTGGCTAGATTATCCCTTTCCACTTCAAGATCGGTTGAGAGAGAAGTTACCCTTTTTACTTCTTCTTCGAGATCCTGCAATCTCCCTCTCAACCCCTTGTTTTGCTTTGCCAGTTTCTTTGAATCCCTCAAAAGCTTATGGTAGGCAAGAGCAAAATCTTCACCTTCAGAATTGCTCGATTCATCGTCCGTTGCAATCTTTTCAACAGAGGAGTTGGACAAGGAATCGGATGTACTTGCCATTAAGCACATGAAGGGTGAAGATGTAGTGGACGCGTGGAAAGCTGTCGCGTTGTCTTCTTCATCACTTGAGGATGACTCATTTGACGTGGAGTTGTCATCCCAAGTAACGACTTGCATCGCTTTCTTCTTTGCCGGATTCTTGTTGGGACACTCCGTTGCAATGTGGCCGTAGCCTCGACATTTGAAGCACTGTACTTGTCCCTCTGAACTTTTCTTATCCTTTGAGAAGTTCTCTTGCTTTCTTGACTTGTAGCTTGAAGAACCCTTGCCTTTCTTCGACTTTCCGAAGGATGGAGTTTTGCTTGAATTACCCCTTCGAAAGTTGCGGCGAAACTTCCTTGTCAAGAGAGCGAGCTGCTTCTCAAAGTCCTCCATAGATAGGTTCTCGTCATCGTCCGAGGAGGATGAATCCGCGTCTTCTTCTTTGTTGATTTCAATGCATAACCTGAAGACTTAGAAGAGGATGCCTTTCCAGAAGAATAGTTAGTAGGAAATGTCATTTCATAAGTTTGTAAAGCACCAACTAATTCTTCTACACGCATTTCGTCCGGGTGTTTAATTGTTTCAATGGCTGCGACCTTCGGGCGAAATCGTTCAGGAAGAGTTCTTAAATTTTTCTTACAACTTTAAATTCTGGAATCTTCTCTCCCAAGTTAGCACATGAGTTTACGATGTCTTGCAATCGTGTGTAATAGTCAGTGAAAGATTCATTTTCTGCCATAGAGATAGAGTCAAACTTGCTCGTAAGCATTTGCAGTTTCTGAATCTTCACAAGGTTAGTTCCCTCATGCGTAACTTGAAGAACATCCCAGATTTCTTTCGCAGTCTCACATGCCGAGACGCGAGAGAACTCTGTTTGTGACAAAGCATTAAATAGAGCATTAATCCTTTGCCATTGTAAGAAGATGAATCTATCTCTTCCTTGGTCCATTTCGACCTAGGTTTTAAGGTGCGAACATCAGAAATAATTTCAGTTGGATTAGACCATCCTAATTCAATTGATTGCCACACCCTTTCGTCGATGGAAATTAAAAAGGCTTTCATCCGTACTTTCCAGTACGCATAATTTGTTCCATCAAAGAAAGGGGGTCGATTGATGTTTCCACCTTCAACCATTGTTTACAACCCTATTCCCGCTCTGATACCACTTGTTGGGTTATATTAATAAGGATCTAAATAGGGGAAAAAACACCTAGAGGGGGGTGAATAGGTGTAAACAATAAACACTCAAAAAATCATTGCGCAATAAAACCCAATGCGGAAAAAAAATGAACACGCAAGATTTTTACGTGGAAAAACTCCAAACCGGAGTAAAAAACCACGGGACCGATAACACGGCGAAATCCACTAGAATTAACACACGTACAAGGTGATATAACGTACTCACAGACGACTCAACCTTTTACCATACGCTCCTAGTAGATCTTCTCCGCTCGCTCCACGACGCTTCTCGAATCCACGATCTGCGCCCAACGCTGAATCCACAGCGTCCAACGTCGAGTCCACGACGTCCGACCGAATCCACGGTCTTCACCCAGTAGCACGCTTCGAATCCACGAACGTACCTCGCTCCGAATCCACGAGAGCGGTTGCACCTTGAATCCACAAGGCCACGCGAGTCCACGCGCCGATTTGGGGTAAATCGTTGTTTTTGGGTGGTGATGATCCGCCGAATACTTAGATTAGAAATAGATCGGAAATACCATCTAAGTATTCATTGATTTGATTCTACTCAAAATGTGAGTATGGAAAACCTAGAATCAAATCAATCAATATAGATGAAGAAACATAGAATTAATCTATTGATTTCCTTTCTTCTCTATATGTGGATCTTTTTCCTTTCGGCTATATTTTTCTATTTCTATTTCTATGTGGATGCCCTAGAAAATGAATAAAGGGTCTATTTATAGGTTAGAAACCATTGGAAGAAGATAAGGATCAAAAACAGCCTTTTCTGGAAATTTTACCGACGGCGATCCGGATTGGAATTGGGCGATCCGGATTGCAGTAGCAAGAAAGACGGTTTCCAGAAAAACACTTGTTCGGGATCCGGATCGAAGTCCCCGATCCGGATCGTTCATACAGTTTCACCAAACATCAACGTTCGGGATCCGGATTGCAAATCCTGATCCGGATCGTGCAAGTAAAAAGGTAAAACTAGTGTTCGGGATCCGGATCATGAGATGCTGCGATCCGGATTGAACCAGTGTATGAACAAACACCCTTCGGGATCCGAATTGCAAGGCCCGATCCGGATCCTGAACATGTCACATGTCCAGTTTTAGATTTTTATGCAATTAAACATTCTTCCAGGTGTTTCTACACTACAAGAAGTATTCGGATCACCAGAAATCTTTAGTTAAACATACCTGATCCTTTTGAATTCTTCTTTCTTGAGATTGAGGTATATGATCCAAAATTCTTTCATCTTCAATCTTCAAGACTTAACACTTTTCACGAAATACGCCAACTCAAATTCCGTAACAGTCTCGAGTTGAGTCATCTTGTTCCTTTTTGACAGTTGCACGTGTGTGCACCATTGTGACTAGAAGAAGGATTATCCATGAGAGTGTCATTGCTGCTAGTTCTTTAAGATTTTAAGAAGTGTCTTGTGAAGAGCTCAAGAACATGAAAAATTATTAATTTTCAAAAATTTGAAGCATTGTACGCAAACAATCATAATCATGTAGAGAGACTAGGGATCAAATTAGTTTTGCGAAAAGAATTTTAAAAATGGATCAATTCCATGATTTTCAAAAATTCCTATTATATGCCCTAAAACCGAATTTTCAGAAATCGAAGCCCAAAAATTCGTTTATCTTGAGAAAACCTAGCATATAATCAAAACTAATCTACCCAGAGTTCTTATTTCAAAAAAAATTTGACCAAAAACCATTCACGAACGAAAAAGTTCCATGATTTCTACTCACGTTTTGAGCAAACAAGGAAAAACAGTGAAGAACCGAGATTTTGATCAATAAAACTTACTTGGAATCGAAGAACTTGAGTTTGGAAGGCTCCAAAAAGGATGAATTCTAGAAAGAGGATGTAGAGTACCGGGACTTCGGATAGCGCGCCGACCACACCAGATGTCGTGGAGCAGAGAGTTGCCTTGGGCACGTTGCGTTTGTGATTACAGTTGATGCCGGGTTGATACGGATCAACGTAGAAGCTCCAGCTCGATTCGGGGTTTTTCCGGGCATTGTTCGCCGACTGAAGACTGGATTTGGGAATTTCGGACTTCACAATGGAGTACAGAAAATTCGGGAACACTTGGAACAGATATATTATCAGTTTACAGCGCAGTTCGGGAGGTTCCGGACTGACGCGGGGGATTCGGGGGCAAAAAAGTGAGTCAGAACTGGCATTTTCGGAGCCAGTTTTTGGATTGAGCACCCCGACTCAACGGAAGAGCTTTTTGAAGAGAAAAAGCTGTGGACACGTGTACTTTTGATTTACAGCGGAGTTCGGGTGGTTCCGGACAGCGGCGGAGAGCCCGAAGGCAAAAAGTGAGTTGGAGTTGGGCTTTTTGGATTATTTTATTAATATTTTCAATTAAGTGTGCTCTTTGCTTGGTGGCTGTGGGAGTGGGTTGGGGGCATTGGATTAAAGGTAAGTGAGATTTGACTTTTAAGTTAACCCCCCCTTGCTTAGCTTAATTAAGCTTTAATTAAGTTTAAGCTTAATTAAGTGGTAGCCTGTAGCTTTATTGGTGGAGTTCTTATCCACTTGCCACCTCACCATCATCCCCAACCCACCTCCCTCTGTAGCACAGAAGTAAGGAAAAAAAGAGAAAGAAAGAAAGATGGAAAGAGAGGAAGGAAGAAGAAGAAGGTGAAGTGGAAATTGAAGATGGGGGTTTTTAGGTGAGCTTGATCGTGGACTCCCCGCGGCTGACCGAGAGGAGCACGTGTGCGTGCGTCGTGCGACGACAAGGTAAGTTTTGTTTCAGTTTTTTTAAAGCTTTGGAGATTTTTCTTTTTGGAGATTTTGGGAGTTTTTGTAAATATTTATTTATTTTATTTTATTTTTATTTTTATTTTTTCTGCGCGGGGGTTGCCGCCGTGGGAGCCGCGCGCGCGCGCAATGGCGCACGCGCGGCCGGCGCGGCTGCTACGTGGGCGCACAAGGGCGCCACGCGCAGCAGCCGCCAGGGTGCTGCAGGGCTGGCAGCACCCTGCGGCACGCCCGCGAGCGCGTGCAGCACCAGGGCGCGCGCCCTAGTGCAGCGCCGCGCGGGCGCTGCGGGCCGCGCGCAGCCATGCGGACCGCGCGTGATGCGCGCGCGGTGCCGCAGGCCGCGCGCAGGGCGCGCACCGCGCGGGCCCTTCCGGGTCGTGCGCGGTGCCGCGGGCCCTGCGCGGGCCCTTGCGGGTCGTGCGAGGTGCCGCGGGCCCTGCGCGGGCCGCGTGCAGCGCCGCGGGCGCTGCGCGGGCCGCGCGCCGCCCTGCGGACCGCGCGCGATGCGCGCGCGGTGCCCCAGGCCGCGCGCAGGGCGCGCACCGCGCGGGCCCTTGCGGGCCGCGCGCGGTGCCACGGGCCCCTGCGCGCGCCGTGCGCAGCGCCGCAGGCGCCGCGCGGTGCCGGGGCCGCCCTGCGGACCGCGCGCGGTGCCGCAGGTCGCGCGCAGGGCGCGCACCGCGCGGGCCCTTGCGGGCCGCGCGCGGTCCGCAGGGCAGCGCGCTGTCACGGGGCCAGCTTTTTCGCCTTAAAATTGCCCCGTGCGGCGCTCAAGTGTCGCACACCCGAGCCAGCCTTCCCGAGTCCCTTGCCACGGACACGCCCTCGAACTTAAACAGCGGGATCACAACTCAAGCATTAACCAAGCATGCTCCTCCACGAGCCTGACTGCCCGGCGCCGCGCCTTACGTCGAACCCCTTGTCGAACTCCGCGAGTTCTGAACAAACAACCCCGCCACCGAGGTTGGCCTTCAAGCCGAGTATTCTGCCTAGCCGGACAAACTCTCCTCGAGAGTGCTGCTTAACCGAATGCCCCCTTTGCCTCCGAAGCAAGCATCCAGGACAATACAAGTTCTCACAACTTAGTCCATTTGAATGGGCCCGAGCGAGCTACCCTTGCGCGTTCCGCTCGTCTGCTTAACCGAGCGACCCGTCCCGCATCTCTCGCCCGTCAGCCAGCCCATTGCCTTTGCCAAGGCGCCGCGCGCCCCGCAATTCCCACGACGGGAACCATAATCGAGTCGGGCATGTCCCGTTCCGCCGGCCACCTAGTTCCGTCATCGCTCCCGATTCGGTCCAAGGTCCGCTTCCCGAATACCCCACACTGCTTGTTCCCGCGTGTGTATACCCTTCGCAAGGGTTTGCCAACCTAGCGACATTCCTCCCGCATCGCCAACCCCCTGGCACCTCCATTGCACGACCATGCTCGGCCGCCAACACACTCGGCCCAGTATCCAAGGTTTGCTTGACGGATGTCGCCCCCAATCGAATCAGCCTCGCTCCGCTTCGCTAGCCATTCGGCACCTCCATTGGCCGGCCATGCCTGGCCCCCAACACCCTTGGTCCTCTCCATGGCTCACTTCACGAAAACCAGCATCGATTGTCACCTCTTACTTCGTGGGCCGCGCCACACGAATCCCCGCTCGGCACCGCTGCCTTTGCGAGCCTTGTCCATTACGGCGGACCGACCGTTCCTTCGCCTCGCAAACTTCGTAGGCCTCGCGCCTCACGAATCCCCGCTAGGCAACCATATGCCTTCGCAAGCCTTGTCCATTGAGGCGGACCAACCTTTCGCAAGACTGTCCTCATCCGCTCGTTCGCTCCACTACAGAGATCCGAAACGGCATAAGGTAGTGCAAGCGAACCTAGAGGCAAAGCCTCTGGGCGTACCCCGCTCCGTAATGCCGTCGACCTCGTGTCTTAGGCATTACCCTAAGCCCGTGTGCTCTTCGACCATCGAATACAGCCCACACGAACTTAGGCTTGGCGACTCCGCTCGCCAAGGGATGGCCTATGTCCTATAGGCCAACGGGGGAGTCGGGGCCACTTCGCAAGTGTCCAACCCCTCCTCTATATAACCCACGAGGCATCCACCCCTTTGGCACCCCGGGGGTACAAAGGTGCTCACCGAGGGGTACGTTTTGAAACCCCGCATGCGGCACCATTTTCATGGTCATGGCATGGGCCATTGCTAGGGAATTGCCTCCGTTGGTTCGCCCGCGGCTCAACCCTGACGGATTGTCCCAACTTCGCTCTCCCGTCACTCTGTCAACCCAAATGCCTACCAAATGTCCTCCAAAAGTGGCCCCCAAGGATGTCACGGTCGAACCAACACGATCGACACGTGACAGACTCCCCCACCCAAGTTATCGACGCCCTCGTCGATGTACATCCGTTCACCAGCTTCGTTGATAGCTGCCAACCACTACTCCAGATCAGAGCCGCCCTCGGCCTTGGCATCGCATGCCACACTGACCCACCCTTGAGCATGTCCGCTACCCAACGTGTCGCTTCCGTGCTTCCAGCTTGGTTGATAGCCGCAACCACTACTCCAGATCAGAGCCGCCCCGGCCTTGGCATCGCATACCACACTGACCCGCCCTTGAGTATGTCCGCTACCCAACGCATTGCTGAAGCTCCTTGGTCCTCGCCAAACCACAGATCAGAGCCGCTCCGGCCTTAGCATCACATACCATACTGACCCGAAACACTGCACAAACCATTCTGTCCCCTTGAGTTGAAGCTCCTAGCTCCAGATGCCTCCCCCGCACCACAAAACTCCTCCACGGAACTAGAATGTTAACGTTGTCGCCTGCTCACGACAACCCAAATGGCACTGGCACGTCCCTGCAACTCGGTTCTTTTTGAGGTGCTACTCGGCCCTTCTGTCCCTTTCGCTCCTACTTAACCCAAGTCTTCTGCAGCTAGTGGCCAACCTTGTGCCTCCCTCGCAGGGAAATCCCTTTCCAGCTAGCGATCTCTTCCCAGAACGCTACCGGACCAACTAGTGCACTCGGTATACTCCGCGAATACACCTATCCAAGCGCGCACGAGTTCCTTTGAAAATCAGTAGAGTGGCCCTCCCTCGCTCCCTCCGAGGTCAAACTCCAAACGTCCCAACGTCTTGGAGCGTCCAACGCGAATCAGCTCGCAGCTCGGCTTCGCTTCTCCACCTCAAAACTTCACAAACTGTAGTCGGGCCAGATCACATCCAACCCCTTCCAATATCCATGAGTACTTCTGCCCATCTCGTGCCATTCCCGCACACAACTTTGGCCTCACAAATGCCCCTGCAATCACATAACGTCAGCCATCACCATGGTCTCCACGAGTTTTCGAGTCTTTTGCCTAGACACGCCTGTCCTCAGCTACTTCGCACATCTACTTACTCCACCATGAACTCTTGTTATGCCTCCTGACTGCTTGCACTTTCGCTACTCGTTGCTGCTCAGCACCTTTGGCTTCTGTACTCCCGACTTCGGTTCCCCACCAAAGTCCTCGACCAAGTTCGAGATTAACGACACCTCATTTCCATTGCTCGAACTTGCCGTCCTCCATACCTCCAGCAATCACCTTCGCAATAGCCGCTGAACGGAACCCAAGCTTAACCCATCTGATAATCTTTCTCGCAACTGCTGATAACGGTGATGTCGCCATCCAACGCCCACCCCCTCACAAATTGCGATACCTCAACCCTTTGAGTTGACAACTGAGTTCTTCCCCTCCCAGCAACCTGTCACTAGGCGATCCTGGACCACGGTCCACACCCGAGTGTCCTGACTTGTCTCTTCGTCTACACTCGAGTCCAAGACTCTCTGCTCTAAAAGTTCAGGTTCTCACACAACCTTTGTAATCTGCCAGCAGAGTCCACACGATCCGTCGCACGGATGCGTGCCCGCTATCTCGAGACCTCAGCACTGCCACTGCTTTTCCCGAACATAGCTCCTTACCTTGTTCCTCTGAACAAAGTCCAATCCTTGTTTGATCTGCTCGAATAGGTCCCATTTGTCCAACCTGTGGCACACCATCGAGAGCAACCGATCTCCCCATCGGCCTTCTCGCCCCAAGTGAGAAACACCAAACCATCCAGCAACCCTTGGCCCACTTCACACCTAGCCCAACTCTTAGCTGCTACTGCCACGGACCCGATCAGTCTTGGTTCCCAACTTGTGCTCCACGAAGTGAACTCTTCTGACATGTGTGTTTTATCCGCCACGTTCCTTAGACAAGATCCCTTTATCGAGTCACCAAACATCGGGGCACATTCTGCTCAAATGTGCTCCCCCACCCTGAGTCGCACTCAGGCCAAATCCAGGCATTCGCAATGCCCACTTCCGCTGCGCGAGTTTCGGTTCTACCACAACCTTGACTACACCCATCAGCGGGATCCACGTCATCCGTCCATTGTACACGTGGATGCTGCACTGAACAATCAACGCTGTCACCGCCTGTCCAGATACAGACTCTTCTTCTTACCCGAAGAGTAAAGGTCCAATTGTGATCTTTTCCTCGCACCGAGATAACTCTATTCAATTCATGGGTACACACTCGAAGAGGATCGACCTCCCCATCGATCTTCTTGTACTGAAATACTTAAACTCAGTCCCAACGAAGTAACCCTTCTGCCGCGTGTGCTGCATCCCAATCCTTCCCTTCTAGAGATTCATCCGCTGCAAGACCACAACCCTGGAAGCACATTGCCGCGCAATGTTCTCCTTCCACTCCATGGTAACCGCGACCACGGACCACATAATGATTCTCCCAATCATTGCCTCGTCGCCTGCCACGCGACTCCGGACTTAGCCATTTTCACAAGTATTGTACTAGAATCTGCTGCACTCTGACTCCGCATCTCCCACAAGCGTAATCCCGCCACAGTGCCTCGCCGACGCCTAGTACCTTCGTTGGAGTGACTCCACTCACACCAACTTCGCCGCCAAGGTCGCACCTTCCGGCCAAATCTTCAACCCATGAGCTCAACTTAGCTCTGATACCACTTGTCACGGGGCCAGCTTTTTCGCCTTAAAATTGCCCCGTGCGGCGCTCAAGTGTCGCACACCCGAGCCAGCCTTCCCGAGTCCCTTGCCACGGACACGCCCTCGAACTTAAACAGCGGGATCACAACTCAAGCATTAACCAAGCATGCTCCTCCACGAGCCTGACTGCCCGGCGCCGCGCCTTACGTCGAACCCCTTGTCGAACTCCGCGAGTTCTGAACAAACAACCCCGCCACCGAGGTTGGCCTTCAAGCCGAGTATTCCGCCTAGCCGGACAAACTCTCCTCGAGAGTGCTACTTAACCGAATGCCCCTATGCCTCCGAAGCAAGCATCCAGGACAATACAAGTTCTCGCAACTTAGTCCATTTGAATGGGCCCGAGCGAGCTGCCCTTGCGCGTTCCGCTCGTCTGCTTAACCGAGCGACCCGTCCCGCACATCTCGCCCGTCCTCCAGCCCATTGCCTTTGCCAAGGCGCCGCGCGCCCCGCAATTCCCACGACGGGATCCATAATCGAGTCGGGCATGTCCCGTTCCGCCGGCCACCTAGTTCCGTCATCGCTCCCGATTCGGTCCAAGGTCCGCTTCCCGAATACCCCACACTGCTTGTTCCCGCGTGTGTATACCCTTCGCAAGGGTTTGCCAACCTAGCGACATTCCTCCCGCATCGCCAACCCCCTGGCACCTCCATTGCACGACCATGCTCGGCCGCCAACACACTCGGCCCAGTATCCAAGGTTTGCTTGACGGATGTCGCCCCCAATCGAATCAGCCTCGCTCCGCTTCGCTAGCCATTCGGCACCTCCATTGGCCGGCCATGCCTGGCCCCAACACCTCGGTCCTCTCCATGGCTCACTTCACGAAAACCAGCATCGATTGTCTCCTCTTACTTCGTGGGCCGCGCCGCACGAATCCCCGCTCGGCACCGCTGCCTTTGCGAGCCTTGTCCATTACGGCGGACCGACCGTTCCTTCGCCTCGCGAACTTCGTAGGCCTCGCGCCTCACGAATCCCCGCTAGGCAACCACATGCCTTCGCAAGCCTTGTCCATTGAGGCGGACCAACCTTTCGCAAGACTGTCCCTCATCCGCTCGTTCGCTCCACTACAGAGATCCGAAACGGCATAAGGTAGTGCAAGCGAACCTAGAGGCAAAGCCTCTGGGCTTACCCCGCTCCGTAATGCCGTCGACCTCGTGTCTTAGGCATTACCCTAAGCCCGTGTGCTCTTCGACCATCGAATACCGCCCACACGAACTTAGGCTTGGCGACTCCGCTCGCCAAGGGATGGCCTATGTCCTATAGGCCAACGGGGGAGTCGGGGCCACTTCGCAAGTGTCCAACCCCTCCTCTATATAACCCACGAGGCATCCACCCCTTTGGCACCCCGGGGGTACAAAGGTGCTCACCGAGGGGTACGTTTTGAAACCCCACATGCGGCACCATTTCCATGGTCATGGCATGGGCCATTGCTAGGGAATTGCCTCCGTTGGTTTGCCCGCGGCTCAACCCTGACGGATTGTCCCAACTTCGTAACCCCGTCACTCTGTCAACCCAAATGCCTACCAAATGTCCTCCAAAAGTGGCCCCAAGGATGTCACGGTCGAACCAACACGATCGACACGTGACAGCGCGGTCCGAG
>CM054939.1:15589717-15622533 GCA_029168755.2 Tillandsia fasciculata | reverse complement strand
TACCTTACACACTCAACAAAATGGTGTAGTCGAGCGCAAAAACAGGGTCGTACAGGAAATGGCACGTGTTATGCTTCACAGCCGGAACTTACCTTTTTATTTTTGGGCTGAAGCGGTGAACACTGCTGTTTATGTTATCAATCGCGTGTATTTGCGCCCGGGGACATTGAATACACCATATGAACTTTGGTTTTGTAGAAAACCTAACATCAAATATTTTCGCATCTTTGGGAGTCGGTGTTTTATTTTACGTGATCGTGAGAATCTTGGAAAATTTGACTCTCGAAGTGACGAAGGGATTTTCTTAGGTTATTCTACAAACAGCAGAGCATATCGAGTTTTTAACTTAGAATCTAAGACGATCGTAGAATCGATAAATGTTAAGGTAGATGAAGCTTTTCACTTTGAATCTGAAAAATCTACCCTCGATATCTCTCTTGATGATGATACACCTGCTAATGCATCTTCTTCTAACAATTCTTTCGATAATGTTGATGCATCTAACGGTTCTTCAAGCTTATCTGATGTGCAGGAATCATCTCGTGTACCTCCGCCTACTCCTCTACCTCAAACGTTACGCATCTCCAAGGATCATCCCGAATCGAACATCATTGGAGATCCACAAGAAGGAGTTAGAACACGGAGACAATTGGTTTGCGGATTTGCATGCTATGTATCTCAAATCGAACCAAGGAATGTTGATGAAGCTCTCCAAGATGATTACTGGATTAAAGCAATGCAGGAAGAGCTCCATCAATTCGAGCGAAACAAAGTCTGGGAATTAACGAAGCCTCCGAAGCAACACAATGTGATAGGTACCAAATGGATCTTCAAGAACAAGAAAAACGAAGAAGGTACTATCATCAGGAACAAAGCAAGGTTAGTTGCTCAAGGCTATTCTCAAGTAGAAGGTATAGACTTTGATGAAACTTTCGCCCCTGTAGCTAGACTCGAGTCCATTCGTATATTGTTTGCGATCGCTTGTCATTTTAAAATCAATTATTTCAAATGGACGTTAAGAGCGCCTTTTTAAATGGGTTTTTAAATGAGGAAGTTTATGTGGCTCAACCGAAAGGTTTTGTGGATCATAAACTACCTAACCATGTTTTTCGTCTGAAAAAGGCTCTTTACGGTCTGAAACAAGCACCGCGAGCATGGTACGAAAGGTTGACAAAGCACCTTTTGGAAAAGGGCTACACTCGAGGGGGAGCTGACAGGACTCTCTTTGTGAAGCATTATCAAAACAATTTCATAGTTGCTCAAATCTATGTCGATGACATTGTTTTTGGAGCAACAAGAGATAATGATGCTTCTAAATTCGCGGAGACCATGGAAAGCGAATTTGAGATGTCCATGATGGGCGAATTGAATTATTTTCTTGGATTACAAGTTAAACAAAACGATGAAGGAATTCACTTGTGTCAATCCAAGTATGCACTGGAGTTGGTCAAAAAGTTTGATCTTGAAAATTCTAAGGATTTTCCAACTCCAATGGGAACTAGCCATAAGGGACTTGGAAGTGAATCACAAAGTGAGAATGTAGACGAGAAACTGTACCGCAGTATGATTGGAAGTCTACTATATCTCACGGCTAGTCGCCCGGATATATCCTTCAGTGTTGGGATTTGTGCGAGATATCAATCAGCACCGAAGGAGGTTCACCTGAAAGCGGTGAAACGGATCATCCGATATATCAAAGGTACAATCAATTTCGGAATTTGGTATCCTATGGGAACGACTTTGGATATTGTTGGATACTCAGATGCCGATTGGGCTGGATCAGTGGATGACCGGAAAAGCACGAGTGGTGCATGCTTCTATCTTGGCCACTGCCTTGTTGCATGGCACAGTAAAAAGCAGAACTGCATAGCACTCTCGACTGCCGAAGCGGAGTACATTTCTGCAGGAAGTTGTTCAACCCAATTGATTTGGATGAAAAGCGTGTTGAGCGATTTCCGGATTTCAACATCTTCGGTAACCATTTTATGTGACAACACTAGTGCTATTAACATTTCTAAAAACCCTGTGTTGCACTCTAGAACAAAACATATTGAACTTAGATATCATTTTCTTAGAGAGCTAGTTGAATCAAACATTCTTCAACTGTCATATATTTCAACTGAGGATCAATTAGCTGATATCTTAACAAAACCTTTGGATCAAAAACGTTTTATTCACTTGCGTAAAGCAATTGGCATGCTTTCCTTGAAATAAACTCTTTTGAAACCTTTGCTTAGGTTAGGTTTTGTTTTTGTTTTTTGTTTTGTTCTTTATCTATGTTTTGTACATAGGACATTAATTGAGCATAAATCATAATTGACTTTAATTGCATCCTTTTATGCATTTAGAAATTTATTATGCTTTTGATGTCATAATATTTCAATGTTGCAATGATCATTTACGTTAATTAAACCATCTTTTAAGTGATCAAAGTCAATTTCTCTCTCAATGATCTCTTGGTATAGTCATTATCATATTTGATTGCTTAGTCGAGTATGAATTCGAGATCAATGGTTTGGTTGAATACCTTATATATTAAATAATTGATAGCCAATTGAGGGGGAGTCAATGAAATGTAAAATGCTCAAAAGATGTGGAAAGAGTTACATCCCAATGAGGAGTGTGAAAACTACCACCACATGGAGAAAATGAAAAAAAAAACTCCATGAATGAAAAGCAAATTTTTGTTTTGAAAATTGTTGATGAAATTCATATTGAAATACTTGACTCAGTCGTATTTCATGGTTGGTATAAGGTGGGATTTTTAGTAAAAGATGCTCAAAGAGCCACTCCTTCAACAGATTGTCTAGATATATTATCTAACTTATCTGGGATTTCAAACATCTATTGATCTTGGTACTTCATTTTCTTTACCAAAATTGATGATTTGATAAAGGCATTACACATAAGATCAGGATAGATGTAATTGAAGTTGTTCAACTTTAAGTGTTTTAACTTTCGTAAATTTTCGTTTCATTTTTGGGTATTTTTGATAGATTTTGCATAATCTATTTCTTGTTGTATGAAACGATGTCTTTTGTTTAAAGTTGACATGGTAAAGTGCTTACATACTTTTTCTGGATTTTATGGAATTTTTCTGAATTTTTCTGGAGAAAAAGTTGAAGCCGATCCGGATCGGGGTAAGTGATCCGGATCCCGAACGCAGGATTCTTCCTGCGGGTAGCCGATCCGGATCACATTCTCGATCCGATCCGGATCACGGCTAGGGTTTTTATAAGAACAAAGAGGATTTGATTTCTTTTACCCTAATCTTTTGTTCTCAATCTCTAGAGCTTCTCTCTCTAGATTTCTTGCATTTTGGAGCTTCCAAACTCAAAGTTCTTCGGATTCAAGTAAGTTTTATTGATCAAAACTCGGTTTTTCACAGTTTTTATGGTTTTCATCAAACGTGAGTTGAAATCTTGGAACTTTTTCGTTTGTGAATGGTTTTTGATCAAATTTCTTTTGAAATAAGAACTCTGGGTCAATTAGTTTTGCTTTTATGCTGGGTTTTTCCTGATTAACGAGTTTTTAGGCTTCGATTTCTAAAAATTCTGGTTTAGGGCATAAAAGAGGAATTTTTGAAAATCATGGATTGATCTATTTTTAAAATTCTTTTTGGAAAACTAATTTGATTCTTGGCTTCTCTACATGATTATGATTGTCTAGGTACAATTTTTCAAATTTTTCAAAATTGACGATTTTTCATGTGTTCTTGAGTTGGTTTTCACAGGACACTTTCTCAAAACTCAAAGCACTTTCAGCAATGGTGATCACCTGGATCATTTTCCTACTTGCTGCCATGGTCCATGTTAAGGACACTGCCAAAGCTAAGAAAGCAAAGAGAACCAAGCGAGCTGAGAATGATTCCGACACGGATTCGGAAACGGACTCGATTGACTGGGATAACTAGAGATTGAGGAAGATGTCCCCATTGTATCCAAAGGGAAAGCACCTGCTGAAGCCTCAAAGAACAAAGGTTCCTCCTACTGCTGCTGAAAAGGGAAAAGCTCCCATGGAACCAAGTCAAATTAGAACACGAAAAAGACTGGCAAGAAAAGAGGCAGTACAACGGGAATTTCAATTGATGAACCAATTGCTAGCCAGCCCCCTCCTCAGGAATTCATTAGCTCCACAAGAATCAAAGATTTTGAAAAGAGGGAATGCATTGGGGAAAGACATGTCAATGTCCAACAGATGAAGAATCGATCTGCAGAGTTTGGAGTTCTGTTTGACCAAGTCGGGCTTGCTCCAATTTGCAACTTTCCTGAATCAACTGGGTACTGTCCACACTCAGTTCGAATGTTTTATCAAATGCTGCAAGTCTGATAGATCATGAGGACGGACGTCGAGAATTTCATACCGTGGTTAAAGGTATCAAGATCAAAGTCACTCCCCAACTGATTGGAGAGGTGCTTAATATGAAAGCAAGATCTGATGGACTCCACTACCTGAAGACTCAAAACTTCAACGCCACTCGTGGAGAGTTGTAGTTAATGGAATCTGCTTCCGGAAACTTTGTCTACCGGAAATTCTGTTTTCTCCAAAGAACTTAAGAAAGAGTACAAGTACATAAACTTCATTGTCTGCTACAACATTCTTCCCAACATGAACACGAAGTCCTTCGATGGGATAGAATGCTATTTCTCTATCTTCTTGGCAACCCGACCATTTTGATGGGAGCAAATTGAATATTCCGTATCTCATTTGGAATAGGATGACGCGGTATGTCGAACACTCTCACCCCACAGAGCGACTACCATACCCAATGATTATCATGCGCATCCTTAAAAAGTTTAAAGTGGATACAAGCGCGAGCTCTTATATGTATAGTTTGGGGACAATAAATGAGACAACTATTGTAAAGTCTTTGTCAACAAAGCAAGATGATCCCCCATCTCCTCCAATCCAGACAACGAGCTCGACAACCAGCAACTACTTCCACAGCCCCAGTTCCTCCTCCACAGCAGGCACCACCATCCACCTCTGACGATGATGCCTCTGTCACCTCTATCTTAAAGAACAACAGCGACTGTCGAATGAACAGGAACGTATGTCGGCTGAGTTCACTGAAATGAAAGGAGACATTCATACTATGAAAAATGAGATGGAAGTCTCACAGCTTCACAAATCACTCTGAATAAGTCCGTCTCATCAGTGAAGAAACTTGTGAAGAAGTTGTTTGCTAAAATGGGATGCACAACATCTGATGACTCCGACTCTCAGGAGTAACTTTATGTTTTACGTTTTGCTCTAACTTTGCAGGTTTTCAATTTGATCTTTGCTTTTTGCAGGTATTTAATTTTGTTATCTTTTTAACTCCCTTTGTCTTGTAATTTTGGCTTTGTTTTGTGACAAAAAGGGGGAGAGAGTTAGAGAGAACTTTGAACAATGAACATAATTGTGAATATCAACTTGTGAACGTTAAGGTAATATGAACAAGGTAAGTATGACTCCAACTCAACTTTGGTTTTATCTTGTGATTTGTGCATGTCCCTACTAACTATTCGACTAACTATTTGGGCATGTAATATGACTAACAAGTTGATGTTGGACTAACATACTTTGACATTTGGTTTTCGACTGCTTAGAAGATATGTTGGTTTTAACTATGATTCTCTTACATATCTGAATTTTTCAAATGTCATGATGAGAATAAACTCTATCTCTGTACTTGGTTTTGAATGTTTCAATTCTTGAGGTATCTAACGATTTTGTTTGTCAAGAATGCTTTCTGTGTGCAGAGATTACAGATGTCTAAGTCTAGAGTCTGTTCTAGGAGTTTATCTCATGTTTTTAATTTCTGGATCTCTTTTGTAAATTTTTGTTGTATGGTGATAGCAACAAAAATATCTTTTTGAATTTTCTTTTGTGGATTTGTGTTTTGTCACGAAACCGCCAAAGGGGGAGATTGTTACGGAATTTGAGTTGGCGTATTTCGTGAATGTATTAAGTCTTGAAGATTGAAGATGAAGAAACTTTGGATCGTATACCTCAATCTCAAGAAAGAAGAATTCAAAAGGATCAGGTACGTTTAACTAAAGAATTTTGATGATCCGAATACTTCTTATAGTGTAGAAACACCTGGAAGAGGTTTTAATTGCTTAAACATCAAAAACTGGACATGGGACATGTTCAGGATCCGGATCGTGGCTTGCAATCCGGATCCCGAAGGGTGTTGGTTCATACACTGGTTCAATCCGGATCGCAGCATCCTCTGATCCGGATCCCGAACACTAGTTTTACCTGTTGCTTCCTCGATCCGGATCAGGAATTGCAATCCGGATCCCGAACATGATGTTTTGGTAAAACTGTATGAACGATCCGGATCGGGGACTACGATCCGGATCCCGAACAGGCATTTTTCTGGAAACCGTCTTTTGTGCTTCTGCAATCCGGATCGCCAAATCCAATCCGGATCGCCGTCGGTAAAACTTTCCAGAAAAGGCTGTTTTTGATCCGTATATTCTTCCTAGGGTTTCTAACCTATAAATAGGCCCTATATTCATTTCTAGGGCATCCGCATATGAGCTATTACAAAAGAAAATAGCCGAAAAGAAAAAATCCACATATAGAGAAGAAAGGAAATCAATAGATTTATTCTATGTTTCTTCATCTATATTGATTGATTTGATTCTAGGTTTTCCATACTCACATTTTGAGTAGAATCAAATCAATGAATACTTAGATGGTATTTCCGATCTATCTTTAATCTAAGTATTCGGCGGATCATCACCACCCAAACAAACAACGATTTACCCCAAAATCGGCGCGTGGACTCGCGTGGCCTTGTGGATTCAAGGTGCAACCGCTCTCGTGGATTCGGAGCGAGGTACGTTCGTGGATTCGAAGCATGCCACTGGGTGAAGACCGTGGATTCGGTCGGACGTCGTGGACTCGACGTTGGACGCTGTGGATTCAGCGTTGGGCGCGGATCGTGGATTCGAGAAGCGTCGTGGAGCGAGCGGGAAGATCTACTAGGAGCGTATGAAAAAGGTTGAGTCGTCTGTGAGTACGGTATATCACCTTGTACGTGGTTTAATTCTAGTGGATTTCGCCGTGTTATCGGTCCCGTGGTTTTTTACTCCGGTTTGGAGTTTTTCCACGTAAAAATCTTGCGTGTTCTTTTATTTTTCCGCATTGGGTTTATTTGCGCAATGATTTTTTGAGTGTTTATTGTTTACACCTATTCACCCCCCTCTAGGTGTTTTTTCCCCTATTTAGATCCAATTACTTATAACCCAACAATACCCCGATAGTGGTCTGCTTGGGATGCAGGTGTCTTCTTGGGATCATACAATTGTGTATCCCGCCAAGTTGGTGTTCTGGACCCGGTAGGGGCATTGTGAGTGCAGTATGGCTTAACGGGATGACTAAGGCCCTGTCGTCTTAGGACTTGAGGGATTGTGTGTTCCTGATGCACTTGGAAGAATTATTTGAGATATTCTTCGGGGACATTCTGATTTTACCCCATCTCTGTACGGTTTAGAGCTGGTGGAGCACTGGTAGACAGTGTGGCAAGGTCTGCGAGGAAGAAGCTATGCCAAGTTGTTGTGGTACAAGTTTTAGCTGTGAGAGCATACCTTCTTGGATTACTTGTTCTAGCCGTGAGGGCGGTGGTGGAAACTGGCCAAAAGGGATGCTTGCGAGAATGGCTGAGACCGGCAGTTACTTGATGAGGTGAGGAGCTTGTGAGCCGGATAGTGCCAGCAGAGCTTGGCAATCGGATGATGAGATTGATACCAGCCCTGATTTCAGCATCGCCAGTGTTGGGGGATGGAGTTGTGAGATACAGTGATGCCTCCCATAGTAGCTATGAAGTTACAGTTGGATTTGTGGCAAGCATCCACTATCACTCTGATAGGGCCACTGTGGTGGCGGTTACCCGGAGCAGGAGAGCTATTTGGGGTTGAGTTTGTTGACTCCGCAGCTGGCGCTGCGTGGACTGTCGAGGCAGACGTGGCCTATGATGGTGACACTGAGGGCTCTTTTTCCTCTCGGAGTTGCTTTGCATGTCACTGGTTTAGGAGTTGAGGATACAACTCCCGAAATTTGATGAGGTGACCGTCTGGAGCATATACCCTTTCTCGAGCCTGGAGGATTGGATTTACCAGCTGCAAGGGTACGGGACCTTCTCGAAGATTGATTTGCGATCTGGTTCTTCCAACTGCTTATTGTTGTGTGCTGATGCCCGAGAGTTGGGGAGGTGTTGCTACACCTTGATGGTTTTGGATTAGAGATCAGAGTTATGTGATCAGTTGGAGGACCTATATCGGATGCCCCGGGAGTACAGAGGTACTTGGATCGAGCTTGTTGTGCCGATGGACTTGTGGTTGGATCATCTGAGGCCCTGGGAAGAGCGGAGGCTTGTACCGATGCAGATTACTTGATAGCTCGAGCAGTTAGCCCAGCTGCACTTGGTTGAGTTGGTGCGGTTTTTCTAAGTGCCCGCCTTTATGTTGTTCTAAATGGAGACCCGAGGACCGCATCGCGCCTTTGGAGGAGGTACTTGTCAGCCTTGGGAGCTTGAGTGGTGGATGATTGGATGTTTACCCCCCTTTATTTGGTTGAGTTTCCGTGTTGAGGAACGACTTTAGTTTCGAGGACGAAACTTTCTTTTAGTGGGGGAGGATGTGATGACCCGGATCTCCGCAGAGCTGCTACAGTGCGTTGGGGTGGCTATTGGAGGCCTACATGGTGTGTTGGAGGTGTTTGTGGCATAATTGGACATAAGTGTTGGACTTCGGACTTATATGGATCATGTGAGTGATCAGAGGACCCCGTGGAGGGTTTAGAAGTGGTTTCGCGCGAATCGGATATTTAAATTGGGCTCCGCACGAAGTTTGGACTAAGAACGCATTTCCGGGTGCCTTCGGCAATTTTTAGAGTTGGAATTTGGCGAAACGGACGTCAAATTCGGATTCAGCGCGCGAAAACGGTCAAAATGGACTACCCACTTGATGTTTTGGGCACGGGTTACTGTTCACCGCCGGAACAGTAATTCCGGCGATCGCCGGCGGCGGCAGCGGCGGAGGGCGGCGGCGCGGCCTCGGGCAGGCGGCAGCGCGGCGGCGGGCAGGCGCGGGCAGCGCGCAGCGCGCGGGCAGGGCGCGCGGTTCACGCGGCAGGCGTGCACCGGAGCGGGGGGCCACGTGGCAGTTTCCCATTGGATGGTCCACAGGTCGCGGTCCACGGAGCACAGCGGAGTGTACGGTGGACCAGAGCAGAGACACGTGGCAGTGTGGCATTGGTTCGGTGTTTGGGTTGTGTGCACCGGGTGCAGCAAGCACGTGGCATGGACACGTGGCGCGCGAGGATTGGGCGGCCACTGTGCGCGCAGATTGCAGGTAGCGTGGTGCACGGTGGACCGGTTGGAGACACGTGGCATCATGTTATTCGTTGGGTGTTTGGAGGTGTAGTGCACCGGGTGCAGCGAGTGTTTGGCTTGGACACGTGGCGCGCGGGGATTGGGCGCGTCACTGTGCGCGTACGGGCGGCAGGCGGCGGGGCAGGCGCGCAGGCGGCAGGCGGCAGGCGGCGGTGCCGGCGGGCGTGGCGGCCACGGCGCCGACGTGGCGCACGCGTGCGCCACGTGGCGGCCGCCCATTGGCCAGCGCCAACTGCCGCGTTGACCGGGGCTGGCCACGCGGCGTGTGGGGAGCGGCCGGATCCGCTGTGTGGTGTTCGGGGACACGTGTCGGCGCGAGGAGCGGGTCGGACGGTCGTGCGGTCCGACCGGATCGCGTGCGCGGAGTGGGCCGGGCCGGGCCGGGTTACTGTGCGCGCCCGAAAGTGCGGGCCGGGCCGCACTGTTTGCGCCCGAATCTTTTCGGGCGCCCGAAACCGGGGACCCATTGGTCATTTTGGAATTGTTTTGGTGGGCCTATAAAAGGCAGCCCACTTCCCTCTTTCTTTTCCTTTTTCCGAGCTGTAGAGAGGGAATGGGAGGGTGAGTTCTTTATGAAAGTTGTTCCCCTTGATGTCCTGGATCTTGTGGTGGATTCCCAGAATCTCTGGAAGCTCGGCAACGGCGATATCATTTTTACAGTTCGCCTCGGTTTTCGCCCCATTTCGGCCCATTACCGTCGCAGTTCAGTCAGAAATTCACTGTGAGCAAACCAGGAGGAGTTTTTGGATGATTTCTTCGACAGCGTGTTCCTAAGAGGTAAGGCTTCGATTTTCGTGTTGATCGCTTCGCTCTGTTTCGCACTTTTGGCACGTTTCCCGAGACATCTTTGACCCCCTCTTTTGCTGTTTGGTGTTTGGACAGCGGTACCTTCGACGAATTGTTTCTCGGCGTAGGAATATCGGATCGAGGCGATTCAAGAGTCGATTTTGATCTACTCGTCGCGAGGAACGCGCTGGTGATTTTTCTTGGATTTTATGAAATTGATTTCGAGGTGAAAATTACTGTTTTCTCAGTGTACAGTGTGCAGTTTTTCTTCACAGTTTGATGTTTGGATTACCACCTTGCCGAATTTATAACTTGACTTACCGAACTCGGATTTGGGCGTGCAAGGTACCGTTTCGAAGCTATCGATGCGAGGATCGCTGTGATATTTTTCTGGGATTTTTCTGGGCACTTTCTGCAGGTGATAATTTAACAGTTTTGGGACTGTTGTTGTATGTATCTATAAGAGCATTATTTGGGAGCCTAAGTGTATTTAGTGGACTTTGTGTTGTGCCAGGAGTGTTTCGGGTGTACTGTTTTGTTGGAGCGCAGGATTGGAGTTTTTGGTATTTTCAGCTGTACGGACCCGGACAGTTAGCGCTTCAGGTGGGTGGTTGTTGCATGCCTCTACTTCTGACTTACTCACTAAGTTTATTAGAAAACCCCACTTTTGAGCATATTGATTGATTATTATGCATGATTGCCTGATATAAATGTGAGCCTATCATCTGAGATTAATTTTGTGAATATAGCATGTTGGGGACATTATGGGAATAATATTTCTGTTGGAACATGATCATTGGAATAATTTATTAGTGATGATTAACATGCTACTTTAGCACCTAGATTTTATGAAAATGGATTAAATAGATTAATTGGTGGGACATAATGACTTATTATGTGCGGGTTTCACTCTGGGGATTTATTATGGATCAGGGATCATATACATGTGTAGTTGACTGATGATTTTAGCATGATGGGTATATTTATGTGGATTATTATTGTTACACATGTGAAACTGTTATTTGATATATTCCCTCTTTCATCTTGTATGAGGACTTTTGCATGCTTATTTGGACATCTAGATAGGCCACTATTTTATTGCTACACTATCATATTGGGATTTGACTTAGGAGAAACCATGATTGCTTTCTTTCTCCTTTTATTTAGACTTTTGAGTCATGTTGCTCGGGTTCGAGCAGAGGTTTGGGATAGTGTAGCTGGGACCTGAGGGTCAGTGATAGGGTGTACTTGATGTTGGATTGTGGGCTATTGCGGCAACCGCGGACAGTAGGCGGTTGACCGGATCTTGATTATTTCACCCAATTGTGGGTTGGGGGTTATTGCGGTGACCGCGGACTTTGGGCGGTTGACCGGATGTTTACTATTGCATCAGATTGGGTATTAGATTTCTCTAGTGGATGGTATTTCCCACTTTTGAGTATTATTGTATCGGATCGGGGTTTCATTAGTGGACGGAGTTTCCCACTTTGATCATAGTCATGATCCAGTCCTGCTATTGTGAGATATTGGTTACAGAGATGCTTGATACAGTGATACTTTACTCGTGTGGGTCGCTCCCCTCGAGTGCCACTCCGGAGTAGGCTTTAGACCGTGTTGGGTTCCGGTCAGTTGGTGAGTTGTGAGTGATGGCAGAGCAGGCAGTACCAGTTTACTGGTGGCACTAGATTGGGTCTATTTAGCCAGATGTTGTTTCCTGGTGCATTCATACCGTCATTTCCTTCGGTATTGCATTTAGAGGCATACTTGTTGTGGTTTCCCCTTTTATTCAGTAGTTCTGTTTACAGCTTTACTACCTGCCCTTTTCTTGCCTCTAGTAGACTTAGTGGGTACGCCGGAGCTTGAGGCTTTACCCACAGGGGGAGGCTACTGGTTTACTAGTGGTTCTCACCCCCACTGTTGTTTCCTCTTCTTTTCTCCCCCCTGTTTTGCAGAGTCCTCATTGGAGTTGCTGATCTTCGGTCGTTGTTCGGGGCGAGGGAGTCACGAGCTAGATCGTTACCACCCGAGGAGTGTAGCTGTATCCCCTGGTTGGAGATTCCTCGTAGCTGTTGGCTGGTTTTTACTGTTTCTCTGGAGGAGAGAGATCTTTTGTATTTGGAGAGACTGATGTACTATAGTTTTAGTTTATCTCCTTTTATAGTCGAGAGATGCTGTACTGAGGACATTGTATGATGATTATCCGTATTTATGGGAATGGATATTGTACCTTATTTCATGATGTATAGTAATTGGATTTTATTTTACAGCATTTTATTTCAGCTCTGATATTTGTGTAGCTATAGTACTATCTTTTGCAGGTTAGACGCTTCGCCTATGCGGGTTTTGGCATAGGTGGCGGATCTGTTGGCGAGCCCGGGTCGCAGTTTCGACCCCGGGGCGTGACAAACCATCTTTGGGAGGTAAATGGTATATTTTCTTATTGGTTGATGATTTCTCTAGGTATTCTTGGGTAACATTTTTAAAAGAGAAAGCTGATACTTTTGATTCTTTTCACGAGATTTGCCATCGTATTATGATTGAAAAGAATGAAAAGATTACTCGTGTTAGAAGTGATAGAGGCGGAGAATTCATAAATTCAAAATTCATTGATTTTTGCATGGCATTAAACATGAATTCTCAGCGCCCTATACACCTCAACAGAATGGTGTAGTCGAGCGCAAAAACAGGGTCGTACAGGAGATGGCACGTGTTATGCTTCATAGCCGGAACCTACCGTTATATTTTTGGGCTGAAGCGGTGAACACGGCTGTCTATGTAATTAATCGAGTGTATTTGCGCCCGGGGACTTTGAATACACCATATGAACTATGGTTTTGTAGAAAACCGAACATCAAATATTTTCGTATCTTTGGGAGTCGGTGTTTTATTTTACGTGACCGCGAAAATCTTGGAAAATTTGACTCTCGAAGTGACGAAGGGATTTTCTTAGGTTATTCTACAAACAGCAGAGCATATCGAGTTTTTAACTTAGAATCTAAGACGATCGTAGAATCGATAAATGTTAAAGTAGATGAAGCTTTTCACTTTGAATCTGAAAAATCTACCCTCGATATCTCTCTTGATGATGATACACCTGCTAATGCATCTTCTCTAACAATTCTTTCGATAATAATGATGCATCTAACGGTTCTTCAAGTTTATCTGATGTGCAGGAATCATCTCGTGTACCTCCGACTACTCCATTACCTCAAACGTTACGCATCTCCAAGGATCATCCTGAATCGAACATCATTGGAGACCCACAAGAAGGAGTTAGAACTCGGAGACAATTGGTTTGCGGATTCGCATGCTACGTATCTCAAATCGAACCAAAGAATGTTGATGAAGCTCTTCAAGATGACTACTGGATTGAAGCAATGCAGGAAGAGCTCCATCAATTTGAGCGAAACAAAGTCTGGGAATTAACGAAGCCTCCGAAGCAACACAATGTGATAGGTACCAAATGGATTTTCAAGAACAAGAAAAATGAAGATGGTACTATCATCAGGAACAAAGCAAGGTTAGTTGCTCAAGGCTACTCTCAAGTAGAAGGTATAGACTTTGATGAAACTTTCGCCCCTGTAGCTAGACTCGAGTCCATTCGTATCTTATTTGCTATTGCTTGTCATTTTAAAATCAAATTATTTCAAATGGACGTTAAGAGCGCATTTTTAAATGGATTTTTAAATGAGGAAGTTTATGTGGCTCAACCGAAAGGTTTTGTGGACCATAAACTACCTAACCATGTTTTTCGTCTGAAAAAGGCTCTTTACGGTCTGAAACAAGCACCGCGAGCATGGTACGAAAGGTTGACAAAGCACCTTTTGGAAAAGGGCTATACTCGAGGGGGAGCTGACAGGACTCTCTTTGTGAAGCATTATCAAAACAATTTCATTGTAGCACAAATCTATGTCGATGACATTGTATTTGGCGCAACAAGAGATAATGATGCTTCTAAATTCGCGGAGACCATGGAAAGCGAATTTGAGATGTCCATGATGGGCGAATTGACTTATTTTCTTGGATTACAAGTTAAACAAAACGATGAAGGTATTCACTTGTGTCAATCCAAGTATGCAATGGAGTTGGTCAAAAAGTTTGATCTTGAAAATTCTAAGGATTTTCCGACTCCAATGGGAACTAGCCATAAGGGACTTGGAAGTGAATCACATAGTGAGAATGTAGACGAGAAACTGTATCGCAGTATGATTGGAAGTCTACTTTATCTCACGGCTAGTCGCCCGGATATATCCTTCAGTGTTGGGATTTGCGCGAGATATCAATCAGCACCGAAGGAGGTTCACCTGAAAGCGGTGAAACGGATCATCCGATACATCAAAGGAACAATAAATTTCGGAATTTGGTATCCTATGGGAACAAGTTTGGATATTGTTGGATACTCAGATGCCGATTGGGCTGGATCGGTGGATGATCGGAAAAGCACGAGTGGTGCATGCTTCTATCTTGGCCATTGCCTTGTTGCATGGCACAGTAAAAAGCAGAATTGCATAGCACTCTCGACTGCCGAAGCGGAGTACATTTCAGCAGGAAGTTGTTCAACCCAATTGATTTGGATGAAAAGCGTGTTGAGCGATTTCCGGATTTCAGCATCTTCGGTAACCATTTTTGTGACAACACTAGTGCTATTAACATTTCCAAAAACCCTGTGTTGCACTCTAGAACAAAACATATTGAACTTAGATATCATTTTCTTAGAGAGCTAGTTGAATCAAATATTCTTCAACTGTCATATATTTCAACTGAGGATCAATTAGCTGATATCTTAACAAAACCTTTGGATCAAAAACGTTTTATTCACTTGCGTAAAGCAATTGGCATGCTTTCCTTGAAATAACCTTTTTGAAACCTTTGCTTAGGTTAGGTTTTGTTTTTGTTTGTTTTGTTCTTTATCTATGTTTGTACATAGGACATTAATTGAGCATAAATCATAATTGACTTTAATTGCATCCTTTCACATTTAGAAATCTATTATGCTTTTGATATCATAATATTTCAATGTTGCAATGATCATTTATGTTAATTAAGTCATCTTTTAAGTGATCAAAGTCAATTTCTCTCTCAATGATCTCTTGGTATAGTCATTATCTTATTTGATTGCTTAGTCGAGTATGAATGCGAGATCAATTTTTGGTTGAATACCTTATATATTAAATAATTGATAGCCAATTGAGGGGGAGTCAAAGAAAAGTAAAATGCTCAAAAGATGTGGAAAGAGTTACATCCCAATGAGGAGTGTGAAAACTACCACCACATGGAGGAAAGAGCTACCACCTCGGTCGTCCGAGTACTGTGTGCAGCTACCACATGAATACCAAGCATGGTTCGTCAATTTTGAATTGATAAAATGCATATTGAAATACTTGACTCAGTCAAATTTCATGGTTGGTATAAGGTGGGATTTTGATAAAAGATGCTCAAAGAGCCACTCCTTCAACAGATTGTCTAGATATATTATCTAACTTATCTGGGATTTCAAACATCTATTGATCTTGGTATTTCATTTTCTTTACCAAAATTGATGATTTGATAAAGGCATTACGCATAAGATCAGGATAGATGTGATTGAAGTTGTTCAACTTTAAGTGTTTTAATTTCATAAATTTTCGTTTCATTTTTGAGTATTTTTGATAGATTTAGTATAATTTATTTCTTGTTGTATGAAACGATGATTTTTGTTTAAAGTTGATATGGTAAAGTGCTTACATACTTTTTCTGGATTTTATGAAATTTTTCTAAAATTTTCTGAAGAAAAAGGTGGAGCCGATCCGGATCGGGGTAAGTGATCCGGATCCCGAACGCAGGCTGTTTCCTGCGGGTAGCCGATCCGGATCACATTCTCGATCCGATCCGGATCACGGCTAGGGTTCTTAATAGAACGAAGAGATTTCGAATTCTTTTACCCTAATCTTTTGTTCTCAAGTCTCTAGAGCTTCTCTCTCTAGAATCTTTGCATCTTGAAGCTTTCCAAACTCAAGTTCTTCGAATCCAAGTAAGTTTTGTTGATCAAAATCTCGGTTTTTCATTGTTTTTGCTTGTTTGCTCAAAACGTGAGCAAAAATCTTGCTTCTTTTTCGTTTGTGAATGGTTTTTGGTCAAATTTCTTTTGAAATAAGAACTCTGGGTAGATTAGTTTTGATTATATGCTGGGTTTTCACCTGATTAACGAATTTTTGGGCTTCGATTTCAAAAATTTCGGTTTTAGGGCATATAATGGGAATTTTCGAAAATCATGCGATTGATCTATTTTTAAAATTCTTTTTGCAAAACTAATTTGATTCTTAGTCTCTCTACATGATTATGATTGTTTGGGTACAATTTTTCAAATTTTTGAAAATTGACGATTTTTCATGTGTTCTTGAGTCGGTGTTCACAGGATACATTTCTCACTAGCGATCAAAATGGTGATCACATGGGTTATTTCCCTACTTGCTGCCATGGTCCATGCTAAGGACACTGCAAAGCCTAAGAAGGCTAAGAGGACTAAGAGAGCTCAGAATGATTCCGATACAGATTCAGAGACTGCTTCAATTGACTGGGATAACCTCGAGATCGAGGAAGATGTGCCTATTATCTCCAAAGGGAAAGCACCTGCTGAAGCTTCAAAGACAAAGCCTCAGCCTACTGCTGTAGAAAAAGGAAAAGCTCCCATGGACCCAAGTCCAATCGGAACAAGGATGAAAACTGGTGCAAGAAAAAGAGGCAGTGCTCGGGGCATTTCGATTAACGAACCTATTGCTAGCCAGCCTCCCCCACAGGAATTTATTAGCTCCACGAGAATCAAGGATTTTGAGAAAAGGGAATGCATTGGTGAGAGACATGTTAATGTCAAACCAATGAAGGAACGATCTGCAGCCTTTGGGATTTTATTTGACCAGGTTGGTCTTGCTCCAATTTGCAATTTTCCTGAAACGACTGGGTACTGTCCACACTCAGTTCGAATGTTTTATCAGAACGCTGCAAGTTTAATGGATCACGATGACGGGCGTCGAGAATTTCATACTTTGGTTAAAAATATCAAAATCAAAGTCACTCCCCAACTGATTGGAGAAGTGCTAAGTATGAAAGCCAGATCTGATGGACTCCATTACCTAAAGACTCAAAGCTTCAACGACAATTCCTGGAGAGTTGTAGTCAATGGAATTTGTCTTCCGGATACTTTGTCTACCGAAAATTCTGTATTCTCCAAAGAGCTTCGTACAGAGTATAAGTATATAAACTTCATTGTCTGTTACAACATTCTTCCCAACATGAATACGAAGGTTCTTCGATGGGATAGGATGTTATTCCTTTATCTTCTTGGAAATCCGGCCGCATTGATGGGAGCAAACTTGAATATTCCTTTTCTGATTTGGTCAAGGATGGCGCAGTATGTGGAACACTCTCACCCCACAGAGAGACTACCTTATCCCATGATAATCATGCGCATCCTTAAAAAGTTTAAAGTCGATACAAGCGCAAGCTCATACATGTACAGTTTGGGCACCATTAATGAGACAACAATTGTAAAGTCTCTATCGACAAAGCAAGATGATCCTCCATCTCCTCCAATCCGACAAAGAGCTCGACCACAAGCAACTACTTCTACAGCCCCTGTTCCTCCATCACAGCAGGCACCTCCATCCACCTCTGATGATGATGCCTCTGTCAGCTCTATATTTAAAGAACAACAGCGACTCTCAAATGAGCAAGAACGGATGTCACAGGAATTCACTGAAATGAGAGGAGAAATTCAAGTAGTGAAAAAGGAGCTGGAAATCATCACTGCCTCTCAAATCACTTTGACCAAGTCCGTCTCTTCAATGAAAAAACTGATGAAGAAAATGTTTGCAAAAATGGGATGCACCACCTCGGATGACTCCGACTCTCAAGAGTAATTTTTTGTTTTAACTTTCTTTTGCTTTTTGCAGGATTTTCACTTTTCATGTTTGTTTATCTTTTTAACTCTCTTTTATTTTGTAATTATTGGCTCGTTTCTGTGACAAAAAGGGGGAGAGAGTTTAGAGAGAACTTGAACAATGACTTGAACAGTGACATGAACAATGATGTGAAAATGATGTGAAAACTTGAACAGTGACATGAACAATGATGTGAAAACTGTGTGAATGTGTGAACATTAAGGTAAGTATGACTTCAACTTCAACTTTGCTTTTATCTTGTGATTTGTTGCATGTCCCTACTAACTATTCGACTAACTATTTGGGCATGTATTATGACTAACGAGTTGATGTTGGACTAACATTTTGTGACATTTGGTTTTTGAATGCTTAGAAGATATGTTGGTTTTTGTCTATGATTTTCTTACATATCTGAATTCTCAAATGTCATGATGAGAATAAACTCTATCTCTGTATTTGGTTTTGTATGTTTCAATTCTTGAGGTATCTAACGATTTCTTTTGTCAAGAATGATTTCTTTGTGCAGAGAGTACAGATGTCTAAGTCTAGAGTCTGTTTTAGGAGTTTATCTCATGTTTTTAAATTTTTGGATCTCCATTGTAAATTTTTGTTGTATGGTGATAGCAACAAAAATATCTTTTTGAATTTTCTTTTGTGGATTTGTGTTTTGTCACGAAACCGCCAAAGGGGGAGATTGTTACGGAATTTGAGTTGGCGTATTTCGTGAAAAGTGTTAAGTCTTGAAGATTGAAGATGAAAGAACTTTGGATCATATACCTCAATCTCAAGAAAGAAGAATTCAAAAGGATCAGGTATGTTTAACTAAAGATTTCTGGTGATCCGAATACTTCTTGTAGTGTAGAAACACCTGGAAGAATGTTTAATTGCATAAAAATCAAAAACTGGACATGGGACATGTTCAGGATCCGGATCGGGCCTTGCAATCCGGATCCCGAAGGGTGTTTGTTCATACACTGGTTCAATCCGGATCGCAGCATCTCATGATCCGGATCCCGAACACTAGTTTTACCTTTTTACTTGCACGATCCGGATCAGGATTTGCAATCCGGATCCCGAACATTGATGTTTGGTGAAACTGTATGAACGATCCGGATCGGGGACTTCGATCCGGATCCCGAACAAGTGTTTTTCTGGAAACCGTCTTTCTTGCTACTGCAATCCGGATCGCCCAATTCCAATCCGGATCGCCGTCGGTAAAATTTTCCAGAAAAGGCTGTTTTTGATCCTTATCTTCTTCCAATGGTTTCTAACCTATAAATAGGCCCTTTATACATTTTCTAGGGCATCCACATATTGAAAAATAATGGGACTTAATAGAAAAATATAGCCGAAAGGAAAAAGATCCACATATAGAGAAGAAAGGAAATCAATAGATTAATTCTATGTTTCTTCATCTATATTGATTGATTTGATTCTAGGTTTTCCAAACTCAGATTTTGAGTAGAATCAAATCAATGAATACTTAGATGGTATTTCCGATCTATTTCTAATCTAAGTATTCGGCGGATCATCACCACCCAAAAACAACGATTTACCCCAAATCGGCGCGTGGACTCGCGTGGCCTTGTGGATTCAAGGTGCAACCGCTCTCGTGGATTCGGAGCGAGGTACGTTCGTGGATTCGAAGCGTGCTACTGGGTGAAGACCGTGGATTCGGTCGGACGTCGTGGATTCGACGTTGGACGCTGAGGATTCGGCGTTGGACGCAGATCGTGGATTCGAGACGCGTTGTGGAGCGAGCGGAGAAGATCGACTAGGAGCGTATGGTAAAAGGTTGAGTCGTCTGTGAGTACGTTATATCACCTTGTACGTGTGTTAATTCTAGTGGATTTCGCCGTGTTATCGGTCCCGTGGTTTTTTACTCCGGTTTGGAGTTTTTCCACGTAAAAATCTTGCGTGTTCATTTTTATTTCCGCATTGGGTTTTATTGCGCAATGATTTTTTGAGTGTTTATTGTTTACACCTATTCACCCCCCTCTAGGTGTTTTTTCCCCTATTTAGATCCTTAATTAATATAACCCAACAGAGACAAGACAAGAGAAGCTGATGTAGACAGCTCAGATTTTGATGAAGAGGAGTGGGAGGAATTCCTCAGGTTAAATCAACAAAAAGTTGATGAGGAGGACAGACAATATTTGAAGAACAAAAAGCTAATGAAATCTGCCTCAACAACCAAAAAATATACAAGATGGAAAAATGTCAAAAGAAGCGAAAGTCAGCTTAATGAGCCTCTTACCAGAGCACGCTCACTTTCTGGAATTCAACAAAGTGAATCTCCATGGATTGAGGGCCTGGATGCACCATCTGCATCTACACAAAATCCATCAACCTCCAAGAGAACGACTACAGACACAGATGTATTGGAATCGATTCGCCAGGAACAGCGAAAACTCTCTTCTGAACAAGAAAGACTGTCGAAAGAACTTCAGCAGATTTTCTCTCAACATAAGAAGATCAGGAAGAAATATTTCAATATTTCAAAGATGCTTAAGGGGATTTTAAGCAAACTGAGCTGTACCAGTTCAGACACTTCAGACTAAACAGAATCTCGTCACTCATTTTCTTTGGTCCTTTTGTTCAGTTTTTCTTGCATGTTTTCAGTTTTTAGGATCTTCAGTTCAGCTTTTAGTTTCTGTTAGCCTTAGTTCTCAGGGTTTTCATATTTTTGAAACTTTTTAACTCTCCTTACATTTTGTAATTTTGGCTGAGTTTTGTGACAAAAAGGGGGAGAGCGTTTAGAAAACTTTGAGCGTTTAGAGAAATTTGAACAGTGATTTGAGAGTGAGAAGAACGTTAAACTTTGAACCTTCAAAGGTAAGTATCACAACTTTTGCAACTTTTGGTTTTGTATTGTGATTGCATGCATGCCTCGACTAACTATTCGACTAACTATTTGGGCATGTAATATAACTAACAAGTTGCTTGTTGACTAACCTTTCTATGACATTTGGATTTCTATTGTTTAGAAGATATGTTGATTTTTGATTGTGACTCAATTACATATCTGAATTCATAAATGTCATCGTGAGTATGAACTCTATCTCTGCTAGGTTTTGATTGTTGAAAATTCTTGAGGTATCTAACGATCTCTTTTGTCAAGAATGATTTCTTTTGCAGAGAGTACAGATGTCTAAGTCTAGAGTCTGTTTTAGGAGTTTATCTCATGTATTTAAATTTTGGAGCTCCATTGTAAATTTTTGTTGTATGGTGATAGCAACAAAAATATCCTTTTTGAATTTTCTTAAGTGGATTTGTGTTTTGTCACGAAACCGCCAAAGGGGGAGATTGTTAAGGAATTTGTTTTGGCATATTTCGTGAAAGTGTTAAGTCTTGAAGATTGAAGATGAAAGAAGTTTGGATCTTATACCTCAATCTCAAGAAAGAAGAATTCAAAAGGATCAGGTATGTTTAACTAAAGATTTTTGGTGATCCGAATACTTCTTATAGTATAGAAACACTTGGATGAATTTTTTATTGCATAAAAATTAAAAACTGGACATGGGGCATGTTCAGGATCCGGATCAGACAATCCAATCCGGATCCCGAAGGGTGTTGGTTCATATGCAAATCCAATCCGGATCCAAGCCACTTCTGATCCGGATCCCGAACATTGGTTTTGCTGAAATTTATGAACGATCCGGATCGGGCATTTCAATCCAGATCCCGAACCCTTGTCTTTCTGGAATTGTCTGTCTCGCTACGACAATCCGGATCGCAGTAAATCCGATCCGGATCGCCGTCCTGTAAAATTTCAGAAAAGGTTAGTTTTTGATATTTATCTTCATCCAATGGTCTCTAACCTATAAATAGACCCTATGAGTCATTTTCTAGGGCAACGGAATGAAATGGAAAAATAAGCCGAAAAAGAAAAAAAAATCCACATATAGAGAAGAAAGGAAATAAATAGATTTAATTCTATGTTTCTTCATCTATATTGATTAATTTGATTCTAGGTTTACCAAACTCAGATTTTGAGTAGAATCAAATTAATGAATACTTAGATGGTATTTTCGATCTATTTCTAATCTAAGTATTCGGCGGATCATCACCACCCAAAAACAACGATTTTTCCAAAATCGGCGCGTGGACTCGCGTGGCCTTGTGGATTCAAGGTGCTACCGCTCTCGTGGATTCGGAGCGAGGTACGTTCGTGGATTCGAAGCGTGCTACTGGGTGAAGACCGTGGATTCGGTCGGACGTCGTGGACTCGACGTTGGACGCCGTGGATTCGGCATTGGACGCAGATCGTGGGTTCGAGACGCGTTGCGGAACGAGCGGAGAAGATCTACTAGGAGCGTATGGTAAAGGTCGAGTCGTCTGTGAGTACGGTATATCACCTTGTACGTGTTTAATTCTAGTGGATTTCGCCGTGTGATCGGTCCCGTGGTTTTTTTACTCCGGTTTGGAGTTTTTCCACGTAAAAATCTTGCGTGTTTATTTTTATTTCCGCATTGGGTTTTATTGCGCAATAATTTTTTGAGTGTTTATTGTTTACACCTATTCACCCCCCTCTAGGTGTTTTTTCCCCTATTTAGATCCTTTAATACATATAACCCAACATGACTTGCTCTTCCGCCTCCAGCAGTAAATCCGGCCCCAGCGTCCTCCTCTCACCCACATCGCTCCAGTACAGGGGTGACCGACACTTGCGTCCGTACAACGCCTCAAACGGAGCCATCTGTATGCTCGCTTGATAGCTGTTGTTGTACGCGAACTCAACCAGGGGTAAGTGTCGGTGCCAACCTCCTCCAAAATCCATGACGCACGCACGCAACATATCCTCAAGAGTCTGAATGGTGTGCTCTGACTGACCATCTATCTGTGGGTGGAATGCTGTGCTGAATCTAAGCTGGGTACCCAAGGCTGACTGTAAGCTCCCCCAAAACCGTGACACGAATCTCAGGTCTCGATCCGAAATAATGGACGCTGGTACTCCATGCAGCCTCACGATCTCATCCAAGTATAGCTGTGCCAGGCGCTCTAAGGACCAAGTCATCTGTACCGGCAGGAAATGTGCTGACTTGGTAAGTCTATCAACAATCACCCAGACTGCGTCGGCTCCACTCTGTGATCTCGGTAGCCCAGTCATGAAATCCATGGTGATGTGGTCCCATTTCCATTCGGGAATTGGAAGGCTCTGCAACTTGCCAGCAGGAACACGATGCTCTGCCTTCACTTGCTGGCAAGTTAAGCAATGAGCTACAAACCTTCCAATATCCCGCTTCATTCCTGACCACCAAAAGTGTGCCTTGAGGTCCTTATACATCTTAGTACCCCCAGGATGGATGGTATAAGGTGTATAATGGGCCTCTCTCAATATCTGATCTCTGATCTCCAAATCCGATGGCACACAAACTCGGTCCCTGTACCGTAGTACTCCCGAGCTGTCTACTGAAAAATCCCCTCTCTGATCTGTCTGAACCTGTGCCCTGATCCTCTCCAAGTGGGGGTCCTCACTCTGCGTTTCCCTGATCCTGTCCAGCAGAGTGGGCTGCAAGACCATAGTCATAAGTCTCGCAGAGACCCCAGGGGATACTACCTCAATCTGAAGTCGCCTCATATGCTCTATCAGCTGTGCCTGCTGGGTAATCATCAAACTCAAGCTATGCACTGACCTCCGGCTCAGAGCATCTGCCACCACATTGGCCTTGCCGGGGTGATAAAGGATACTCAGATCGTAATCCTTTAACAGCTCCAACCACCGGCGTTGCCTTAGGTTCAGCTCCTTTTGGGTGAACAGATACTTTAAGCTCTTATGATCTGTATAGATCTCACAATGCTCACCATAGAGGTAATGCCGCCACAGCTTTAGTGCTAAAACAACCGCTGCAAGCTCTAAGTCATGCGTAGGGTAATTCTTCTCGTAATCCTTTAATTGCTGCGAGGCATAAGCAATTACCCTACCATGCTGCATCAAGACGCAACCCAAACCGCTGTGCGAGGCGTCACTGTAAATCACGAAGCCCTCTCCCATAACCGGCAGTGCAAGAACAGGTGCTGAGATCAATCTTCTCTTCAGTTCCTCGAAACTCTGCTGACACTGCTCGGTCCAAACGAACCTCCTCCCCTTCCTCGTCAGACTGGTCAGGGGATTAGAGAGCTTCGCAAAGCCCTCCACGAACTGACGATAATAGCCAGCCAGGCCCAAGAAACTCCGCACCTCAGTAACCATCGTCGGCCTCGGCCAATCCCGAACTGTGTCAATCTTCGTCGGGTCGACAGCCACTCCAACGGCTGAAATAATATGGCCTAAGAAAGCAACCTCCCGAAGCCAAAACTCGCACTTTTTAAGCTTGGCATACAACTTCTTCTCACGTAGAAGCTGCAGCACTATCCTCAAGTGCTCCTCGTGCTCCACATCGCTCCGGGAGTAGATCAGGATGTCATCAATAGACACAACCACGAATAGATCCAAGTACGGCTGAAATACCCGGTTCATCAGATCCATAAATGCAGTTGGGGCATTGGTCAAACCGGACGGCATAACCGTAAACTCGTAATGCCCATACCGGGATCTAAACGCCGTCTTGGGGATGTCCTCGGCCCTCACCCTCAGCTGGTGGTAACCTGACTGGAGATCAAATTTCGAAAACACGGAGGCTCCCTGTAGCTGATCAAATAAGTCATCAATCCGTGGCAGAGGATACTTATTCCGGATGGTCACTTTATTCAGCTCCCGATAGTCCACACATAAGCGAAGTGTCCCATCCTTCTTCTTCACGAACAACACAGGCGCTCCCCACGGTGAAACACTGGGCCGAATGAAGCCTCTGTCCAAAAGATCCTGAAGCTGGGCCTTCAACTCTCTCAGCTCGGCAGGCGCCATTCTGTAAGCTGCCTTCGAGATTGGTGCGGTTCCGGGTACCACATCAATCACGAACTCAATCTCCCTCTCCGGCGGCATGGTCGTCAACTCCAGGGGAAACACATCGGGAAACTCGCGGACCACTGGAATATCCTCGAGTCCCAGTGCCGCCGTAGGCACCTCTACAATCGTCGCCAGAAATGCGGTGCATCCCCTACTCATCAACCGCCTGGCCCTCGCTGAAGAAATAGTCAAGGCAAACAACGAACTCTGACAGCCCCGGAAGACAAACACCTCCTGCCCTGGCTCACGAAGAGTAACAGTCCTCTCGCGGCAATCAATGGTAGCATAATATCTCGACAACCAATCCATACCAAGTACAGCATCGAAATCCTGGAGCTGTCGTAAAACAAGCAAGTCGGCCGGCAGAATCCAGGATCCCAACTGTATGGGGCAATCTCTACAGTACTCCTCGACATGCAGAACATGATCCGGTATCTGAACCTCTAATGCATATGATAAAGAAGCTACTGCTAAACCATGCAGGGATGCGAATGATCTACTGATGAATGAATGAGAAGCACCAGTATCAAAAAGAGCCCGAGCACGGACTGCTGAGATCAGAATAATACCTGCGACGACCTGCTCTACTGCTGAAGCGTCCTCAACCTGAGCGGCATATACACGACCGCTCGGTGCCGGGGGACGTCGCTCTGGCTGCCGAGAAGAAGATGAGGCAAAATCTGGCCTGCTGTAGGACCGGCTGGCTGGTAAGGAACGGACGGTGCTGATGCTGAAGAAGGAGCTGGATGACCGGCCCTGGGACACGCACTCGCGATATGGCCGGCCTGCCCGCATCGAAAACACCGGCCCTGTCTCTGCGGGCACTGAGTCGGCGGATGAAGGCCTCCACAGATAATGCACCGATCTGGGCGCTGCTGCCGAGAAGACTGCTGTGAGGACTACTGCTGTCGCGAGGGTCGACGCTGCTGCTGCTGCTGCTGTGACTGACGAGACGCCCCCGATCTCTGGCGTCCCTGGTGCCCCCGGCCCTGAGGGTGGAAACGCGGAGGTCTCGGGGGTCCCTGCCTGCTAGACTGCCCCTCCTCCGCAGAAGCCGGGCGCTTCGCCCCAGAAGTCACTACAGGGGCCGGAGATACCTCATCCATCACGGCCTCTCCACACTCCACATACAAAGCCTACTCCATCGAGGCCTCCAGGGTCTGCAGTCTGCGGGAGCGGACGAACTGGTAGATGTCTGGCGAAGTCCTCTCTCAAACATATAAATGCGATGGCTCTCATCTCTGGCCACATGAGGCACACATGCCAATAGCTGGTTGAATTCCGCTATGTACATGTGCACAGGCCTATCTCCCTAGCGGAGATTCTTCAACTGCTCCTCCAGTCGCTGTCGGACACTCTCCGGAAAGAAGGCTCCCAGCAACATGCTCCGAAACTCGGTCCAGAAAAGAAGCTGCATCCCAGGTGGACCAGCTGGTCGCACACGCCGCCACCACGCCTCGGCGTTGCTCTCTAGAAAATGGGTAGCCAAAATAATCCGAAACCTCTCATCCACAAATAAGCTCTCGAAGTGACGCTCCGTGGTGGTGATCCAAGTCTCGGCTGCCCATGGCTCAGCACTCATGCCCGAAAAGCGGGGCGGATCGAACTGCTGAAATCTCATCAACAAATCTACTACCTCCCGCTGCTCTACCGCAGTCAATGATCCCGCCGCCCCGGCCGGTGGCCTACTCGAAACCGGCTCAGCAGGAACCGCTGGTGCAGGCTGCACCACAGGGGGTGCCACAACAGGGGAAGAAGGCACCGGCGAAGCCTCAGGGGGTGCCACTGCCGGCTGTGCTCTCTGCTCCATCATGAGCATCAGCCGCGCTATTGCCTCCTCCTGGCGTCGGGTCGCCTCCGCCATCTATGCCATCTGGGCACGGAGCTCCTGAATCTCAGCCTGAGGTCCTCGCCCCGAGTCCTCCTGCTCGGGCTCAGAGGACGAAAGCTGCGAGCTCGTCACCATCGAACGTCAAGGAGGCATCCCCACCTGAGGGACAAAGCAAACAATCAGAACCAGAAACAACACTCGACCCAATCTAGCGAAAGTCAAAAGGCATGTCCCCCTTTTGGAAGTACTATGTTGTCTGCAGCCAACATAGTCACTACCAAAGGAAGACATGTCTATCACTCGTCCCTATCCGCTCGGGAGAGTTAGAAACCCAATCAAGACTTTCGCTAAAAGTCTCGGCTCTCACGTGGGTCATCCTAGGATTTAACCATAAGCCTAGGGTTCCTAAGTCCTCAAAGACCTACATCCTAGGCTCTGATACCACTCTAATCTGTCACGCCCCGGGGTCGGAACTATACCCCGGGCTCGCCAACAGATCCGCCGCCCCTACGGGATGCCTCATAGAGACGTAGCGTCTAACCTGCAAATAAACAACTACACTAGCAGATATCAGAGCTGAAATAGAAAACTAACTATAAATAAGAAATAAACAGTCTCTCAGGAATAAAATACATAGCATCCTCACCAGAATACAAGAGAGTCTCTCCAAAAGTGAACATAAAATGTACAACTCGATACCTCACTACAAGATCTCTCAAACATGACACAACCAAAAGAACATCAAGGTACCTCTATCCCTCACTGAAGCTGAAAGGGAAAAGGGATCTATCTCGCGACTCCCTTACCTCGGTCCGTAGGAGCAGGATCAGCAACTGGTGCCGCAGGAACTGGAGCTGAAGTCCCTGGGGAAAAAGACACCACGACGGGTGTGAGAACTACCTCCCACAGTAGTTCTCAGTGGGTGCCGCCAACAAGCCCGACGGTCTGCCCACTAAGTCTACTAGAGGCAAAAGTAATAAAGAAAGTACTGTACTAGAAAGCTGAAAAGTAAAGTCTACAACTACTATGCCCTTATCTAAATGCTCAAGGAAAAGGACAGAAGGAACAATATGTCACTGCTAGTACTCATCTCAAATCACCCAATCCAAACTGACTGCCGCAACGGGTCCAGTCAAACCTGCGCCTACCTACTGCTGTAGGTATGTCCATAGCTGCCAAAACTGGCTCAGCCAGAGGGACGGTGTCCGTGACTGCCAAAACTGGCTCAGCCAGAGGGACACCAGCATCGACAAGCCGCGATAGAAGTATCAGGCCCAACTCCGGAGTGGCACTCGTGGGTAGCGACCCCACCGAGCAAAGAATCCGCGCATCTCTGTCGAGCTCAAATGTGGCTCCTGCAGGCTATGATCCAACAACTATCTCTCTCACTGGCTAAAAACCCACACTGTCACTGTGACCATCTACCCAGATCCCAGATCCAACATGTCACTATCACTATCTCAAATGACATATAATCTACAGACTGCTACCAACTCTACTCGGTCCCCAGACGCGAGTACAATGTATCCACAGCTACTAGACCTCCCAACCCACGACTCAGGGGGAAACCACTATGTCCAGAGTGACAAGGGTAACAAGCAATGTGGGAGACCTAAAGCAATGCATATATCTAATGGATGTGCTAAGTTAGGTTCTCAGATTGAAACAGTTCATATATTGCAAGAGTTTCAATAAGATCATCAGATTAGCAACTATCAACTGTGGGTACTAACATACAGTTTGCACAGATTATTTAGCTCATATACTACATGCATGCTATATATTCGTAGAATTAGAGTGCAGTCCATAGATATTGAAAGCAGGATCACCCACCTGAACACGCTAACTGTCCAGGACGGTACAGATATGATACCCAGAAATCGACAATTTTTCAAATCCACAGAGCAAAGAGCACAAGAATGGTGCTCTGAAAGTCCTGGGTACAACAACAGTTCTCAATTACACAAGATTCCACACAAAATCCATATTCAAAAATCTGCATGCATAGTCCCTGTTCACACGAAAATTTCACCTGAAAATACTCCTCAATAAATTCCAATAAAAATATCACGACGATCCTCGCGAAGTGTAGATGTCGATAGGCTCTTGAATCGTCGAAATCCGATACCCGGAAGTGGAGATAAAAATCCGCGAAGCTGCTGCTGTCCAGAATTCCAAACAGTAACAAAGGGGTGTAAAAATGTACCCCAAACCCCTACATAAGCTCATTTCCAGGAAAAATGATCAACACGGAAAACGTAGATATACCTCTTGTGAAACCGCTGTCGAAGAAATCGTCCAAAAATAAGGTCGGGGTAGCTCTGCAGGTCTCCCAGACTAAAATGCGACGGAAGTGGGCCTCCAACTGTAGAACGTCGCTCCGCACTACGAGGAAGAAAACACAGTCGTCGCGGCCTCCAGAAAATCTGAGATTTCACCGAGAGATGGGCAAGAGGGAGAGGAAGATTTCTTATGAAGGGAGCAGAGGCTAAAACCCACGGGAAAAGCACCAAAAACTCGGCCCAAGGTGGCCTATTTATAGGCTTCAAAGAAAAACAGCCCAAAAAATCCAAACTTCCACTTTCGGGCCCAACTTTCGGGCGCCCGAAAGTTTTCGGGCGGCTACAGTGTTGGGCCCGGCCCAACACTGTTCACACCCGAAACCTCTTGGTGCTGCCACGTGTCCGCCGAATAGGGAACCCGGTGCAAGGCCACTAAGAAGCCGCCACGTGTCACGCCGAACAGGAAACACCGACGCGGAACTCACCGACCGCCACGTGTCCCCCGTTCGCACAGTAAGGCGGTGGCGCCCGCCAATGAGCGGGCGCCACGTGTCCCGCCCGGTTGACCCGCTGCCCGCCCGGCAGCGCGACGTGGGTCGCACGTGCGCACGCGACCCGAGGCACCTACCGCGCGCCCGGTGCACCGCGCACGTTGCACCCGCCAATCAGGGCGTGGCACGTGTCCCCTGCACCCGGTCCACGCCTTCCACAGCAATTCCGTGGACCGCGCCGCGTGCACCGACCAACCGGTGACTGCCACGTGTCCCCCGCCTGGTCCATGCACCGTCGCGCTCCAACGGTAGACCGCGCGCCCTGGGCCCGCCAATCAGGCGGTGCCACGTGTCCATGCGCCGGGTCTGTGCACCCTGCCGTGCTGCTCTGTGGACCGCGCATCCTGAACCGGCCAATGATAGGCCGCCACGTGGCATCCCGGCGGTCTACGGCCCCTCCCATGCACCAAATACCACTAAAAACTTCCGGGTGTCCGTTTTTGGGCATACGAACTCCAAATTAAACAAACAAATAGTCATTTTCAAGCGTTTTTTCGTGCTGAATCCATTTCGACCTCCGTTTGCCCAAATCTTGCCAAAATTTCGGCAAACCTAGCCGAAGGCCAACATAACAAGTAGGAACTCACAGGGTCCATCAGTAGCATCCAATTGATGCACCGTGGGCCAGATACACCAATACTAGGTGTTCTAACAGTGGATTCATCGGAAGAACGCTGCATGGGAACTACGGCCACTACAGTAGTGGACCCAAAGAAGGTAGCATCAGTTTTGGATTGGCTGACACCTACCACAGTTACAGAGATTCGCAGCTTCCTGGGTTTGGCCGGGTACTACAGGCGATTTGTAGAGGGTTTCTCTAAGATCGCACTACCTCTAAACCGGCTAACTCGGAAGGGCGAAAAGTTCGTTTGGACACCTCAGTGCCAAGAGAGTTTCGAGGAATTGAAGGGCAGATTGACACGGGTATTGGTCTTAGCCTTACCCAGGCCGGGAGAGGACTTCGTGGTTTATGTGATGCGTCACGAGTGGGATTAGGATGCGTTTTGATGCAACAGATCAAGTAATAGCGTATGTGTCATGGCAACTCAAAGATTATGAAGGGAACTACCCACCCATGACTTCGAATTAGCAGCGGTGATTTTTTCTTTGAAAATATGGAGGCATTACCTGTATGGAGCACATTGTGAATTATACACGGATCATCAAAGCTTGAAGTATTTGTTTACTCAAAAGGAATTAAATCTCCGGAAGAGACGTTGGTTGGAACTCTTAAAGGACTACGATTTGTCTATTCACTATCACCCGGAAAAGGCAATGTAGTGGTGGATGCCTTAAGCAGAAAGACTCCAACCGAGGGTTTGGCATTGGAATCGGTTATGAAGCAAAAGGGTTTACTTGCGGAGTTTCAAAGGATGGGAGTGGAAATTGTACCACAGGCACAGTTGCATTTTCTAATGAGGTTAAACTGACCTTAGTGGATCGCATCTGCGAGGGACAGAAGACGGATGTGGAGTTTCAGCGTTACGGGGTCGGGTTACGTCAGGTTTGGATGGCGATTTCATCATTGGGGAGGATGACTCGATTCGATTTTGAGGAAGGTTGTGTGTTCCGGACCAGCCGAAATAAAGGATGATATCTTGATCGAAGCACATCGGACGCCTTATACCGTTCACCCTAGTGGGACTAAGATGTATAAGGATCTGAAACAAACCTTCTGGTGGCCAAAGATAAAAGAGGATGTGACTCATTTTGTTGCACGTTGTTTGGTTTGTCAGCAGGTTAAGGCTAAGCACCAACGGCCTGCGAAAAAAAATTACATCCGCTTCTAATTCCGCAATGGAAATGGGAATGGATTACCATGGACTTCGTCACGGGGCTTCCACGATCGCAACTTGGTCATGATGCAATTTGGGTCGTAGTTGATCGTTTGACAAAGACATCACATTTCTTGCCTATACATACTACGTGGTCACGGGAGCGTTTGGTTTAATTGTACATCGATGAGATTGTGAGACTACATGGGATACCGGTTATGATTACATCTGACAGAGATACGCGCTTTGTGTCAAACTTTTGGAAAAGTCTTCAACAAGCAATGGGAACCAAGCTCAGTTTTAGTACGGCTTTTCACCCCCAAAGTGATGGACAGTCGGAGCGAGTGATACAGACTTTAGAGGACATGCTCCAAGCCTGTGTTTTGGATTTTGGAGGGGGATGGCACCGTTACTTACCGTTGGTGGAATTTGCATATAACAACAGCTTTCAGGCAAGCATTCAGATGGCACCGTATGAGGCTTTGTATAGGCGCAGGTGTCGATCACCGTTGTGTTGGGACGACTTGATGGAACGGAAGCATCTTGTGTTGGGTTATATTAATATGGATCTAAATAGGGGAAAAAACACCTAGAGGGGGGTGAATAGGTGTAAACAATAAACACTCAAAAAATCACACGCAAGATTTTTACGTGGAAAAACTCCAAACCGGAGTAAAAAACCACGGGACCGATAACACGGCGAAATCCACTAGAATTAACACACGTACAAGGTGATATAACGTACTCAAAGACGACTCAACCTTTTACCATACGCTCCTAGTCGATCTTTCTCCGCTCGCTCCACAACGCGTCTCGAATCCACGATCTGCGTCCAACGCCGAATCCTCAGCGTCCAACGTCGAATCCACGACGTCCGACCGAATCCACGGTCTTCACCCAGTAGCACGCTTCGAATCCACGAACGTACCTTGCTCCGAATCCCACGAGAGCGGTTGCACCTTGAATCCACAAGGCCACGCGAGTCCACGCGCCGATTTGGGGTAAATCGTTGTTTTTGGGTGGTGATGATCCACCGAATACTTAGATTAGAAATAGATCGGAAATACCATCTAAGTATTCATTGATTTGATTCTACTCAAAATCTGAGTTTGGAAAAACTAGAATCAAATCAATCAATATAGATGAAGAAACATAGAATTAATCTATTGATTCCTTTCTTCTTATATGTGGATCTTTTTCCTTTCGGCCGTATTTTCTATTACGTTCTGATATTTTCCAATAGGGATGCCCTAGAAAATGTATAAAGGGCCTATTTATAGGTTAGAGACATGGAAGAAGATAAGGATCAAAACAGCCTTTTCTGGAAACTTTTACCGACGGCGATCCGGTTGCATTGGACGATCCGGATTGCAGTAGCACGAAAGCGGTTTCCAGAAA
>CM054939.1:15477626-15589617 GCA_029168755.2 Tillandsia fasciculata | reverse complement strand
TACTCCATCGAGGCCTCCAGGGTCTGCAGTCTGCGGAGCGGACGCAGCGTGGTAGATGTCACGGCGAAGTCCCCTCTCTCAAACATATAAATGCGATGGTCTCATCTCTGGCCACATAGGCACACATGCCAATAGCTGGTTGAATTCCGCTATGTACATGTGCACGGGCCTATCTCCCTAGCGGAGATTCTTCACTGCTCCTCCAGTCGCTGTCGGACACTCTCCGGAAAGAAGGCTCCAGCAACATGCTCCAAAACTCGGTCCAGAAATAAGATGCATCATCCCAGGTGGACCATCTGGTCGCACACGCCGCCACCACGCCTCGGCGTTGCTCTCTAGAAATGGGTAGCCAAAATATCCGAAACCTCTCATCCACAAATAAGCTCTCAAAGTGACGCTCCGTGGTGGTGATCCAAGTCTCGGCTGCCCATGGCTCAGCACTCATGCCCGAAAAGCGGGGCGGATCGAACTGCTTAAATCTCATCAACAAATCTACTACCTCCCGCTGCTCTGTCGCAGTCAATGATCCGCCGCCCCGGCCGGTGGCCTACTCGAAACCGGCTCAGCAGGAACCGCTGGTGCAGGCTGCACCACAGGGGGTGCCACAACAGGGGAAGAAGGCACCGCGAAGCCTCAGGGGGTGCCACTGCCGGCTGTGCTCTCTGCTCCATCATGAGCATCAGCCGCGCTATTGCCTCCTCCTGGCGTCGGGTCGCCTCCGCCATCTATGCCATCTGGGCACGGAGCTCCTGAATCTCAGCCTGAGGTCCTCGCCCCGAGTCCTCCTGCTCGGGCTCAGAGGACGAAGGCTGCGAGCGCGTCACCATCGAACGTCGAGGAGGCATCCCCACCTGAGGGACAAAGCAAACAATCAGAACCAGAAACAACACTCGACCCAATCTAGCGAAAGTCAAAAGGCATGTCCCCCTTTTGGAAGTACTATGTTGTCTGCAGCCAACATAGTCACTACCAAAGGAAGACATGTCTATCACTCGTCCCTATCCGCTCGGAGAGTTAGAAACCCAATCAGACTTTCGCTAAAGTCTCGCTCTCACGTGGGTCATCCTAGGATTTAACCATAAGCCTAGGGTTCCTAAGTCCTCAAAGACCTACATCCTAGGCTCTGATACCACTCTAATCTGTCACGCCCCGGGGTCGGAACTATACCCCGGGCTCGCCAACAGATCCGCCGCCCCTACGGGATGCCTCATAGAGACGTAGCGTCTAACCTGCAAATAAACAACTACACTAGCAGATATCAGAGCTGAAATAGAAAACTAACTATGAACAAGAAATAAACAGTCTCTCAGGAATAAAATACACAGCATCCTCACCAGAATACAAGAGAGTCTCTCCAAAAGTGAACATAAAATGTACAACTCGATACCTCACTACAAGATCTCTCAAACATGACACAACCAAAAGAACATCAAGGTACCTCTATCCCTCACTGAAGCTGAAAGGGAAAAGGGATCTATCTCGCGACTGGCCTTACCCTTTACCTCTTCCGTAGGAGCAGGATCAGCAACTGGTGCCGCAGGAACTGGAGCTGAAGTCCCTGGGAAAAAGACACCACGACGGTGTGAGAACTACCTCCCATAGTAGTTCTCAGTGGGTGCCGCCAACAAGCCCGACGTCTGCCCACTAAGTCTACTAGAGGCAAATAATAAAGAAAGTACTGTACTGAAAGCTGAAAAGTAAAGTCTACAACTACTATGCCCTATCTAATGCTCAAGAAAAGGAACAGAAGGAACAAATGTCACTGCTAGTACTCATCTCAATCACCCAATCCAAACTGACTGCCGCAACGGGTCCAGTCAAACCTGCGCCTACCTACTGCTGTAGGTAGTCCATACTGCCAAAACTGGCTCAGCCAGAGGAGGTGTCCGTGACTGCCAAAACTTGGCTCAGCCAGAGGGACACCAGCATCGACAAGCCGCGATAGAAGTATCAGGCCCCAACTCCAGTGGGCACTCGTGGGTGCGACCCCACCTAGCAAGATCCGCGTCTCTTGTAGTGACCCGACCCTTTGGGGTATTTTCGAACTCACATTAATCGCTTAGGCCTTAAGCGGAATAAAATTTATTTAATTTTCTTAAGTCGGCCGGGACAAGGTGGGTGTATTTTTCTGCGATAGAGCGCGAAAAACGATGACCGACGGTGCGATCGGATTCGAAATCCGATATCGGGATCTCCCGGAACGGGATCTTTAGCGATGCGGTAATTAGTCACGCATCGGTAACCGTGCAAAATATCTTGCACCCTAGGGATAAGGTGGGTTATCTCGGAGGGATAATTAATTAATTAATTAATTAATTAATTATCCGGTAACGGAAATTTAAATCCTCCTACGTACGAATTAATTAAGGGATTTAAATTGGTGGGATTTTATCTCGTGGATAGGATAAGGGATAGAATTCGGATATTTAATTAAGGGATTTAAATTGGTGGGATTTTATCTCGTGGATTGGATAAGAGATAAAATCCGGATATTTAAATCGGGGATTTGTTTTCCCCGGGATTATTTAATAAAGGTGATTAAATAATCGGTGACCAGGATTTAAAATTAAGATTTAAATATCCGGTAATTTGAATCCAATTGGGAATTGATTTCCCATGATTATTTAATAAAGGTGGTTAAATAATCGGTGGTCAGGATTTGAAGTAATTAAATAACCGTGGTCAGATTTAAAGGTGAAATATCCCGTCAGTCGGATATTTATGTGAGAGATAGAAACGGGGAAATTCGGGTTCACCTACGCACGTAAGATAAAGAAATCAAATAATCAAATATTAGGATCGACGGTAAGGATAATTAATTGGAAAAATTAATTAATTGAGGACGGTAAGGATTAATTAATTGGGAATTAATTAATCGGAGTCAAAATACCCGAAAGGGATTTTGACGGTGCGTATGTGTGAAATTAGATAAAAAGGGGATAAATAAATAACAGATTATTTATTCCCCCGTTACCAACGAAACCCTAATTGTGAAATACCGCCTCTCAAATCGCCCCTTTCGTGCGTACCGAAAACCCCAACCGGTGAGGAGAGAAAAAGAAAAGAGGCGGAACCCCTAACCGGAGGAGAAAAGAGGAAAAGAAGGGGAAGCGGAGGAACCCGATCGCCCCGATTCACGTGCCGGAGATCGGAGAACGAGACGCCATCGTCTACGGGGAGCGGATCCGGATTTCCGACGCCGCGAGAAACAAGATCGGATCTTTTATTCCGATAAATTTAAGGTGAGTTATCATCGTTTCGTTTGATAAACAAATCGGGGGTTTTCCGTGTTCTTGTTAGATTATTTTAACCGGAACATCGTTCGCGGATTTTCGTCGGGTTTTGATCCATATTTTATCCTCGTTCTTGATCGGGTGTGATCGAGGATTTTTTATCGGATATTAGTTGATGATTTTTAACGGGTATCTTGTTATCGAACTTCCGATCGACGTTTTGGGTGTTCGTCGATCGACGGTTTAGCCGTTAGATTTTCCGGGAATTTTTCGGGAATTTTTCGGGCGACTCCGGCGGGACATAGTGGGTTAACGGGAGGCCGCCGCCGCCGTTGTTAGACGGGAGGCCGCCGCCGTCGTTACCATGTTCGCGGGGTCGTCGCCGGGATCCCATGGGAGCGAAAACGGAGAAGAAATCGCGAAACGGGAGCGAAAACGGCGCGAAAAACGGCGAAGGTAGGGTTTACTGTAGCATCCGTACGGCCGCGGTCCACGGACCCCGGGCGTGCACCCGGTGCACGCCCCGCTGTCCCAAAGGCGCAGACCCGGCGCACGAAACCGTGCGCCGGGCTGCACAGTGTGCGCGGTGCACGCCTTAGGCGTGCACCCGGCGTACGCGCGGCGGCCGACGAAGTGTGGACCCGGTGCACGCTTGGAGCGTGCACCGGCCCGGCCCAAACCGCGCGGTGCACGCTTCTTGCGTGCACCCGGCGCATGCCGCACGGTCGCCAATGCTGTAAACCCGGTCCATGGTGGCCCCCGTGCACCATCCGACAGCCCGGAGTTCATTTGCTCCGTTTGGGTCCGTTTTTCCACCGTTTTGAGCGCGGTTTTCGCCGTTGGGATCGTTATTTCCGTGGCTTTCATGGCATGGCCACTTGGGACCGTCTTGGTCACTAAATTATAATGTTGGGTGCCGATTTCGCCGACGCTCCGCGCCTCGACGAAATTGTCGGGGGCGCGCCGTCGGGTCTTTCTCTCATCGTTTTCGTCGTCGGGGCTTCTCGGCTGGACCGTTGACGCCCCGAGTTGGCGACTAGCTGAGAGATTGGGTTTTGTTAGATTCCGTTAGCGGTTTTGGGTTCCGGTTTCGGCGAACCGGACGGTGTTGGACTTTTCCGTCAAAAAGGGTAAATTGGGTCTTTTGTTTTGGGATGTTAGTACACGTTTGTGACTATTATTGTCCGTGCGGACTTTTCTTAGGTCCAGGTGCGCAGCGGGGGAGCGCGAAGGATATAGGTGTTCCGTTTGCTCTCCAACAAGGTGGGTACGGTTGCGATGAGTGCAACCGGTGCTGTAAGTGCATCTATCGTCATTAAAAGTACTCTTTAATTTACCTAACAAAGTAGATGGATAGTTTAACCTTTCGATTAATGTTGTTTATCTAATAATTGTGCGGCTGCGGTCGCGGTGCCCACTACACGCCAATCTTGGCAATCCGGTTTCGGATGCTGCACGTACACAGGCGGATTGGCCTCCGCATGGGTGTACTTTTCCGGAAGAGTGGTCTTTATGACCCGTGTGCCCCGCAAAGGTAACGGTGCAAGCGGGGACCTCTTCGCGCCAGCTGAGGTGTTGCACCAGCACCGCGAAAGGGGTAAGAGCATCAAAGTAGGTGTTTGTGCACGAGGGGAGATTTCCGTCTCCCCGACAGGTGATCTGGGGATTGGTGCCCAGGTTAAATTAAATTAATGTGCAGGTGTCTAACGAAAGGTTACGGTGTATTCGGTGTGTTCGTATGTTTTTCCCCTCTTGATATTGTTACACATCTACTTTGTTTGTCACTGACTTTACCCACTCCGTGACAGGTATTCCTAGGTGCGTTAGCCGGGATGGCGGTGGGACTGCGTCGTGAGGATCGTAGTCGGACTCTTGGTTATCGTATTTATGACTCATTTCCTCTTTATGCTATTTTTAGTTGCTTGTGGATTACTTTATTTGTGGACATGTATTAGCTAGCACTGTGGATGAGGTGACCCTTTATGTTTCATATTACTAGTAGTGCGTTTTCTTATGTTTTCATCCGCGGCATGTTTTCATGATAAGATAAAGGTTTGCGAAAATGTTTTCTCAAAAGGAAGTGCCGTGTGGGCACGGGTTTTACAACTCTGGGTTTTATCCTTTCCAAATATTGACGCCGCTTAAATGACATGCTTTAGTTAAATGATTAAACTCTGAATATGGTGTATGTCTACTGTATGGTTGTTGGTTGGTGATTGATGTATGATATTTGTGATTGAATGATATGTGTAAATGAGACGCCGTGCATATACAAAGGAGACTCTGTCCGTGGACAGAGTGAATTTGTGTATGTGGCGGTCTGGCACGCACCGGGGTTGAAGGTTTATGTTACCTTATTAAAAGAAAAAAAAAAATAGACACGTCTTTCCGCTTAATTGACTCAAAAACCCCCGGGGGCGTGACAGATTAAATGGTATCAGAGAAAATACAACCACAACCATAGTAGACGTGATTTACATCCACAGTGCAAGGTGCCACAAGCAAATGGAAATGAGATAACCAAGGTGTAGGTGCGTAGTACGTGAGAGTACGGGAAAACGGGAACGTAATATAGGTGTAAATGTAAGTCTAGGTGCTAGGGTGATAACCTTAGGCCTAACGTGGTTTCTTTGTTTACAAGCGGACGATGGCCCGAAATGGGTTATCAGCGGAGGACGCAGGGGCAAAAAGTACGGTGCGAACAGTGGCGGAGTGCAGCTTCTTCGACAACGGCTACAAGAGATGGCCGGGCAGTTAGTAACCCTTGTGGAGCGACATCTTCAAGGTAGTGCAAACGGCGGGTTTGCACACCTTCCAGGAGGTGGACGATAGAGCCACCGCGGTGGAGCGCGAATTACGATGTCTCAAGCCCGACGGGAGAGCTCAGGACACAGCAGGGATAAGAAACGACCCCAGCCCTTCTCAGGAGGGGGATTTTCTAGCGGAGACCGGCCATGCATCATCTACAGAGGAGCACCTCGGGGAAAATTATTCATTCCGGAAGCACGACCTTTGCTTCTATCGTGACAAACTGGGACAGTTCCGTTTTTACTGCCCCGAACCCGGGAATGATTCTTCGGAGTCGCGACACGGATGAGGGGTCTTATGCGACGACACGACAAAGGACGCACTACCCGAGGGAAGTAGTAGCAGGAAAGACCCCTTACGAAGAGTAATGTTGGTCTTGACCCCAGGAGAACCCTTAGGAGCAAATACTCTGTACCTTCCTGCCCAATAAGGATGCGAAGACTTAGTTGTCTTTGGTGTTGGCCCTTTATTATGGGTCAAATAGGTCGAACTTTCTGCCTTGAGACAATAGGCCCAAGGGACTAGTGAGTTGGGTTGGGTGAGCCCGAAAGGTTGAGTAGGCTGCGGTCCGCAATAGACCTAACGGCAAGAGGCCCAACAATAGACCCAACATCCAGGTGGGTTGGGTCTGGTCGAGATCTGTGGTGCGGTGTATGCCACTTAAGTGAATCGGATGCGCACCTCTGAAAGCTCAGGCTTTTGGGGTTAATGGTTAGCGCCGACGATCCGACATTTGAGGCTTAGTGGTAAGGGAATTTCCGGATGTATTTCCGGCGGAGCTCCCCGGAATGCCGCCGGAACGAGAGGTTGACTTCCCAATTGAACTGCTCCCGGCACCAAGCCCATCACCAAGGCACCGTACAGGATGGCCTTCGCGGAGCTGAAGGAACTCAAGGCACAGTTGGAGGACCTTTTGGACAAAGGTTTCATCAGACCAAGCGCGTCACCTTGGGGCGCGCCCGTCCTGTTTGTGAGGAAGAAGGACGGAAGTCTCCGGTTGTGCATCGACTACCGGGAGATAAATAAGGTCACGATCAAGAATAAGTACCCCCTGCCAAGGATCGACGACCTCTTCGACCAGTTACGGGGGGCGACGGTGTTCTCAAAGATCGACCTGCAGTCGGGCTATCATCAGGTCCGAGTCAAGGGGGAGGACATCCCCAAGACGGCTTTCCGTACTCGCTATGGCCATTACAAGTTTACGGTAATGCCATTCAGGCTCACTAATGCCCCGGCGGTGTTTATGGACATGATGAACAGGGTATTCAAACCCTTCTTGGACTTATTCGTGGTGGTCTTCATCGACGATATCCTCATCTACTCCCGTACAGACGAGGAACACGAAGAACACCTGCGCACAGTCCTCCAGACCCTACGGGAACAGAAACTCTACGCCAAACTCAAAAAGTGTGAGTTTTGGCTCCGAGAGGTCGGTTTCTTGGGGCACGTGATCTCGGCGGCTGGAGTCGCGGTGGACCCAAAGAAGATAGATTCGGTGACAGACTGGCCCCAACCGACGACGGTGACGGAGATTCGAAGCTTCTTAGGATTAGCCGGGTATTACCGGCGCTTTGTGGAGGGTTTCTCCAAGATAGCCACCCCCTTGACCCGTTTGACGAAAAAGGGGGAAAAGTTTGTCTGGACGGACAAGTGTCAAAGAAGCTTCGAGGAGCTCAAGGACAGGTTGACGCGAGCTCCGATCCTCGCCCTGCCAGAGCCTGGGGAGGACTATGAAGTATATTGCGACGCGTCGCGGAATGGATTGGGTGGAGTACTCATGCAACGGGGAAAGGTGATCGCCTATGCGTCAAGGCAGCTCAAGGAGTACGAGCGGAATTACCCCGTGCATGATTTGGAACTCGCAGCGGTGGTGTTTGTGCTCAAGCTTTGGAGGCACTACCTGTATGGGGCACACTGTAATGTGTACTCAGATCATAAGAGCCTCAAGTACCTTTTCACCCAAAGGGAGCTAAATCTTCGACAAAGGCGGTGGCTTGAGCTATTAAAGGATTACGATCTAACGATCCACTACCACCCGGGAAAGGCCAACGTGGTGGCCGACGCCCTGAGTCGCAAAGGACAGGCCGCGGGAGCGGATGTAAGCGCCATTACGCAGCAGGATAGTCTAATTGCGGAGTTCTCGCGATTGAGACTAGAGGTGGTACCTGCAGGGACAGTCGCCCAACTTCTGACGCTGGTGGTCAGACCTACTCTGCTGGACAGGATTCTCGAAGGCCAATCGACTGATGATCAACTCCAGCTGGTGCGGAGTAGAATAACCGCCGACAAGGAAGGTGATTTTATGGTGAGCTCCGACGGTACAATACGATTTCGCGGACGAATCTGCGTGCCGGACCTACCGGAGCTCAAGGAGGAGATCCTACGGGAGGCGCATACTGCCCCATATGCAGCGCATCCCGGAGGGACGAAGATGTACAAGGACGTCAAGCAGACCTTCTGGTGGCCCAAAATGAAGGAGGACGTGACCCGATTCGTGGCTCACTGCTTAGTGTGCCAACGGGTGAAGGCCGAACATCAACGGCCGGCGGGAAAATTGCAACCTTTACCGGTGCCCGAGTGGAAATGGGACATGATTACCATGGATTTTGTGACCGGTTTCCCGAGATCGCCACAGGGACACGATGCGATATGGGTGATCGTGGACCGTTTGACGAAATCGGCCCACTTTTTGCCCATACACACGACGTGGACCCGGGAACGACTGGCGCAAACCTACCTCGATGAGATAGTAAGGTTGCACGGTGTACCAACATCCATCACGTCGGACAGAGACACACGTTTTGTGTCGAACTTTTGGCGAAGTTTGCAACAAGCGATGGGGACCAAGTTGCACTTCAGCACAGCCTTTCATCCGCAAACCGATGGGCAATCGGAGCGGGTGATACAGATCGTGGAAGACATGCTTCGAGCATGCGTTCTGGACTTGGGCGAAGGGTGGGCACGGTGTCTGCCCCTGGTGGAATTTGCCTACAATAACAGTTATCAGGCCAGTATTCAGATGGCGCCGTACGAGGCCCTGTACGGGCGCCGTTGTCGGTCTCCGATATGCTGGGATGACTTAGGTGAGCGAAAGTTTCTGGGCCCAGATCTGGTAGAGGAGACCGAAGCAAAGGTGCGTTTGATTAAACAAAGGCTGCTGACCGCCCAAAGCAGACAGAAAAGCTATGCAGATAACAGACGCCGAGACTTAGAGTTCATGGTGGGCGAGCACGTTCTGCTCCGGGTTTCACCCTCCAAGGGAAACCGACGTTTCGGCATAAAGGGGAAGTTGAGCCCCAGATACGTGGGACCGTTCGAGATTCTGGAGCGCGTGGGACCGGTGGCGTACCGGTTGGCCCTGCCCCCGAACCTCGAACGAGTCCACAACGTGTTCCACGTTTCGATGCTCCGGAAGTACCTGGCAGACCCCTCTCATGCCTTGGATGCCTCCACCATTGAGCTACGAGAGGACTTGAGCGTCGAGGAGACACCGGTGCGGATTTTGGCAAGAGAGGACAAGAAGCTACGCAACCGAACGATCCCCTATGTGAAAGTCCAGTGGAGCAACCACGAAGAGCGCGAGGCGACGTGGGAACTGGAATCAAAGATGAGGGAATGTTTTCCCGAGTTGTTTAAGTGAGGTTTGAGTTTAAGTTTCGGGACGAAACTTTTTATAAAGTGTGAGTGGTGTAGTGACCCGACCCTTTGGGGTATTTTCGAACTCACATGTAATCGCTTAGGCCTTAAGCGGAATAAAATTTATTTAATTTTCTTAAGTCGGCCGGGACAAGGTGGGTGTATTTTTCTGCGATAGAGCGCGAAAAACGATGACCGACGGTGCGATCGGATTCGAAATCCGATATCGGGATCTCCCGGAACGGGATCCTTAGCGATGCGGTAATTAGTCACGCATCGGAAACCGTGCAAAATATCTTGCACCCTAGGGATAAGGTGGGTTATCTCGTAGGGATAATTAATTAATTAATTAATTAATTAATCCGGTGACGGAATTTAAATCCTCCTACGTACGAATTAATTAAGGGATTTAAATTGGTGGGATTTTATCTCGTGGATTGGATAAGGGATAAAATTCGGATATTTAATTAAGGGATTTAAATTGGTGGGATTTTATCTCGTGGATTGGATAAGAGATAAAATCCGGATATTTAAATCGGGGATTTGTTTTCCCCGGGATTATTTAATAAAGGTGATTAAATAATCGGTGACCAGGATTTAAAATTAAGATTTAAATATCCGGTAATTTGAATCCAATTGGGAATTTGATTTCCCATGATTATTTAATAAAGGTGGTTAAATAATCGGTGGTCAGGATTTGAAGTAATTAAATAACCGGTGGTCAGATTTAAAGGTGAATAAATATCCCGTCAGTCGGATATTTATGTGAGAGATAGAAACGGGGAAATTCGGGTTCACCTACGCACGTAAATAAAGAAATCAAATAATCAAATATTAGGATCGACGGTAAGGATAATTAATTAAAAATTAATTAATTGAGGACGGTAAGGATTAATTAATTGGGAAATTAATTAATCGGAGTCAAAATACCCGAAAGGGATTTTGACGGTGCGTATGTGTGAAATTAGATAAAAAGGGGATAAATAAATAACAGATTATTTATTCCCCCGTTACCAACGAAACCCTAATTGTGAAATACCGCCTCTCAAATCGCCCCTTTCGTGCGTACCGAAAACCCCAACCGGTGAGGAGAGAAAAAGAAAAGAGGCGGAACCCCTAACCGGAGGAGAAAAGAGGAAAAGAAGGGGAAGCGGAGGAACCCGATCGCCCCGATTCACGTGCCGGAGATCGGAGAACGAGACGCCATCGTCTACGGGGAGCGGATCCGGATTTCCGACGCCGCGAGAAACAAGATCGGATCTTTTATTCCGATAAATTTAAGGTGAGTTATCATCGTTTCGTTTGATAAACAAATCGGGGGTTTTCCGTGTTCTTGTTAGATTATTTTAACCGGAACATCGTTCGCGGATTTTCGTCGGGTTTTGATCCATATTTTATCCTCGTTCTTGATCGGGTGTGATCGAGGATTTTTATCGGATATTAGTTGATGATTTTTAACGGGTTTCTTGTTATCGAACTTCCGATCGACGTTTTGGGTGTTCGTCGATCGACGGTTTAGCCGTTAGATTTTCCGGGAATTTTTCGGGAATTTTTCGGGCGACTCCGGCGGGACATAGTGGGTTAACGGGAGGCCGCCGCCGCCGTTGTTAGACGGGAGGCCGCCGCCGTCGTTACCATGTTCGCGGGGTCGTCGCCGGGATCCCATGGGAGCGAAAACGGAGAAGAAATCGCGAAACGGGAGCGAAAACGGCGCGAAAAACGGCGAAGGTAGGGTTTACTGTAGCATCCGTACGGCCGCGGTCCACGGACCCCGGGCGTGCACCCGGTGCACGCCCCGCTGTCCCAAAGGCGCAGACCCGGCGCACGAAACCGTGCGCCGGGCTGCACAGTGTGCGCGGTGCACGCCTTAGGCGTGCACCCGGCGTACGCGCGGCGGCCGACGAAGTGTGGACCCGGTGCACGCTTGGAGCGTGCACCGGCCCGGCCCAAACCGCGCGGTGCACGCTTCTTGCGTGCACCCGGCGCATGCCGCACGGTCGCCAATGCTGTAAACCCGGTCTATGGTGGCCCCCGTGCACCATCCGACAGCCCGGAGTTCATTTGCTCCGTTTGGGTCCGTTTTTCCACCGTTTTGAGCGCGGTTTTCGCCGTTGGGATCGTTATTTCCGTGGCTTTCATGGCATGGCCACTTGGGACCGTCTTGGTCACTAAATTATAATGTTGGGTGCCGATTTCGCCGACGCTCCGCGCCTCGACGAAATTGTCGGGGGCGCGCCGTCGGGTCTTTCTCTCATCGTTTTCGTCGTCGGGGCTTCTCGGCTGGACCGTTGACGCCCCGAGTTGGCGACTAGCTGAGAGATTGGGTTTTGTTAGATTCCGTTAGCGGTTTTGGGTTCCGGTTTCGGCAAACCGGACGGTGTTGGACTTTTCCGTCAAAAAGGGTAAATTGGGTCTTTTGTTTTGGGATGTTAGTACACGTTTGTGACTATTATTGTCCGTGCGGACTTTTCTTAGGTCCAGGTGCGCAGCGGGAGAGCGCGAAGGATATGGGTGTTCCGTTTGCTCTCCAACAAGGTGGGTACGGTTGCGATGAGTGCAACCGGTGCTGTAAGTGCATCTATCGTCATTAAAAGTACTCTTTAATTTACCTAACAAAGTAGATGGATAGTTTAACCTTTCGATTAATGTTATTTATCTAATAATTGTGCGGCTGCGGTCGCGGTGCCCATTACACGCCAATCTTGGCAATCCGGTTTCGGATGCTGCACGTACACAGGCGGATTGGCCTCCGCATGGGTGTACTTTTCCGGAAGAGTGGTCTTTATGACCCGTGTGCCCCGCAAAGGTAACGGTGCAAGCGGGGACCTCTTCGCGCCAGCTGAGGTGTTGCACCAGCACCGCGAAAGGGGTAAGAGCATCAAAGTAGGTGTTTGTGCACGAGGGGAGATTTCCGTCTCCCCGACAGGTGATCTGGGGATTGGTGCCCAGGTTAAATTAAATTAATGTGCAGGTGTCTAACGAAAGGTTACGGTGTATTCGGTGTATTCGTATGTTTTTCCCCTCTTGATATTGTTACACATCTACTTTGTTTGTCACTGACTTTACCCACTCCGTGACAGGTATACCTAGGTGCGTTAGCCGGGATGGCGGTGGGACTGCGTCGTGAGGATCGTAGTCGGACTCTTGGTTATCGTATTTATGACTCATTTCCTCTTTATGCTATTTTTAGTTGCTTGTGGATTACTTTATTTGTGGACATGTATTAGCTAGCACTGTGGATGAGGTGCCCCTTTATGTTTCATATTACTAGTAGTGCGTTTTCTTATGTTTTCATCCGCGGCATGTTTTCATGATAAGATAAAGGTTTGCGAAAATGTTTTCTCAAAAGGAAGTGTCGTGTGGGCACGGGTTTTACAACTCTGGGTTTTATCCTTTCCAAATATTGACGCCGCTTAAATGACATGCTTTAGTTAAATGATTAAACTCTGAATATGGTGTTTGTCTACTGTATGGTTGTTGGTTGGTGATTGATGTATGATATTTGTGATTGAATGATATGTGTAAATGAGACGCCGTGCATATACAAAGGAGACTCTGTCCGTGGACAGAGTGAATTTGTGTATGTGGCGGTCTGGCACGCACCGGGGTTGAAGGTTTATGTTACCTTATTAAAAAAGAAAAAAAAAAAATAGACACGTCTTTCCGCTCTAATTGACTCAAAAACCCCCGGGGGCGTGACATCTCTGTCGAGCTCAAATGTGGCTCCTGCAGGCTATGATCCAACAACTATCTCTCTCACTGGCTAAAAACCCACACTGTCACTGTGACCATCTACCCAGATCCCAGATCCAACATGTCACTATCACTATCTCAAATGACATATAATCTACAGACTGCTACCAACTCTACTCGGTCCCCAGACGCGAGTACAATGTATCCACAGCTACTAGACCTCCCAACCCACGACTCAGGGGGAAACCACTATGTCCATAGTGACAAGGGTAACAAGCAATGTGAGAGACCTAAAGCAATGCATATATCTAATGGATGTGCTAAGTTAGGTTCTCAGATTGAAACAGTTCATATATTGCAAGAGTTTCAATAAGATCATCAGATTAGCAACTATCAACTGTGGGTACTAATATACAGTTTGCACAGATTATTTAGCTCATATACTAACATGCATGCTATTATATTCGTAGAATTAGAGTGCAGTCCATAGATATTGAAAGCAGGATCACCCACCTGAACACGCTAACTGTCCAGGACGGTACAGATATGATACCCAGAAATCGACAATTTTTCAAATCCACAGAGCAAAGAGCACAAGAATGGTGCTCTGAAAGTCCTGGGTACAATAACAATTCTCACAAGATTCCACACAAAAATCCATATTCAAAAATCTGCATGCATAGTCCCTGTTCACACGAAAATTTCACCTGAAAATACTCCTCAATAAATTCCAATAAATATATCACGACGATCCTCGCGAAGTGTAGATGTCGATAGGCTCTTGAATCGTCGAAATTCGATACCCGGAAGTGGAGATAAAAATCCGCGAAGCTGCTGCTGTCCAGAATTCCAAACAGTAACAAAGGGGTGTAAAAATGTACCCCAAACCCCTACATAAGCTCATTTCCAGGAAAAATGATCAATACGGAAAACGTAGATATACCTCTTGTGAAACCGCTGTCGAAGAAATCGTCCAAAAATAAGGTCAGGGTAGCTCTGCAGGTCTCCCAGACTAAAATGCGACGGAAGTGGGCCTCCAACTGTAGAACATCGCTCCGCACTACGAGGAAGAAAACACAGTCGTCGCGGCCTCCAGAAAATCTGAGATTTCACCGAGAGATGGGCAAGAGGGAAAGGAAGATTTCTTATGAAGGGAGCAGAGGCTAAAACCCACGAGAAAAGCACCAAAAACTCGGCCCAAGGTGGCCTATTTATAGGCTTCAAAGAAAAACAGCCCAAAAAATCCAAACTTCCACTTTCGGGCCCAACTTTCGGGCGCCCGAAAGTTTTCGGGCGGCTACAGTGTTGGGCCCGGCCCAACACTGTTCACACCCGAAACCTCTTGGTGCTGCCACGTGTCCGCCGAATAGGGAACACCGGTGCAAGGCCACTAAGAAGCCGCCACGTGTCACGCCGGACAGGAAACACCGACGCGGGACCACTCACCGACCGCCACGTGTCCACCCGTTCGCACAGTAAGGCGGTGGCGCCCGCCAATGAGCGGGCGCCACGTGTCCCGCCCGGTTGACCCGCTGCTCGCCCGGCAGCGCGACGTGGGTCGCACATGCGCACGCGACCCGAGGCACCTACCGCGCGCCCGGTGCACCGCGCACGTTGCACCCGCCAATCAGGGCGTGACACGTGTCCCCTGCACCCGGTCCACGCCTTCCACAGCAATTCCGTGGACCGCGCCGCGTGCACCGACCAACCGGTGACTGCCACGTGTCCCCCGCCTGGTCCATGCACCGTCGCGCTCCAACCGGTAAACCGCGCGCCCTGGGCCCGCCAATCAGGCGGTGCCACGTGTCCATGCGCCGGGTCTGTGCACCCTGCCGTGCTGCTCTGTGGACCGCGCATCCTGAACCGGCCAATGATAGGCCGCCACGTGGCATCCCGGCGGTCTACGGCCCCTCCCATGCACCAAATACCACTAAAAACTTCCGGGTGTCCGTTTTTGGGCATACGAACTCCAAATTAAACAAACAAATAGTCATTTTCAAGCGTTTTTTCGTGCTGAATCCATTTTCGACCTCCGTTTGGCCCAAATCTTGCCAAAAATTTCGGCAAACCTAGCCGAAGGCCAACATAACAAGTAGGAACTCACAGGGTCCATCAGTAGCATCCAATTGATGCACCGTGGGCCAGATACACCAATACTAGGTGTTCTAACAGTGGATTCATCGGAAGAACGCTGCATGGGAACTACGGCCACTACAGTAGTGGACCCAAAGAAGGTAGCATCAGTTTTGGATTGGCTGACACCTACCACAGTTACAGAGATTCGCAGCTTCCTGGGTTTGGCCGGGTACTACAGGCGATTTGTAGAGGGTTTCTCTAAGATCGCACTACCTCTAAACTGGCTAACTCGGAAGGGCGAAAAGTTCGTTTGGACACCTCAGTGCCAAGAGAGTTTCGAGGAATTGAAGGGCAGATTGACACGGGTATTGGTCTTAGCCTTACCCAGGCCGGGAGAGGACTTCGTGGTTTATTGTGATGCGTCACGAGTGGGATTAGGATGCGTTTTGATGCAACAGGATCAAGTAATAGCGTATGTGTCATGGCAACTCAAAGATTATGAAGGGAACTACCCACCCATGACTTCGAATTAGCAGCGGTGATTTTTTCTTTGAAAATATGGAGGCATTACCTGTATGGAGCACATTGTGAATTATACACGGATCATCAAAGCTTGAAGTATTTGTTTACTCAAAAGGAATTAAATCTCCGGAAGAGACGTTGGTTGGAACTCTTAAAGGACTACGATTTGTCTATTCACTATCACCCGGAAAAGGCAAATGTAGTGGTGGATGCCTTAAGCAGAAAGACTCCAACCGAGGGTTTGGCATTGGAATCGGTTATGAAGCAAAAGGGTTTACTTGCGGAGTTTCAAAGGATGGGAGTGGAAATTGTACCACAGGGCACAGTTGCATTTTCTAATGAGGTTAAACTGACCTTAGTGGATCGCATCTGCGAGGGACAGAAGACGGATGTGGAGTTTCAGCGTATACGGGGTCGGGTTACGTCAGGTTTGGATGGCGATTTCATCATTGGGGAGGATGACTCGATTCGATTTTGAGGAAGGTTGTGTGTTCCGGACCAGCCGAAATTAAAGGATGATATCTTGATCGAAGCACATCGGACGCCTTATACCGTTCACCCTAGTGGGACTAAGATGTATAAGGATCTGAAACAAACCTTCTGGTGGCCAAAGATAAAAGAGGATGTGACTCATTTTGTTGCACGTTGTTTGGTTTGTCAGCAGGTTAAGGCTAAGCACCAACGGCCTGCGAAAAAATTACATCCGCTTCTAATTCCGCAATGGAAATGGGAATGGATTACCATGGACTTCGTCACGGGGCTTCCACGATCGCAACTTGGTCATGATGCAATTTGGGTCGTAGTTGATCGTTTGACAAAGACATCACATTTCTTGCCTATACATACTACGTGGTCACGGGAGCGTTTGGTTTAATTGTACATCGATGAGATTGTGAGACTACATGGGATACCGGTTATGATTACATCTGACAGAGATACGCGCTTTGTGTCAAACTTTTGGAAAAGTCTTCAACAAGCAATGGGAACCAAGCTCAGTTTTAGTACGGCTTTTCACCCCCAAAGTGATGGACAGTCGGAGCGAGTGATACAGACTTTAGAGGACATGCTCCAAGCCTGTGTTTTGGATTTTGGAGGGGGATGGCACCGTTACTTACCGTTGGTGGAATTTGCATATAACAACAGCTTTCAGGCAAGCATTCAGATGGCACCGTATGAGGCTTTGTATAGGCGCAGGTGTCGATCACCGTTGTGTTGGGACCCTTGATGGCTCTGATACCACTTGTGTTGGGTTATATTAATATGGATCTAAATAGGGGAAAAAACACCTAGAGGGGGGTGAATAGGTGTAAACAATAAACACTCAAAAAATCACACGCAAGATTTTTACGTGGAAAAACTCCAAACCGGAGTAAAAAACCACGGGACCGATAACACGGCGAAATCCACTAGAATTAACACACGTACAAGGTGATATAACGTACTCACAGACGACTCAACCTTTTACCATACGCTCCTAGTAGATCTTCTCCGCTCGCTCCACGACGCTTCTCGAATCCACGATCTGCGCCCAACGCTGAATCCACAGCGTCCAACGTCGAGTCCACGACGTCCGACCGAATCCACGGTCTTCACCCAGTAGCACGCTTCGAATCCACGAACGTACCTTGCTCCGAATCCACGAGAGCGGTTGCACCTTGAATCCACAAGGCCACGCGAGTCCACGCGCCGATTTGGGGTAAATCGTTGTTTTTGGGTGGTGATGATCCACCGAATACTTAGATTAGAAATAGATCGGAAATACCATCTAAGTATTCATTGATTTGATTCTACTCAAAATCTGAGTTTGGAAAAACTAGAATCAAATCAATCAATATAGATGAAGAAACATAGAATTAATCTATTGATTTCCTTTCTTCTCTATATGTGGATCTTTTCCTTTCGGCCGTATTTTCTATTACGTTCTGATATTTTCCAATATGTGGATGCCCTAGAAAATGTATAAGGGCCTATTTATAGGTTAGAGACCATTGGAAGAAGATAAGGATCAAAAACAGCCTTTTCTGGAAAATTTTACCGACGGCGATCCGGATTGCAATTGGACGATCCGGATTGCAGTAGCAAGAAAGACGGTTTCCAGAAAAACACTTGTTCGGGATCCTGATCGAAGTCCCCGATCCGGATCATTCATACAGTTTCACCAAACATCATGTTCGGGATCCGGATTGCAAATCCTGATCCGGATCGTGCAAGCAAAAAGGTAAAACTAGTGTTCGGGATCCGGATCATGAGATGCTGCGATCCGGATTGAACCAGTGTATGAACAAACACCCTTCGGGATCCGGATTGCAAGGCCCGATCCGGATCCTGAACATGTCCCATGTCCAGTTTTTGATTTTTATGCAATTAAACATTCTTTCAGGTGTTTCTACACTACAAGAAGTATTCGGATCACCAGAAATCTTTAGTTAAACATACCTGATCCTTTTGAATTCTTCTTTCTTGAGATTGAGGTATATGATCCAAAGTTCTTTCATCTTCAATCTTCAAGACTTAACACTTTTCACGAAATACGCCAACTCAAATTCCGTAACATCTTGTACTCGACTTGGTGGAAGAAACGGAGGCAAAGGTTCGTTTGATTAGGCAGTGGTTACTAACCGCGCAAAGCCGGCAAAAGAGTTATGCAGACAGGAGGCAATGGGACTTGGAGTTCCAAATCGAGGAGCACGTGTTGCTCAAGGTATCACCGTCCCAAGGAATCTAGCGGTTTGGTTTGTGAGGAAAGCTGAGCCCGCGATTCGTGAGACCGTTTGAAATCCTTGAGCGAATTGATCCGGTAGCTTACCGTTTGGCCTTGCCACCTAGTCTCAAGAGGGTACATGATGTATTTCAGGTATCGATGCTTCGGAAGTACTTGCCCGACCCTTCACATGTGATCGATGTTTCTTCGGTGGAACTACAAGAGGATTTGAGTTTTGAAGAAACAACGGTGCGGATTTTGGCACGAGAAGAAAAGAAGTTGTGTAAGAGGTCAATACCTTATGTAAAGGTTCAATGGAGTAACCATGAAAAAAGGGAAGCCACGTGGGAACTTGAGTCAATGATGAGAGAACGTTATCCTGGCTTGTTTGCTATGGATATGAGTTGAGTTTCGGGGACGAAATTTCTTTAAAGGAGAGAGTGATGTAGTGTCCATGGTTTTCGTTCGGTATCACTTTCGGTATTTATGGTATTTTTCCTCGTATTTTTGTTACGTCTTTTTGGTTGAATTTTTATTTCATTATGTAGGGCTCAAGAAATGAACAACGGTGGTATGATCGGCTCTGAATTTCGGTAAGCGGATGTCACGCCCCGGAGGTCTCAGGATAAGCGGAAAAACGTGTTTTATTTTTTTTTTTTTCTTTTGAAAATCAGATGGTCAACGACCCCGCCTACCGGTGCGTGCCAGACCCGCCACACATACAAATTCACTCTGCAAACGGACAGAGTCTCCTTTGTACATGCACGGCGTCTCGACTACATTTACAATGATAACATTACACGGCATTGATCACACAGTCACATTGACTAAGTACAACATGTATCATCATTCAACAGCATTAGGAAGAAAAATCCTATGAGTTCGCAAACGGTGTCCACTCGACACCCAAGTCTTTAAAACATCTACATTCACATTCAGGCGGCTATGTTGTTTTGAAAGGATAAATTCCCAGGGTTTTCAAAATGGTGTCCACACGACACCCTATTTTTGAAAAGCGTTTTTGAAATTCTTTTACATCGTAAAACAGCCGCACAATTAATATAAAACATAACCAAAACCAAACAATCAATTACATGTCCACATATCCAGCATGATCCACATATCCACACAAAATAACGAAAAGGGAAAAGAGAGAGATAACCAAATAAGAGTTTAACCAAAAAGGCCTCATACGGCCAAACCTAAGGTCCGCGATGCCTCACCACCGTCCCGCTGTACTTACTTAGTTGGACCTGTCACGGAGTGGGTAAAGTCAGTGACAAATAAAGTAGATGCTTAAACAATAATAAACAAGAGTTTAGAAAGAGATACACCGCACCGGAACCTTTGCTATCCGACGCCCTGAAATTTCTTTAATCATGTTATTTATTTTAGTTTCACACCGTCACGTCAGGGTAGGTCGACTGCCTCCCCACAGGACATTTGAAGCTCTAACCCCTTCACGATGAGTGGGCGACACGTTTGGCCATCGTGAAGTGGTCCCCAAACAACACACGTGGGGCACACGGGTCATACAGACCACTTCTCCGGAAAAGTACACCATTGCGGGGGCCTATTCTGCCGGTGTACGTGCAGCATTCAAAATAGGGATGCCGAAATCGGCGTGGATTGATTATTACAAAATGCGAAGGATTAAAACATTAGCACCTCTCATCTACTTTATTAACCGGTTAGCAATAAATACTTTAGTGATATGTTGCACTCAATGCACTTACAGCACTTGATGCAAAAGAACCCACTTGGTCGCGGGAGAAACGGGATACGACGAGTCTCGGACACCTTCCTGCTGCACACCTGGACCTAAGAAAAATCCCCAGAATAATAGTCAATAACTTACACGTTTACCGAAAAAACAACCCTAATCACCTCTGCACCGTAACCCCAAAAACGGCGACGAAAATCGCACTTGCCGACCCCCGCGCGGAGACTGCCCGCGCAGTGCCCGTACCGTGTGGGTACACGCCGCGCGATGCCCATGCGGGTGTGGGCTACACGGCGCCCGCGCGGGGTCGGTAGCGCCACCTGCGTGGCGCTCGCGCGGCGTCGGGCCGCACGACCCCCGCGGGACCGAGCCGTGCGGCGCCCGTGCGGTTGCCCGCACGGCGGCCGCGCGGTGCCCGCGCGGGGCGGGGCCGGGCCGCGCGGCGCCCGTGCGGTGCCCGTGCGGTTGCCCGCGCGGCGCCCGCGCGGCGCCGGGCCGCGCGGCACCCGCGCGGCGCCCGCACGGTGCCCGCCCGGCGCCGGCCGCGCGGTGCCCGCGCGGTTGCCCGCGCGGCGCCCGCGCGGCACCCGTGCGGTGCCCGCTCGGCGCCGGGCCGCGCGGTGCCCGCGCGGTTGCTCGCGCGGCGCCCGTCCTTGTGGCGCCCGTCCGCGCGGCGCCCTAGCAGCACCGCCCGTTCCTTCATCCGCGCGGTGCACTAGCGGCACCGCGCGTCGCCCGCCGCGCGCCCCGTGCCCTATCCCGCACGGTGACGGTGGCGGGCGGAGGAATCGGGAGCGGGAAAAACACCCAACCAATCACAAGGAAAAATCGAAAAAACATTACAAAGTAAAAACTCACCGGATTAATCGACGGGGTACGACCGATCACGTTCTTGGTTCCGGTACGCGCTTCGGGGTGATCGGATCCGCTGTCTTCTCCCTTTTCCTTCTTCCGGTTAGGGTTTCCGCCTTTCTTCTTCTCTTTCTTTTCTTTCTTTTCTTTCCGCTCTTACGGCTAGTGTTTAGAATTCTCTCTTTTTAACTTTTCTTAATGCGGGGGAAAGAATACTTATTTCATCTATTTATCTTAATATTTATTTTCCCCAATTTTCTGTTATTTTTCCAAATCGTACGTAGAGAAAAATCTCTTTTCCATCACCGGGTAATTAAATAGTTAATTTAATTAATTAATTATCCACACGGGATAACCCCCATTATCCACAAACGGGTGCAAGATATTTTGCACGGATTCCGATGCACGACTAATCGCCACATCACTAAAAATCTCGTTCCGGGGGTTCCCGACATCGGATTTCCGATCCGATCGCACCGTCGGTCATTATTTTTCGCGCTCTTTCGCAGAAAAATACAAGCACCACACACATCGACCGACAAACCAAAAGTAATATTCCCGGAGTACTAAAAGGACACTAAAATAGAAGGAGGGTTAAATATTACAAAATACCGTGTCATTACACCACTCACACTTTATAAAAAGTTTCGTCCCCGAAACTTAAATACAACCCTCGCTAAACAGTTCGGGAAACATTCCCTCATTTTCGATTCCAACTCCCACGTCGCCTCGCGTTCCTCGTGGTTGCTCCATTGGACCTTCACGTAGGGGATGGTCCGGTTTCGCAGTTTCTTGTCCTCTCGCGCCAGGATCCGCACCGGTGTTTCCTCAGCAGTTAAATCCTCCTGAAGCTTGTTCGTGGATATGTCCAGGGCGTGAGAGGGGTCGGGAAGGTACTTCCGAAGCATTGACACGTGGAACACGTTATGTACTCGGTCTAGGCTTGGCGGCAAGGCCAAGCGATAAGCCACCGGACCCACGCGCTCTAGGATCTCAAACGGTCCCACGTACCTCGGACTTAATTTCCTTCTCAGGCCGAAACGTCGGGTCCCTTTCGAAGGCGACACTCGCAGCAACACATGCTCGCCCACTGCGAATTCCAACTCCCGTCGCCTGCGGTCTGCGTAACTTTTCTGTCTGCTCTGGGCGGTTAACAATCGCTGCCGGATGAGGCGCACCTTTGCCTCGGTTTCTTCGACCAAATCCGGTCCCAACCATTTGCGCTCTCCCAAGTCATCCCAGCACAAAGGCGACCGACAGCGGCGTCCGTACAAAGCTTCGTATGGCGCCATCTTAATGCTGGCTTGGTAACTGTTATTATAGGCGAATTCCACCAGTGGCAGGTATTGAGACCATCCGTCGCCCAGGTCTAGCACACATGCCCGCAGCATGTCTTCAAGGATCTGGATCACCCGCTCTGATTGTCCATCGGTTTGCGGGTGAAAGGCCTGCTGGGCAGGTTAGTAAGGATCTAATAGGCCAAAAAACCTAGAGGGGGGTGTGTGATACGTGTACACAATAAATCACTCAAAAATCATGTGGTTCGATAAAACCCAATGCGGAAAAATAAAAAAACCAAGAACCGGTTTAGTTAAAAGGAGTAATAAACCAAAACACCTAGAGGGGGGTGAATCCACTAGAAAACACACGAAATCAAGGTGATATAACGTACTCACAGACGACTCAACCTTTTACCATACGCTCCTAGTCTTCTCCGCTCGCTCCACACGCTTCTCGAATCCACGATTTGCGCCACAACGCTGAATCCACAGCGTCCATCTTCGAGTCCACGACGTCCGACCGCGAATCCACTTCGCCCAATGAATCGCTTCGAATCCACGAACGCACCTCGCTCCGAATCCACGAGAGCCATGACACCTTCCACGAATCCACGGCCACGCGAGTCCACGCGCCGATTTTGGGATAAATCGTTGTTTGTTTGGGTGGTGATGATCCGCCGAATACTTAGATCAAGAGTAGATCGGAAATACCATCTAAGTATTCATTAGTTTGATTCAACTCAAGATATGAGTATGAAAACCTAGAATCAAACTAATCAATATAGATGAAGAACCATTAAATAGATCTAATGATTTCCGTTCTTCTCTATATGTGGATCTAAGGCCGTATAAAATGATATTTGAAAATGACGGCTCTTTTTCCGATGCCCTAGAAATGAAATAGGAGGGCTATATATAGGTTAGAAACCCTAGGAAGAATATTCGGATCAAAAACAAACTTTTCTGGAAAGTTTTACCGACGGCGATCCGGATTGCATAAGCCACGATCCGGATCGCAGACGCACAGAATGCAGTTTCCAGAAAATCGCCTGTTCGGGATCCGGATCATAATCCACGATCCGGATCGTTCATACATTTTCACAAAACACCCCATTCGGGATCCGGACTGCCCAAGCTATGATCCGGATTGCAGCAATGTATGAACGAACACCTTTCGGGATCCGGATTGAAAGTCCACGATCCGGATCCTGAACATGTCCCATGTCCAGTTTTTGATGAATATGCAATTAAAACCTCTTCCAAGTGTTTCTACACTATAAGAAGTATTCGGATCATCAAAATTATTTAGTTAAACGTACCTGATCCTTTTGAATTCTTCTTTCTTGAGATTGAGGTATATGATCCACAGTTTCTTCATCTTCAATCCTCAAGACTTAAACAATCACGAAATACGCCAACTCAAATTCCGTAACAATCTCCCCCTTTGGCGGTTTCGTGACAAAACACAGATCCACAAAGAAAATTCAAAAAGATATTTTTGTTGCTATCACCATACAACAAAAATTTACAAAAGAGTTCCAGAAATTAAAAACATGAGATAAACTCCTAAGACAGACTCTAGACTTAGACATCTGTAACCTCTGCACACAGAAAACATTCTTGACAAACAAATTCGTTAGATACCTCAAGAATTGGAACATAGAAAAAACTAAGTGCAGAGATAGAGTTTGATCTCACCATGACATTTAAAAGAATCAGATATGTGAAAGAAACATAGTTAAAACCAACATATCTTCTAAGCAGTTGAAAACCAAATGTCAAAGTATGTTAGTCCAACACCAACTTGTTAGTCATATTACATGCCCAAATAGTTAGTCAAATAGTTAGTATAGAAGCATGTCACAATCACAAAAGAAAACCAAAGTTGAGTTGAGATTCATACTTACTTACCTTTTACCTTGATATCACAATCATTGTTCATTCATTGTTCATTGTTTTCGCTAACTCTCTCCCCCTTTTTGTCACAAAAACAAGCCAAAACGTAGCATGAGCTACAATATGTAAGGAGAGTAAACAAAAAAATTCTAAAAGTATGCACAAACTAAAATCAAGTAAGTATAAAACTAAATCCTAAAATCAAAATCCTGCACAAAAAGAGAAGAAAAAAAAATGTCATTCGTCAGAATCCGAGTCGTCAGAGCTCGTGCAACCCATTTATAGAACATCTTTGTCATCCGCTTGTGCATAGAGTTGACCTTTTTAGTGAAGGTAATGTGAGCTGCCGTGACGATTTCAAGCTCATTGCAAAGTCTTTGCTGTTCCTTCAAGATCTGTTCTTGCTTGACAGATAGTCGTTGTTGCAACTTGAAGATCGAAGTTAGTGAGGCTTCATCAGTCTCGCCGGGTTCTTGCTCAGACGGTGAGGCCGAGGTGCCATCACAAGGTTTCTTGTCAGTAACATGAGGTAATTTGTGAAGTGACTTCACAATCGTTGATTCATCAATCATCCCGCAACTGTGCTGATATGATGTGGAGCTTACATCAATGTCAAACTTTTGTAATATCCTCATGATGAGTAGAGGAAACGGAAGTCGCTCAGACGGATGAGGATGCACAATGTACCTTGACATTCTATTCCAGATTATATAGGGGATATTCAAGTTCAATCCAGTAGCCTCAGAGGGATGGCCTATGAGATATAGGAATAGTAGTCGCTCCCACCTCACAACCTTGGTCTGCATGTTAGGCAAAATGTTGTAGCACGTGATGAAGTTTAGAAATCGGTACTCCAGTCGTAGATACTTTGACCTTACACCCTTACCATCAGCTGATTTGGTTCCTTCCAGACAAATCTTGTCGATCACAGTTTGCCACAATTCTTTTGTCAAACTTTTTCCTTTCAAAAAGTTAATCCCCGATGTGCTCGATTCCATTCCAAGAACGTCACCAATTAACTGCGGTGTGATCTTAAGCTTCATTCCTAGGACATTTGTATAAAAATACATAGACCCATTTTCAGTCTCCTGAAGATGTCTCGCATTCGTGTAGAAGGTTCTCACACGATACAAACAATATCCGAGAAGTTCAGGAAAACGGCAGACTTGAAGAAGAGAAGCTTGTTCTATCAATCTTCCAAATTCTGGTGAATGATTGCGAAGGGCTTCAATGTTGACATGACGTTCTCCGATGCATTCACGTCGTTCAAAAGCTCGAAGACGGTCAGAATTAACGACTACCTCTTCAACACGTGGCGGAGAGTCAGGGGCTATTGGTGCATCAATGTTAGTGTCTCGTCTTAATCCATAACGTCTAGCAAGTCGTTTCCGTTTGAAAGAGATAATTGGAGTAGACATAGGAACATTTCCAGTATTCATTGGTGCTTTCCCTTTTCGGTTAGATTTTGAAGGCAATACCTCATCATCATCATCATCAGTCAGCATATCCCAGTGTACTTCATCAGGGTTCTTTTCAAGTTCAGTGTCACTTATAACTTCCACTTCTCCTTTTCGTTGAACTTTCTTGGCGCGCTTCAATTTGTTGGTTGGTCGAGTGAGTACCATCGTGACTAGTAGCAGAATCAACCAAGAGAATGCCATTGATCCTAGTGCTTTGAGTTTAAGAAAGTGTCCTGTGAAGACCAACTCAAGAATATATGAAAAATCGTCAATTTTGAAAAATTTGAAAAATTGTACCTAGACAATCATAATCATATAGAGAAGCCAAGAATCAAATTAGTTTTCCAAAAAGAATTTTAAAAATAGATCAAATCCATGATTTACAAAAATTCCTCTTTTATGCCCTAAAACCGAATTTTTAGAAATCGAAGCCTAAAAACACGTTAATCAAGTGAAATCCCAGCATAAAAGTAAAACTAATTGATCCAGAGTTCTTATTTCAAAAGAAATTTGATCAAAAACCATTCACAAACGAAAAAAATCCAACTTTTCAACTCACGTTTGATGAAAAAACAGAAAAACTGTGAAAAACCGAGTTTTGATCATGAAAACTTACTTGAATCCGAAGAACTTTGAGTTTTGAAGCACCAGGAAGCAAGAAATCTAGAGAGAGAAACTCTAGAAGCTTGAAAACCAGAAATTAGGGTAAAGAAATCTCGAATCTGAAAGTTTCTATATAGAACCCTAGCCGCGATCCGGATCGGCCGAGAATGTGATCCGGACCGGCCACACGCGGGAAAAATCCTGCGTTCGGGATCCGGATCACTTGCCACGATCCGGATCGGCTACACCTTTTTCTTCAGAAAAATTAAGAAAAATACATAAAATCCAGAAAAAGTATGTAAGCACATTATCATGTCAACTTTAAACAAATGACATCGTTTCACACAACAAGAAATAGATTATGAAAAATCTATCAATAATATCCAAAAATGAAACGAAGATTTACGAAAGTTAAAACACTTAAAGTTGAACAACTTCAATTACATCTATCTTGATCCTATGTGTAATGTCTTTATCAAATCATCAATTTCAGTAAAGAAAATGAAGTACCAAGATCAATAGATGTTTGAAATCCCAGATAAGTTAAATAATATATCTAGACAATCTGTTGAAGGAGTGGCTCTTTGAGCATCTTAAATCAAAAATCCCACCTTATACCAACCATGAAATACGACTGAGTCAAGTATTTCAATATGAGTTTTATCAACAATTTTTCAAACAAAAGTTTGCTTTTCATTCATGGAGTTCCTTTTTCTTTCATTTTCTCCATGTGGTGGTAGTTTTCACACTCCTCACTGGGATGTAACTCTTTCCACATCTTTTGAGCATTTCACATTTCATTGACTCCCCCTCAATTGGCTATCAATTATTTAATATATAAAGTATTCAACCAAACCATTGATCTCGAATTCATACTCGACTAAGCAATCAAATATGATAATGACTATACCAAGAGATCATTGAGAGAGAAATTGACTTTGATCACAGAAAGATGGTTTAATTAACGTAAATGATCATTGCAACATTGAAACATTATGACATCAAAAACATAATAAATTTCTAAATGCATAAAAGGATGCAATTAAAGTCAATTATGATGTATGCTCAATTAGTGTGCTATGTACAGAACATAGATAAAGAACAAAACAAAAACAAGAACAAAAACAAAACCTAATCTAAGCAAAGGTTTCAAAAGAGTTTATTTCAAGGAAAGCATGCCAATTGCTTTTCGCAAGTGAATGAAACGTTTTTGATCCAACGGTTTTGTTAAGATATCGGCTAATTGATCTTCAGTTGAAATGTATGACAGTTGAAGAATGTTTGATTCAACTAGCTCTCTAAGAAAATGATATCTAAGTTCAATATGTTTTGTTCTAGAGTGCAACACAGGGTTTTTAGAAATGTTAATAGCACTAGTGTTGTCACATAAAATGGTTACCGAAGATGTTGAAATTCGGAAATCACTCAACACGCTCTTCATCCAAATCAATTGGGTTGAGCAACTTCCTGCAGAAATGTACTCCGCTTCGGCAGTCGAGAGTGCTATGCAGTTCTGTTTTTACTGTGCCATGCAACAAGGCAATGGCCTAGATAGAAGCATGCACCACTCGTGCTTTTCCGGTCATCCACCGATCCAGCCCAATCGGCATCTGAGTATCCAACAATATCCAAAGTCGTTCCCATAGGATACCAAATTCCGAAATTGATTGTACCTTTGATATACCGGATGATCCGTTTCACCGCTTTCAGGTGAACCTCCTTCGGTGCTGATTGATATCTCGCACAAATCCCAACACTGAAGGATATATCCGGGCGACTAGCCGTGAGATATAGTAGACTTCCAATCATACTGCGGTACAGTTTCTCGTCTACATTCTCACTTTGTGATTCACTTCCAAGTCCCTTATGGCTAGTTCCCATTGGAGTTGGAAAATCCTTAGAATTTTCAAGATCAAACTTTTTGACCAACTCCAGTGCATACTTGGATTGACACAAGTGAATTCCTTCATCGTTTTGCTTAACTTGTAATCCAAGAAAATAATTCAACTCGCCCATCATGGACATCTCAAATTCGCTTTCCATGGTCTCCGCGAATTTAGAAGCATCATTATCTCTTGTTGCTCCAAAAACAATGTCATCAACATAGATTTGAGCAACTATGAAATTGTTTTGATAATGCTTCACAAAGAGAGTCCTGTCAGCTCCCCCTCGAGTGTAGCCCTTTTCCAAAAGGTGCTTTGTCAACCTTTCGTACCATGCTCGCGGTGCTTGTTTCAGACCGTAAAGAGCCTTTTTCAGTCGAAAAACATGGTTAGGTAGTTTATGATCCACAAAACCTTTCGGTTGAGCTACATAAACTTCCTCATTTAAAAATCCATTTAAAAAGGCGCTCTTAACGTCCATTTGAAATAATTTGATTTTAAAATGACAAGCAATCGCAAACAGTATACGAATGGACTCGAGTCTAGCTACAGGGGCGAAGGTTTCATCAAAGTCTATACCTTCTACTTGAGAATAGCCTTGAGCAACTAACCTTGCTTTGTTCCTGATGATAGTACCTTCTTCGTTTTTCTTGTTCTTGAAGATCCATTTGGTACCTATCACATTGTGTTGCTTCGGAGGCTTCGTCAGTTCCCAGACTTTGTTTCGCTCGAATTGATGGAGCTCTTCCTGCATTGCTTTAATCCAATAATCATCTTGGAGAGCTTCATCAACATTCCTTGGTTCGATTTGAGATACATAGCATGCAAATCCGCAAACCAATTGTCTCCGTGTTCTAACTCCTTCTTGTGGATCTCCAATTATGTTCGATTCAGGGTGATCCTTGGAGATGCGTAACGTTTGAGGTAGAGGAGTAGGCGGAGGTACACGAGATGATTCCTGCACATCAGATGAGCTTGAAGAACCGTTAGATGCATCAACATTATTATCGAAAGAATTGTTAGAAGAAGATGCATTAGCAGGTGTATCATCATCAAGAGAGATATCGAGGGTAGATTTTTCAGATTCAAAATGAAAAGCTTCATCTACCTTAACATTTATCGATTCTACGATCGTCTTAGATTCTAAGTTAAAAACTCGATATGCTCTACTGTTTGTAGAATAACCTAAGAAAATCCCTTCGTCACTTCGAGAGTCAAATTTTCCAAGATTTTCGCGATCACGTAAAATAAAACACCGACTCCCAAAATACGAAAATATTTGATGTTAGGTTTTCTACAAAACCATAGTTCATATGGTGTATTAAAAGTCCCCGGGCGCAAATACACTCGATTGATAACATAGACAGCCGTGTTCACCGCTTCAGCCCAAAAATATAAAGGAAGGTTCCGGCTATGAAGCATAACACGAGCCATCTCCTGTACGACCCTGTTTTTGCGCTCGACTACACCATTTTGTTGAGGTGTGTAAGGTGCGGAGAATTCATGTTTAATGCCATTAGAAACACAAAAATCAATGAATTTGGAATTTATGAATTCACCACCTCTATCACTCCTAACTCGAGTAATCCTTTCATTCTTTTCTATCATAATACGATTGCAGATTTCGAGAAAAGAATCAAAGGTATCAGCTTTTTCTTTTAGAAAGGCTACCCAAGTATATCTAGAAAAATCATCAACCAATAAGAAAATATACCATTTACCTCCCAGAGATGGTTGACGAGTTGGCCCCATTAAGTCCATATGCAAAAGTTCCAAAGGCCGTTTTGTACCTATGTGGTTCAAATTCTTGTGTGCAGTCCTAGACTGTTTTCCCTTTTGGCAACCGCCACACACAAGGTTTTGTTCAAAAGAAAGTTTCGGAACCCCCTTGACCACATCTTTATTTGAAATTCTAGCAAGTTCCTTAAAGTTTATGTGACCTAGCCTTTCATGCCAAAGTGTTTCATTTTTCAAAGATGCTAGGTTACATTTTTCAGAAATTTTAGAAGGAACTACATAACAGTTGTTTTCTGATCTAACCCCCTTTAAAAAGAAAGCATGGTTCAAGTCAGTTACAGTGCATTTATCAGATGAAAAATTAACTGAATAACCATTATCACACAGTTGACTTATGCTTATGAGGTTAGTCTTAAGGCCATGAACAAATAATACATTATCTAGAACCGGGCCATCTGGAATAGCTACCGTTCCCTTTCCAACAATTTTGGAAGACCGACCATCTCCGAAAACAACAAGTCCTCCGGAGTTTTTCTCAAAAGTTTGAAAACAGTTTTTATCGCCGGTCATATGACGGGAACACCCGCTATCCAGATACCAAGACGAACTATCATATGCATGCAAGGAAACATTGGTAGCAAGACAGGGAAAGATTTCACCTTTGCGCACCCAAACCTTTTTGGAATGCGTCGGTAATGGTCGTGAAGTTGATTTCCTAGGTGAGAGCGTCTTGCTTGAAGAATTGCTGCTCCTTGATGATGTCGTCTTGAGCGGTGTACTACCAAGGCTCTTTTCCGTCAATTTGGTTGGAGTTGTTTTCCGAGGAATAGCCCTTTTGGTAGTCATTGCAAGATGTTCTTGAGGTGTGCGTTTGGCTCCAGTCTTGCAGTTTCTTCTGATGTGCCCTGAAATGCCACAACGAAAACATACCTTGGTTCTTGTCGATTCCGAAGATGATGTAGTAGGTTCGTTGTCGTTGCTTGGCGTGAACACCGGTGTCGGAGGAGGAGATACCGACGAGGCACAAATACCGTACCACTCGAACTTGGAATGTCTCCAGTTTGAGTGTATCCGAGGCCGAACTTGTTTCTTTGACCGAGACCAAGAAGTCTGTCCAACTTACTCCTTCCAGAAGAAAATCTCTGTAAGTCATCCTTTAGTTGGCGTATGGTCTCTGTCATTTCAATTTTTCCTGTCGGGCCTCGCCGTAGAGCTTCAAGAAGTAATTCGCTTTGTTCACCATGTCTACATAACTCTTCTCGAAATGCTCATTGGACTCTTGAAGGGAAACATTTGTCTTAATCAGATTGTCCCTTTCCACTTCAAGATCGGTTGAGATAGAGGTTACTCTTTTTACTTCATCTTCAAGATCCAGTAATCTCTCTTTCAACCCCTTGTTTTGTTTAGCCAGTTTCTTTGAATCCCTCAAAAGTTGATGGTAGGCTAAAACAAAATCTTCACCTTCCGAATTATCTGACTCATCGTCCGTTGCAATCTTTTCCACAGTGGAGTTGGACAGTGAGTCGGATGTACTTGCCATTAAGCACATGAAGGATGAAGGTTTGGTGGACGCGTGGAAAGCTGTCGCGTTGTCTTCTTCATCACTTGACGATGACTCATTTGACGTGGAGTTGTCATCCCAAGTGACTGCTTGCATCGCTTTCTTCTTAGCCGGATTCTTGTTGGGACATTCCGTTGCTATGTGGCCGTAGCCTCGACATTTGAAACACTGAACTTGTCCCTCAGAACTTTTCTTATCCTTTGAGAAGTTCTCTTGGCTTCTTGACTTGTAGCTTGAAGAACCCTTGCCTTTCTTCGACTTTCCGAAGGATGGAGTTTTGCTTGAATTTCCCCTTCGAAAGTTGCGGCGAAACTTCCTTGTCAAGAGAGCGAGCTGCTTCTCAAAGTCCTCCATAGAAATGTTCTCGTCGTCGTCCGAGGAGGATGAATCCGCGTCTTCTTCTTTAGTTGATTTCAATGCGTAACCTGAAGACTTAGAAGAGGATGCCTTTCCAGAAGAATAGTTAGTAGGAAAAGTCATTTCATAAGTTTGTAAAGCACCTACTAATTCTTCTACACGCATTTCGTCCGGGTGTTTAATTGTTTCAATGGCTGCAACCTTCGGGCGAAATCGTTCAGGAAGAGTTCTTAGAATTTTTCTTACAACTTTAAATTCTGGAATCTTCTCTCCCAAGTTAGCACATGAGTTCACGATGTCTTGCAATCGTGTGTAATAGTCAGTGAAGGATTCATTCTCTGCCATAGAGATAGAGTCAAACTTGCTCGTGAGCATTTGCAGTTTCTGAATCTTCACTAAGTTAGTTCCCTCATGCGTAACTTGAAGAACATCCCAGATTTCTTTCGCAGTCTCACATGCCGAGACGCGAGAGAACTCAGTTTGTGACAAAGCATTAAATAGAGCATTAATCCCTTTGCCATTGTAAGAAGATAAGTCTATCTCTTCCTTGGTCCATTTCGACCTAGGTTTTAAGGTGCGAACATCATCTAAAATTTCAGTTGGATTAGACCATCCTAATTCAATTGATTGCCACACCCTTTCGTCGATGGAAATTAAGAAAGCTTTCATCCGTACTTTCCAGTACGCATAATTAGTTCCATCAAAGAAAGGGGGTCGATTGATGTTTCCACCTTCAACCATTGTTTACAACCCTATTCCCGCTCTGATACCACTTGTTGGGTTTAGGTTAATAAGGATCTAATAGGGGAAAAAACACCTAGAGGGGGGTGAATAGGTGTAAACAATAAACACTCAAAAAATCATTGTGCGATAAAACCCAATGCGGAAAAATAAAAGAACACACAAGATTTTTACGTGGAAAACTCCAAACCGGAGTAAAAAACCACGGGACCGATAACACGGCGAAATCCACTAGAGTTAACACACGTACAAGGTGATATAACGTACTCACAGACGACTCAACCTTTTACCATACGCCCCTAGTCGATCTTCTCCGCTCGCTCCACGACGCTTCTCGAATCCACGATCTGCGCCCCAACGCTGAATCCACAGCGTCCAACGTCGAGTCCACGACGTCCGACCGAATCCACGGTCTTCACCCAATGGCACGCTTCGAATCCACGAACGCACCTCGCTCCGAATCCACGAGAGCGATGCACCTTGAATCCACAAGGCCACGCGAGTCCACGCGCCGATTTTGGGGTAAATCGTTGTTTGTTTGGGTGGTGATGATCCGCCGAATACTTAGATCAAGAGTAGATCGGAAATACCATCTAAGTATTCATTAGTTTGATTCAACTCAAGATATGAGTATGAAAACCTAGAATCAAACTAATCAATATAGATGAAGAACCATAAATAGATCTAATGATTTCCGTTCTTCTCTATATGTGGATCTAAGGCCGTATAAAATGATATTTGAAAATGACGGCTCTTTTTCCGATGCCCTAGAAATGAAATAGGAGGGCTATTTATAGGTTAGAAACCCTAGGAAGAATATTCGGATCAAAAACAAACTTTTCTGGAAAGTTTTACCGACGGCGATCCGGATTGCATAAGCCACGATCCGGATCGCAGACGCACAGAATGCAGTTTCCAGAAAATCGCCTGTTCGGGATCCGGATCATAATCCACGATCCGGATCGTTCATACATTTTCACAAAACACCCCATTCGGGATCCGGACTGCCCAAGCTATGATCCGGATTACAGCAATGTATGAACGAACACCTTTCGGGATCCGGATTGAAAGTCCACGATCCGGATCCTGAACATGTCCCATGTTCAGTTTTTGATGAATATGCAATTAAAACCTCTTCCAAGTGTTTCTACACTATAAGAAGTATTCGGATCATCAAAATTATTTAGTTAAACGTACCTGATCCTTTTGAATTCTTCTTTCTTGAGATTGAGGTATATGATCCACAGTTTCTTCATCTTCAATCCTCAAGACTTAAACAATCACGAAATACGCCAACTCAAATTCCGTAACAAGGCCGTGCTGAAATGCAGTTTAGTCCCCATTGCTCGCTGCAAACTTTGCCAAAAATTTGACACGAACCGCGTGTCTCTGTCCGATGTGATGGACGCAGGTACACCATGCAATCTCACTATCTCATCTATGTAGGTTCGTGCCAGCCGCTCCCGTGTACACGTCGTATGTATCGGCAGGAAGTGGGCGGATTTCGTCAAACGGTCCACTATGACCCATATCGCGTCGTGCCCTTGGGATGATCTCGGAAAACCAGTCACGAAATCCATCGTGATCATCTCCCACTTCCACTCCGGCACGGGCAACGGCTGCAACTTTCCTGCTGGACGCTGGTGTTCAGCCTTCACCTGTTGGCATACCAGGCAGTGTGCCACGAATCGAGTCACATCTTCCTTCATCTTGGGCGACCAGAAGGTTTGTTTGACATCCTTGTACATCTTCGTTCCCCCGGGGTGCACCGCATAAGGGGCGGTATGCGCCTCCCTCAGGATCTCTTCCTTGAGTTCCGGTAGATCCGGCACACAGATTCGTCCCCGAAAACATATCGTGCCATTAGCATTCATCGCGAAATCGCCTCCTTGGTCTGTGGGTAGCCTATCTCGCACAAGTTGTAGCTGGGTATCCGTCGATTGCCCTTCACGGATTTTGTCCAATAGGGTTGGTCGGACCACTAAGGTCATGAGTCGTGCGACCGTTCCCGCTGGTACTACCTCCAGTCTCAATTGTGAAAATTCCGCAATCAAGCGGTCCTGTTGGGTAAGGGCGTTCGTCGCTGATTCTACCGTCTGCCCTTTGCGGCTCAAGGCATCCGCCACCACATTCGCCTTCCCAGGGTGGTAATGGATGGTTAAATCATAATCCTTTAGTAACTCGAGCCACCGCCTTTGCCGTAAATTCAGCTCCTTCTGGGTGAAAAGGTACTTTAAGCTCTGATGGTCTGAATACACGTTGCAGTGCGTCCCATACAAGTAGTGCCTCCATAACTTGAGGACAAATACGACCGCTGCAAGCTCCAGATCGTGCACGGGGTAGTTCCTCTCGTACTCCTTGAGTTGCCTTGATGCATAGGCTATAACCCTACCCCGTTGCATGAGCAGGCCGCCGAGACCGATTCGCGACGCGTCGCAGTACACCTCGTAGTCCTCGCCGGGTTCCGGTAGTGCGAGCACCGGGGCTCGCGTCAACCTGTCCTTGAGTTCTTCGAAACTCTTCTGGCATTGCTCTGTCCATATGTACTTTTCTCCTTTACGGGTCAGGCGAGTGAGGGGCAAAGCTATCTTGGAGAAGCCTTCCACGAAGCGTCTATAATACCCTGCTAGCCCCAGGAAGCTTCTAATCTCAGTTACCGTCGTCGGTCTGGGCCAGTCTGTTACCGAATCAATCTTCTTTGGGTCGACCGCAACCCCAGCAGACGACACGACGTGCCCCAGGAAGTCCACCTCGCGAAGCCAAAACTCACACTTTTTGAGTTTGGCGTAGAGTTTCTGTTCTCGTAAGGTTTGGAGGACTACGCGTAGATGCTCTTCATGCTCCTCATCCGTGCGGGAATAGATGAGGATGTCGTCAATGAAGACTACTACGAAAACATCCAAGAAGAGTTTAAACACCCTATTCATCATGTCCATGAATACCGTCGGGGCATTTGTGAGCCCGAACGGCATTACGGTGAACTCGAAGTGACCATAGCGAGTCCGGAATGCTGTCTTCGGAATGTCCTCGCCCCTAACTCGGAGCTGATGGTAATCGGACTGCAGATCGATTTTAGAGAACACCGTTGCTCCCTGCAACTGATCAAACAGGTCGTCAATCCGTGGTAGTGGGTACTTGTTCTTGATGGTGACCTTGTTTAATTCTCGGTAGTCGATGCACAGGCGAAGGCTTCCATCCTTCTTTCTTACGAATAAAACGGGCGCGCCCCATGGCAACACGCTCGGTCTGATGAAGCCTGTAGAGTTATTTAGGATCCACAAGGATCTAAATAGGTACTATCAAACACCTAGAGGGGGGTGAATAGGTGTAATATTATAAAAACCAATCTCAGTGCAAAAATAAAAAACAATGCAGAAAATAAAAATCAACACACCGAGATTTACGTGGAAACTCCAATCCAGGAGAAAAACCACGGGACCAACACGCAATAACAATCCACTAAGAATAGAAGAATAACAAGGTGATTACCGACTCCACGGACTCAACCCCTCCTTCAGCTTCTTCGGACCTTGCGCTGACCGGTTGGATATCCACGCAATAACAATCCACTAAGAAAAGAAGAATAACAAGGTGATTACCGTCTCCACGGATTTAACCCCTCCTTCAACTTCTTCGGACCTTGCGCTCCACCGCTTGCACGTCCACTGCACACGTTCGAATCCACGAACGCCACTCGAATCCACGAGCACACGTTTCGAATCCACGAAACGCCTTCAACACACCGAATCCACGATGGCACGTCGAATCCACGACGCAAACTCAGCCGGTAAGAATATTGGCTTTGATGGTGATCCTTTGCTTAGATTATCAATGAAGAACCATGGATGGAATCTCTAAGCAAAGATTAGATCAATTCGACAAAAGATATGTTCTTGAAAGAACCATCGAATTGACCTAAAAGAGGCTATAAAGAAGAACGATAAAAACCTAGCCTCTAGGGTTGCTCTCAAGTGTTTTATAAAATGATCGGCCGTGCTCCCCCCGTTCTTGAGAAACCCTAAGTGTCTATTTATAGTTTAGAAACCTTTGGAAAGAGATAAGAATCAAAAACATACCTTATCTGGAATTTTTCAGGACGGCGATCCGGATCGGGATTACTGCGATCCGGATCGTCGTAACGAGATTGACGATTCCAGAAATCCAAGGGTTCGGGATCCGGATCGCAAGGCCCGATCCGGATCGTTCATGAATTTCAGCAACATCCAATGTTCGGGATCCGGATCAGAATAGGCTTGGATCCGGATTGGATTTGCACATGAACTAATACCCTTCGGGATCCGGATTGGATCATCTGATCCGGATCCTGAACATGTCCCATGTCCAGTTTTTGATTTTTATGCAATTAAAAATTCATCCAAGTGTTTCTATACTATAAGAAAGTATTCGGATCACCAAAAATATTTAGTTAAACATACCTGATCCTTTTGAATACTTTCTTCTTGAGATTGATGTAACTGATCCACAATTCTTCATCTTCAATCTTCAAGACTCAAGACACTGAGTGTCAACTTGAGCTCTTGTTGAATCTTCTCTAAGTCTTTGATTGCTGATTGACAATTTGATCCTTTAAGACTCCGACTCAACTCACTGACTTGACTCACGAAATATGCCAACACCAAAAATGCCGTAACAATCTCCCCCTTTGGCAATTTCGTGACAAAACCCAAAAATACATAAAAACGCTCAAGTCACTCATCTTAAACCAAAAAATCGAAATTCAATGTCATCACCAAAACATTGATTTTCTTTGCGTGAAAGATCCAATAAATACAAAATTACATTTGAACCAAACAGTCCTAGAACATACTCTATGACTTAGGACTTGGAGTCTTAAAGTGATGTAATTCCTGCAAAACAAAACTCCACACAAAATCAAACGTTAGTCGTTAGAAAGTAAAATCCTACATTTGATTCGTCCTTTTGGTTCTTTTGTTTTTCGGCTCTTTCAATTTTTTCTTTGTCTCCCCCTATCTTGAGCATCTCTAACATGTTCTCCATGTTCTCCATGTTCTTGAGCATCTCTATTCTCCCCCTTTGTGATACGATCATCATTTTCGGTTCTCCCACATTTTTCCATTTTCGTTTGTCCTCTCTTGATGATCTCATCTCCATCATTTCTCTTCTCCCCCTTTTTGTCACAAATTGTCAAACAGTGAACATACTAGACAAAAGGAAATTAGTTCATAGAGAAAGAGAGATAAAAGCTCAGTTCCGGTATATACCAAAAATGCAGATTAGAGATGCCAACACCAAAAATGCCGTAACAAAGCCTTTATCCAAAAGATCCTCCAGTTGCGCCTTGAGCTCCTTCAGCTCAGCGAAGGCCATCCGGTATGGTGCCTTCGTGATAGGTTTAGTGCCTGGGAGCAGCTCGATAGGAAAGTCAACCTCCCGTTCGGGTGGCATCCCAGGGAGTTCGGCCGGGAATACTTCGGGATACTCCCTCACGATCGGGATGTCGGATGGAAAGGGGGTGGGTCGACTCGTTAGTTCCACCGAGGCCAGGTAGGCCACACACCCGCCTGCTATCAGCTTCCTTGCTCGTGATGCAGAAATGACGTTCAAGAAGGAAGTACTCTTACACGCCAGGTAAACATGCTTGGGAAATCCGGGCTTCTGCAGGCATACCTGGCGTTTCTCACAATCGATCACCGCCTGGTATTCTGTGAGCCAATCCATGCCCAGCACTACGTCGTATTCTTTTAGCGGGATAACTACTAGGTCCCAGGGGCAAGACAGCCTTCCCAACCTAATAGAGCAGGAAGGCACGAAGCTATTTGCTTCAATTGATCCCCCAGGAGTTTGGACGGTCATCAAGTAGCTTAGGGGTTCATCTTCTATCAGGTGCGTTTGCGCAAAGGCGCGAGAGATGAATGAGCGAGACGCTCCGGTGTCAAACAGAGTTCGAGCTTGGAATTCAGAAATCAGAGTCGTACCTGCTACCACGTCCTCCGGTGGTTCGGCTCCTTGCTAGTTCATTGAGTAGACCCGGCCTCCGGGTTGTGGTCGCGCCTCTCCTTCCTGTCGGGGTGCCGGGGGGCGCGTGGGCGCTCCTGAGGGTGCCCTACCTCGCCCCTGCGGCTGAGGCGTCGCGGCAGAAGCCGCCGAGGACGTCGCCCCTATGTTGGTGGGGCAGCTGAATCGCAGATGGCCGGGCTTGCCACAGCGAAAACAATGATCTTGTCTCTTGGGGCATTCAGTGACCCGGTGCGCTTCTCCGCATATGATACAGGGCTTGTCCGCTGGCCGTTGTCCTCCCGTCGGCGTACTCTTGGCCCCATGTCGCGTCTTGGGGTGTTTTGGGGGTCTGTTCCCGCCAGGTAAGCCCCCTCCGGGATAGGACTATGACCGCTTCTTGTCTCGATTGTAGTCCGATCCCTCCCGCCGGGCGCGTGTGACGGCGAAGCCACGCTCCACGATAGTGGCCCTGTCGATCACCGCCCGGAAGGTGTGTAAGTCCGCCGCTTGAACTACTTCGAAGATGTCGCTTCGCAACCCATCCACAAATAGACGGGCCTTGTGGGCGTCATCCCGTATGGCGAACGGGACACAGTTGGTCAGTCTGACGAACTCCCGCTGATACTCCATCACCGATCGATTCCCTTGCCTGATGTGTTTGAGGTCGTCTTCCATCTGTTGCTTAACACTATTAGGGAAGAATGCTCCAAACAGTTCCTCTCTAAAAATCGTCCATGATGGGAGAGGGGCATTAGTAGCTGGGTCCGGGCGCACCGTCTTCCACCAGATGCGCGCGTTCCCCTCGAGGAAGTGAACGGCTAAAGGTACCCGCTCATGCTCTTCCATCATCAAATCCTCGAACAGCTTTTCCATGATGTCCACCCATTTTTCTACGACCCAAGGGTTGGTAGTTTCTCCCTCGAAAACGGGCGGGTCATGCTTTTTGAACTTTGCCAAGCTTGTTCTAATTCGTTCCCGGTCGCTTCGCTGTCCCGCAGTCCCTCCGGTAGCCGCGGTACTTCCGGGGGTGTGCACCGCTGCCGCCTCCCTCGCCGAGCCCTCCATAGTGGCTCCTACCGCAGGTCCTGTAGCTGCCACCGTGGGGAAGTCGGCTGAGGCCATGGGCTGCCCTACCGACACGCCCGTCACAGTGGTCTGCCGGGGCGCAGTTGCCGTTGCTCCGCCCGCGCCGGGGGGGTCCACAGTGGGGGCCGCCGGTTCGTGCGGTGGGGCCGGGGCGTCCTCTGCCGTTGCGGTGGACTGCCGTTGAGTTAGCTGACGAACTTGCTCCGTCAACGTTGCCAGTTGTCCAGCCATTTCCCGTAATTGTTGCCGGAGGAGTTGGCCTTCCGCGGCGGCTGGGGCCGTGCCTTCTGCCCCCGGGTTGTCGGCCGATGATCTGGTCCTGGCCATCCTCTGCTGTACACATAGAAGCCACATTAACCCTAAGGTTCCTGGCCTAACACTTGACCTACAAAAACACTAAGGTTACAACCCTTTTTATCCCCGCACACTCACGTTCTAAGACACCTATGACCTGGTTATCTCATATCCAAATTTTGGTGGTAGGATTATGCACTGCGGTTATTGGACACCGACTGTTGTGGTCAAAGCCGTTTTTTCTCTCTGATACCATAAAATCTGTCACGCCCCGGAGGTCTCAGGATAAGCGGAAAAACGTGTTTTATTTTATTTTTTTTTTCTTTTGAAAATCAGATGGTCAACGACCCCGCCTACCGGTGCGTGCCAGACCCGCCACACATACAAATTCACTCTGCAAACGGACAGAGTCTCTTTGTACATGCACGGCGTCTCGACTACATTTACAATGATAACATTACACGGCATTGATCACACAGTCACATTGACTAAGTACAATATGTATCATCATTCAACAGCATTAGGAAGAAAAATCCTATGAGTTCGCAAACGGTGTCCACTCGACACCCAAGTCTTTAAAACATCTACATTCACATTCAGGCGGCTATGTTGTTTTGAAAGGATAAATTCCCAGGGTTTTCAAAATGGTGTCCACACGACACCCTATTTTTGAAAAACGTTTTCGAAATCCTTTTACATCGTAAAACAGCCGCACAATTAATATAAAACATAACCAAAACCAAACAATCAATTACATGTCCACATATCCAGCATGATCCACATATCCACACAAAATAACGAAAAGGGAAAAGAGAGAGATAACCAAATAAGAGTTTAACCAAAAAGGCCTCATACGGCCAAACCTAAGGTCCGCGATGCCTCACCACCGTCTCGCTGTACTTACTTAGTTGGACCTGTCACGGAGTGGGTAAAGTCAGTGACAAATAAAGTAGATGCTTAAACAATAATAAACAAGAGTTTAGAAAGAGATACACCCCACCGGAACCTTCGCTATCCGACGCCCTGAAATTTCTTTGATCATGTTATTTATTTTAGTTTCACACCGTCACGTCAGGGTAGGTCGACTGCCTCCCCACGGGACATTTGAAGCTCTAACCCCTTCACGATGCGTGGGCGACACGTTTGGCCATCGTGAAGTGGTCCCCAAACAACACACGTGGGGCACACGGGTCATAGAGACCACTTCTCCGGAAAAGTACACCATTACGGGGGCCTATTCCGCCGGTGTACGTGCAGCATTCAAAATAGGGATGCCGAAATCGGCGTGGATTGATAATTACAAAATGCGAAGGATTAAAATATTAGCACCTCTCATCTACTTTATTAACCGGTTAGCAATAAATACTTTAGTGATATGTTGCACTCAATGCATTTACAGCACTTGATGCAAAAGAACCCACCTGGTCGCGGGAGAAACGGGATACGACGAGTCTCGGACACCTTCCCGCTGCACTCCTGGACCTAAGAAAAATCCCCAGAATAATAGTCAATAACTTACACGTTTAACGGAAAAACAACCCTAATCACCTCTGCGCCGTAACCCCAAAAACGGCGACGAAAATCGCACTTGCCGACCCCCGCGCGGAGACTGCCCGCGCAGTGCCCGTACCGTGCGGGTACACGCCGCGCGATGCCCAAGCGGGTGCGGGCTGCACGGCGCCCGCGCGGGGTCGGTCGCGGCGCCTGCGCGGCGCTCGCGCGGCGTCGGGCCGCGCGGTGCCCGCGCGCGACCGAGCCGCGCGGCGCCCGTGCGGTTGCCCGCACGGCGCCCGCGCGGGGCCGGGCAGCGCGGCGCCGCGCGGCGCCCACGCGGCGCCAGGCCGCGCGGTGCCCGCGCGGTTGCCCGCGCGGGGCCGGGCCACGCGGCGCCCGCGCGGCACCCGTGCGGTGCTCGCGCGGTGCTCACGCGGCGCCGGGCCGCGCGGCACCCGTGCGGCGCCCGCGCAGTGCCCGCGCGGCGCCCGCGCAGTGCCCGCGCGGCGCCCGCGCAGTGCCCGCGCGGCGCCCGCGCAGTGCCCGCGCGGTGCCCGTGTGGTTGCTCGCGCGGCGCCCGTCCTTGTGGCGCCCGTCTGCGCGGCGCCCTAGCGGCTCCACGCGTTCCTTCATCCGCGCGGTGCCCTAGCGGCACCGCGCGTCGCCCGCCGAGCGCACCGTGCCCTATCCCGCACGGTGACGGCGGCGGGCGGAGGAATCGAGAGCGGGAAAAACACCCAACCAATCACAAAGAAAAACCGAAAAAATATTATGAAGTAAAAACTCACCGAATTAATCGACGGGGTACGACCGATCACGTTCTTGGTTCCGGTACGCGCTTCGGGGTGATCGGATCCGCCGTCTTCTCCCTTTTCCTTCTTCCGGTTAGGGTTTCCGCCTTTCTTCTTCTCTTTCTTTTCTTTCTTTTCTTTCCGCCCTTACGGCTAGGGTTTAGAATTCTCTCTTTTTAACTTTTCTTAACGAGGGGGAAAGAATACTTATTTCATCTATTTATCTTAATATTTATTTTCCCCAATTTTCTGTTATTTTCCCAAATCGTACGTAGAGAAAAATCTCTTTTCCGTCACCGGGTAATTAAATAGTTAATTTAATTAATTAATTATCCACACGGGATAACCCCCATTATCCACAAACGGGTGCAAGATATTTTGCATGGATTCCGATGCAGGACTAATCGCCACATCACTAAAAATCTCGTTCCGGGGGTTCCCGGCATCGGATTTCCGATCCGATCGCACCGTCGGTCATTATTTTTCGCGCTCTTTCGCAGAAAAATACAAGCACCACACACACCGACCGACAAACCAAAAGTAATATTCCCGGAGTACTAAAAGGACACTAAAATAGAAGGAGGGTTAAATATTACAAAATACCGTGTCATTACAGCGGAGCTCCCGATATGATCTTTCTAAGCTTAATATAAAAGAGAGGGGTTTAGAACACTTATTTTGGCTTTTGGGTGCTTGGAAATCCGTGCCAACGTACGATGAGATTTTTGAAAGATTTGGAATGTAAATCGAGGGAGAAACAGTTAAATTAAAAGATTTGAATTATTACAAAAGGTTGATTTGTTACAAAAAGATTTGATTGTTACAAAAAGTTAGGAAGTGGTAATTATTGTTTCAAAATCTCTTATAAATAGTGGAACTGGGGATCGGTTTCTACTTTACACACCTAAGAGAGGGAGAGAGACAAGAAAACCCTAGTTTTCAAAAATTGTAACAAAAAAAGAGCATTGCCTTCTTCCTCGAAGGGTTCATCAGAGATCGGGATCAGAAATCAGCAGCATCTTAGGGCAACGGAGGAGGGAGTACGGACATCATGGGAGACCGGGAAGCGGAGGATGGAGTCGAGCATCGTACCGTCATCCTCACCGACTAGAAGGTGTGTTTTGAGCTTTTTGCTACCTTTTGTAGAGCTTTGGTAGGGTTTTCGATATTCTTGTCGGGTTCTTTGACGTGTCGATGGAAACGGGCATTTAATTGGACGTTGGGGTTAACACCATCGATAAAGACGGGAGGCCGCCGCCGCCGTCATTATGGTTGGGAAGCCGCCGCCGCTGTTGTAAAGAAAACAGGAGGCCGCTGCCGCTAAACGAGAGGAGTACCACCTCACGGAGCACCACCGCACGCGGCATGTTGTGGGTTATGTTAATAATGGATCTGAATAGAAAAAAAAACCACCTAGAGGAGGGAGTGAATAGGTGTAAATAATAAAATCACCAAATCATTACGTAAAAAAATAACCCAATGTGGAAAAGTAAATAAGTACGCAAGATTTTACGTGAAAAACTCCGTCACAGGAGTAAAAAAATCACGGGACCGATAACATGGCGAAATCTACTAAGATTAAGCACGTACAAGGTGATATACCGTAACACTACGACTCAACCTTTTCCATACGCTTCGAGTCGATCTTCTCTACTCGCTCCACAACGCTCTTCGAATCCACAATTTGCGTCCAATGCTGAATCCACGATGTCCAACGTCGAATCCACGACATCCAACCGAATCCACGGTCTTCACCAATATAGCATGTCTCGATCACACGAACGTACCTCGCTCCGAATCCACGAAAGTGATAACACCTTGAATCCACAAGGCCAACGAATCCACGCGCCGATTGTCCTTTCGGAAATTGTTATTTTGTTTATTGGTGATGATAATCCGCCCAATACTTAGATCATAGATAGACAAGAAATTACCATCTAAGTATTCATCAATTTAATTCTACAAGAAATAAGAGTTTGGAAACCCTAGAATCAAATTGATCAATATAGACAAGGAAACATAAAATTAATCGTGTTTTCCTTTCTTCTCTATATATGTGAATTTTTAATTTTTGATAAAAATCTTAACCCTAAAGGATGAAAATTAGGGCTTATTTATAGGCTAGAAACCAATTGGAAAGAGATAAACATCAAAAAATGACTTAACACACTTTTTCTCGCACGGCGGTCCGGACTGGATTTGGCTGATTCAGACTGTTGTCTTTTTCCAGAGAATTCCATGAAAAAATAGTTCGGGGTCCGGACTGGATTTGACCTGATACGGACTGTTCATGCGATTGAATAAAAAAAAATAGAGTTCGGGGTCCGGACTGAACAGGGGATGATCCGGACTGTAATTCCGCATGAACTAAACTATGTTCGGGGTCCGGACTGGAATGCCCTGATCCTGATCCTGAACACTTAAATTGTCCAGTTTTTAATTTTTATGCATTGAAAAATATTCCAAGTGTTTCTAAACTATAAGAATGTATTCAAATCACCAAAAATATTTAGTTAAACATAGCTGATCATTTTGAATTCATTTTTCTTGAGATTGATGTATGTGATCCACAATTCTTCATCTTCAATCTTCAAGACTCAATACACTTCACGAAATACTCCAAAACAAAAATCCTTAACAATCTTTCCCTTTGGCGGTTTCGTGACAAAACAAATAATCCACTAAAAAAAATCAAAAAGATACTTTTGTTGCTATCACCATACAACAAAAAGTTACATGAATGATCCAGATAAATACAAAAGATAAACTCCTAATACAAACTCTAGACTTAGACGCTTGTACTCTGTGCAAAAGAAATAATTTTTGACAAAAGAAATTATTAGATACCTCAAGAATTTAAAAATTCAATAAGCAATCAGAGAGATAGAGTTTATACTCATGTACCTTATGATATTATTTATCAGATATGTATGAAAGTCGACAATCAAAGATTCACATATCATCATATCACCATAACGTTCAAAATGTCATAGTTCAAATTTCACAACCATCCATTTGACCATTTTAACAAGTTCAAAAGTAGTAGCAGTTAGAGATCACCAAGTCACTTGTTAGAATATTACATGTCCAAATAGTTAGTCAAATAATTACTCATGGCATGCTAGTCAAGTTCAGTTCACAAGTTCACAAGTTTAGTTCAACTTACCCTTCAAACTTACCTTTCTTTCCAAAAATTCTTATATCTTCTCTTATATCTTCTCCCCATTTTTGTCAAAAATCGCCAAATCAAATCAAATAAAAAATTAGGAGGAAAAACTTTAAGAAATTAGGTAACGAAAAGAAACCTGCAAAAATAAAAAGTGAAAACTCTTATTCTGAATCTGATTCTTCCGAATTGCTGCAACCCAGTTTGTTAAAAACTATTTTGAGCAGCTTAGAGACTTTCGAACATTTCTTTCGAATCTTACGTTGATCGGTAGTGATTTAGCTGCAAACCAAGTGACATTCTTTCTTGTTCTAAAGAAAGTCGCTGCTGCTCGTGGAGTATGGAGGACATAAACACATCATCCTTTGACGTGTCTCTCATTGGAGTTGAGGCAGATAGTGAGGTTGCAGATGGCACTGGAATCGATGAGGCATGTTTGCCTTCAATCCATTCAGACCCTTCATCTAAATGATGTTTTCTCTAGTCGGAGATTGTATTCCTGCAAGTGACTCATTAATATGAATTCCACTGCCCCTTGTTTGCTTCCTTCTTGCATATTTTCTTATCGTCGAGCAAGATTTCATAGGTGCTTTGTTCTTTAATGCAGACCTATCATTAGCTGTGGCAATCTGTTTTGCTTCCTTTACTACCGTCTCCGAATCTTCTGTTTCAGATTTTGAGTCCTCAATTGAAATAAGTTCTCCTTCCTTTTGATTCTTCTTTGCTCTCTTCAATTTGTTTGTTATTCTCGTGCTTACTAGAGCAGTAATGAAGACAATTACCCATTCAAAAACCATTACTGCCAGATTTTTGAAAATGAGGTCCTGTGAGCAAGAACTCAAGAATATGAAAAAAATTGTTTAATTTCAAAATTTTAAAAATTCATACCCAAACAATCTTTATCATGTATAGAGACTAGGAATCAAGAAAGATTTACAAAAAGGATTTTAAAAATAGATCAATCCCATGATTTTCGAAAATTTCTAAAATTTGCCTCAAAACTGAATTTTTAGAAATCAAAGCGCAAAAATTCATTTATCAAATGAATACTAAGTATAGAAACAAATTTAAGGTATCCAGAATTCTTATTTCAAAAGAAATTTGATCAAAAACCGTACAAAACTGAGATCATAGCATGAAATCCCTCACGTTTTGAAGAACATAAGTAAAAACAGTGAATAACATGAGTTTTGATCATAAGAACTTACTTGGATCGAGTGAAAATGAGTTGCAATAGATCCAAATGCTCTTGTTCCTAGAGAGAGAAACTCAAGGATGTGAAAAACAAAAGTTTAGAATGAATTAATAAAAATTCAAAAACCTTTCGTTTTTATCAAAACCTAGCCGCGGTCCGGATCGGGTTAGGAGTTCAGTCCGGATCGGTTACCCGCAGAAAATCCCATTGTTCGGGATCCGGACTGAACAATCCAGTCCGGACTGCCTGCAACATTTTCTTTAGAAAAATTTTAATAAATTCTAGAAAATCTAGAAAAAGTATGTAAGTATTATTGCATATCAACTTTAAACAAAAAGTATCGTTTCACATAAAAATAAATAGATTATGATAAATTTATCAAAATATCTCAAATTTTGAAACAAAAATTATAAAATTTATATCCTCTAAAGTTGAGCAAGTTCAAAAACATCAAATACGATCTTATGAGTAATGAATTTATCGAATCAGCAATTGAGCAAAGAAAATGAAGCACTAAGATCGATAGATGTTTGAATAATAAATTAGATAATGCTATCTAGTCAATATGTGTTAAGGAGTGGCTCTTTGAGTATCTTTCAATTTGAAATCCCATCTTATACCAACCTTGGAATTTGACATAGTCAAGTATTCCAAAACGCATTTTATCAAATAAACGAGAACACCATGCTTGGTAAAACATGTGGTAGCTGCACACAGTACTCAGACGACCGATGTGGTAGCTCTTTCCTCCATGTGGTCGTCACGCCCCGGGTGTAAACCAGAACCCGGGCCAGTCTACAGATCCGCCGTGCACACGGTATTTCCCGCGTACACAAAGCGTTGGTAACCTGCTTAGACATAAGAGAGATAATAAAAGAGTATAAAAACAGAGCTGAACTAAAACTACTACATCTCAGACTGAAGCTGGAAATAAAGTAAAGTACAACTGTAAATAAGTACAAGTGTCTCTCCCAGCTCACCAAAAATATACAAACAGCTGGCTAAAGCCAGACCCAAAAAAGTATAGGTACAAATACACTGTCTGAGAAGACAGGGTACAACAAAAGTCTAGCTAGTATACTGTCGGGTGGACGATCTATCCAGTCCGCTATCCTCTTACCTCGATCCTCCGCTGATGGCCCAGCTGCTCCTACAGACGACTCTGCAAAACAAAGGGGAAGAAACAGAAAACAACAATGGGGGTGAGAACTGCTGGATAAACCAGTAGCCTCCCTTAGTGGGTAAAGCCTCAAACTCCGACACACCCACTAGGTCTACCAGAGGTAAAAGGAGAAGAAAGGTGGTAAGCTATAAAAACTGCTGAAGAAAATAAAGCTACCACTACTATGCCTCTAAATGCATAGCCAGAAAGAGTAACTATATGAATGCATCAGTGAATGTGCCTGCCTGAATAAACCCAATCTAACCACACGTAAAAACTGGCACTGCCTGCTCTGCTGTTGAAATCAAGAACTCATCCGCGGGATACAGACCGGCTCCTGACCGGCACGGTCGCATCCCAAAATAAGTAACAGAACGCCTCCTGTCCGGCACGGTCGCACACTCCGGAGTGGCACTCGAGGGGAGCGACCCACATGAGTAAAGTATCTCTGTAACAAGTATCACGATATAGCAGGACTAGATCACGACTATGATCAAAGCGGGAAAACCCATCCACTAAGGAAAAACCCGATCTCCCAATCTGATGCAATAATACTCAATAAGTGGGAAACTCCATCCACTAGAGAAATCCGATCCCCAATCTGATGCACAAGTAAACATCCGGTCAACCGCCCAATGTCCGCGGTCGTCGCAATACCCCACAATCCACAATCTGGTATGACAAATCCTGACTCAATAAATCCGGCTATACTATCCTACAACCCTGCTCAAACCCGAGCAATACCACATGTATCTCAATAAAAGGAGAAAATATGCCAACATGGTTTCAACTAAGTCAAATCCCAATGATAGTGTAGCAGTAAAAGGTTGCATATCTAGATGTCCATACAAGCATGCAAGTGTTCTCATGATGATAAAAGAAAAATAAATATCGTTGTTCTCACATTAATTAGAGCATATTATTCCAGAATAATAATAGATCTCATAAGAACACTAAGTACTAACATAACACATGTCCAATCTATACAAGCATGCATATTACCCACAATGTACTAGTCGGCAATCAGCAACGGGGATCACTCTAATATTCATAGTGAGTAAGTCAAAATATGAGGTCCACAACAATCACCCACCTCAGTCGCGAAGCACGAATCCAAACACGCCCTCACTCTAGATAAACCACGGCACATCGCGAAAGCTGCAAAGATGACCTACATGGCACACAATTAAATCCAAAATTACACTCTACCGCTGTCCACACAACCAGTCCAGAAAGCGATTAAATTTTACCTACGAGATGATCTCGAAAAAATCCAAAAAAATAACCACTACGATTGTCGCGTCGAGTAGATGAGAATCGAGTACTCGCACGTCCCGTTCCGATACATGTAGGCCAAGATACAAATAAAACACCGTTGCGAGCCCAAAATTTCCACAATCAATAATCTGTAGCTTTCAGTCCAGAAAAAGTGGAATTATCACCTTCGAAACAATCTCCAAAAATTTCAAAAAAATCACGACGGCGTTCCTCGCCACGAGTAGATGTGAAACGATTACTCACACTCCTCGTTTCGATGCTTGTGGGCCAAGAAAACCCACAAATACTCCAATTCTGTCCAAAATCTCGCCGCAGAAAATGGGTCACAAGATGATCCAAAAGACCCAAGAAAGCTTGAAATATAGGGAAACTATAAATATAAGAATCGTAGTCCTACCTGCCGTGAAAACGTAAGCGCAATAATCACCCAAAACTCCTTCGGGATAGCCCAGGGGAGTCCGCAGACCGAAACGTGACGAAAAAGGCCACCAAGGAAGGAGCGTTTCGGTCTGCGGACTCCTCTGGGCTACCCGGAAGGAGTTTCGGTCTGCGGACGTCGTGTCACGCCCCGGAGGTTCTAAATAAGCGGAAAAGTATATACATTTTTTTTTTGAAAACAACCTCGCCTACCGTTGCGCGCCAGATCCGCCACATATACAAATTCACCCCGCGAACGGAAGCAGTCTCCTTTGTATATGCACGGCGTCACAATCACAATACATACTTTGACCACACAGTTACGTTGAGAGCCAAAGAGGGGAATTACAATTTATCACAACTACTAACATTAACACAAGTTTGAACGAGGATAAAGCCACAAGTTTGCCAAATCGGTGTCCACACGACACTAGATTTTTAAAACGTTTTCACAATTTCTCTTTCAGCCGCAATATAACTTTAAAAGGATAAATCCACGGGTTTGTAAAGCAGCGCCCACACGACACTCAGTCTTGAAAACATTTTCGCAATTATTTTTCCACTTGAAAACATGCCGCATGCAAGATTAATAGAAACATATTAAAGATGGTCCAACACTAAGTCAAAAGCTCAATCCAACATCCACATAGTTCCACAATAAAGGCAACAACAAAACTCACTACCCAAATAACCAAGATAATCAAAAGTAAGAAAAAAAAGTGTCACTAGCCCTAAACGGGCTAAAACCCTCTATTCGCAGCCTCACCGTCGTCCCGGATCCTACCCTCGATCAAACCTGTCAAAGTGTGGGAAGTCAGTGATAAGAAGAGTAGATGTAAACAAGCACAATGCGGTAAATACTGAAATGAAAGCAAACCGATAAACCAGAGCATCCAAACTTTCCCTCATGAATCCCCCGCACCCCCTGTAAATCGAAATAAAGCACCTGCCAAAAGGTCTAAAGACCTCGGGTAAAAGTGAACACCATGCTCTCACCTTCGTACTTTAACCCCTCCACGGTACTTGTGCAGCACCGTAAGTAACCGCGAGGCGTCCCCACCACGACACTTTCACCTTTGTGGGGTACACGGGTCATCGGACCACTTCTCCGGAAAAGTATACCCATGCGGTGGCCAAACTGCCTGTGTACGTGTAAGCAATCTTGAGCAGAATAACTGTAGTCAATGTGTAACGTAGAGCACCGTGACGCTCAGTCGCAACAGATAGTAATGAAGAGGGATACTAATGCGAAAAGGGGTTAGACCGTAACAATTAGCACCTCTACTCTACTCTTACATATTACGAGATGAAACCATACTTCAAAACACAACAAAGGTACCCACCTCAAGTTGCGTTGACGGAACGCCTGAAACCGTCCTGCGCCCTTGCACGATTCTCGGACCCCTAAAAGTCCGAACAAAGACGTTAGAAAAGCCTAATTTAGAACCTAGCCCACCCGAGTATTGAATCGGACTAGGAAACGCACGGGTGGACAACGCAGACCGGGCGGCGGGGCTAGACAACCCCCCGCACGGCGAACGTTGCAAAACAGTCCCCCCAACCCCCGTGTGGCCGAACTCCCTCGCGCGTTGCCGCTCGCGGACGGCGCCCCGCGCAAAGGCAGGCCACGCGGCGCGCGCGCCGCCTGCGGGCGGCACCCCGCGAGGCACCTGCCCGCGCGGGCACTGTCGCTTGCGGGTGGCTCCCCGCGCTGCCCCTGCGCCTCCCGTAGGCCGCGCCTCGCGAGCTGGCTAACCGAGAGCTGCCACGCGTCTATCCCTCGGTGCATGCCAGCTCCGTGGACCGAGCGGCCCGCGCCTCTGCCCGCAGCCACGCCGCCATGCTCCGCCGCCTGCCAGCCACCGTCGGTGCTGCCCCGGCCGCCGAAACAGTACCCCCTTGCCTCAAAATCCGCGCTTAGGCATCCGTGCTCTGAAAAATACAAGTAAATAGTCTATTTTCATCGTTTTCACGCGCTGAATCCAAATCCGATGTCTGTTTTGCCCAATTCCACTTCTAAAACTTGTCAAAGGCATCCCAATATGTAATCTTAATCCAAATTTCGTGCTGAGTCCAATTCTTCAGTCCGATTCGCACACAAACACCTCCAACACACAGCATAGGCCTCCAGAAGTCACTGATCACACTGCAAAAGCTCTGTGGAGATCCGGGTCATCACATCCTCCCCCACTAAAAGAAAGTTTCGTACTCGAAACTAACACAACTCAAAAGGAGTCTCAAGTACAAAGGATAGGTATCCAACATCACCGTCTCCATCTCCCAAGTCACCACTCACTCCCCGTAATTACTCCTCAACAACACAAACCAGTACGACATGCCCTAGTTGCGCAATCCTCTCATCTCACGAACCAGAATTCGTAATGGGCATCCCTCGTACTCCGATCACTCATCGATCACAAATGAAGTGAGTCAATCATGGGCAAGGGATCCAAAAGTAAAACACTCCTGAGCTGAGATGTGGAAAAACCTCAGGGACTCCAACAAAAAGGCTGGGAAGAAAAAGAAAGAACAACCAGTGCGACATGCACCAACACCACACCCTAGTGCCAACTCAACCAGGGCGACCCGAAACACGCCCACACGATCATCCAAGAAGGAAAGGAGCCCTAATAATCTGGGGTCCTCACTCGATCACTCCTGAATCTTGACCATCCGAGTGGACTGCTCAACCACAGTCTACCATCAAAAGGGACCCCCCAGGGATACCATCTCATGCTCTGATAGCCTCACGAATTCCACACAGCGCCAGCTGTGGAATCATCAACTCAACCCAAGACAGCTCTCCCGCTCAAGGTATCCGCCACAACAGTAGCTTTGTCAGGGTGATACAGAACACTCAGTAATAATCGGACAACTGTTACGGAATTTGAGTTGGCGTATTTCGTGAATGTAATATGTCTTGAAGATTGAAGATGAAGAAACTTCGGATCGTATACCTCAATCTCAAGAAAGAAGAATTCAAAAGGATCAGGTACGTTTAACTAAAGAATTTTGATGATCCGAATACTTCTTATAGAGTAGAAACACTTGGAAGAGGTTTTAATTGCTTTAACATCAAAAACTGGACATGGGACATGTTCAGGATCCGGATCAGAATGTGCAATCCGGATCCCGAAAGATGTGTTGTTCATACACTGCTTCAATCCGGATCACAGCTTCTGCAATCCGGATCCCGAACATGGTATTTTGCAACAATGTATGAACGATCCGGATCGGGGACTACGATCCGGATCCCGAACATCAATTTTCTGGAAACCGTATTTCATGCTTCTGCAATCCGGATCGCCAAATCCAATCCGGATCGCCGACGGAATTTCTTTCCAGAAAAGTTTGTTTTTGATCCGAATATTCTTCCTAGGGTTTCTAACCTATAAATAGCCCTACCTTTTCATTTCTAGGGCATCCGCAATAGATCGGCTGATTAAGAAAAGATAGCCGAAAAGAAAAATCCACATATATAGAGAAGAACGGAAATCATTAGATCTATTCAATGGTTCTTCATCTATATTGATTGATTTGATTCTAGGTTTTCCATACTCACATTTTGAGTAGAATCAAATCAATGAATACTTAGATGGTATTTCCGATCTATCTTTAATCTAAGTATTCGGCGGATCATCACCACCCAAACAAACAACGATTTATCCCAAAATCGGCGCGTGGACTCGCGTGGCCTTGTGGATTCAAGGTGTTATCGCTCTCGTGGATTCGGAGCGAGGTGCGTTCGTGGATTCGAAGCGTGCCATTGGGTGAAGACCGTGGATTCGGTTGGACGTCGTGGACTCGACGTTGGACGCTGTGGATTCAGCGTTGGGCGCGGATCGTGGATTCGAGAAGCGTCGTGGAGCGAGCGGAGAAGATCTACTAGGAGCGTATGGTAAAAGGTTGAGTCGTCTGTGAGTACGTTATATCACCTTGTACGTGTGTTAATTCTAGTGGATTTCGCCGTGTTATCGGTCCCGTGGTTTTTTACTCCGGTTTGGAGTTTTTCCACGTAAAAATCTTGCGTGTTCTTTTATTTTTCCGCATTGGGTTTATTGCGCAATGATTTTTTGAGTGTTTATTGTTTACACCTATTCACCCCCCTCTAGGTGTTTTTTCCCCTATTTAGATCCTTATTAACCTAAACCCAACAAGTGGTATCAGAGCGGGAATAGGGTTGTAAACAATGGTTGAAGGTGGAAACATCAATCGACCCCCTTTCTTTGATGGAACTAATTATGCGTACTGGAAAGTACGGATGAAAGCTTTCTTAATTTCCATCGACGAAAGGGTGTGGCAATCAATTGAATTAGGATGGTCTAATCCAACTGAATTTTTAGATGATGTTCGCACCTTAAAACCTAGGTCGAAATGGACCAAGGAAGAGATAGACTTATCTTCTTACAATGGCAAAGGGATTAATGCTCTATTTAATGCTTTGTCACAAACTGAGTTCTCTCGCGTCTCGGCATGTGAGACTGCGAAAGAAATCTGGGATGTTCTTCAAGTTACGCATGAGGGAACTAACTTAGTGAAGATTCAGAAACTGCAAATGCTTACGAGCAAGTTTGACTCTATCTCTATGGCAGAGAATGAATCCTTCACTGACTATTACACACGATTGCAAGATATCGTGAACTCATGTGCTAACTTGGGAGAGAAGATTCCAGAATTTAAAGTTGTAAGAAAAATTCTAAGAACTCTTCCTGAACGATTTCGCCCGAAGGTCGCAGCCATTGAAACAATTAAACACCCGGACGAAATGCGTGTAGAAGAATTAGTAGGTGCTTTACAAACTTATGAAATGACATTTCCTACTAACTATTCTTCTGGAAAGGCATCCTCTTCTAAGTCTTCAGGTTACGCATTGAAATCAACTAAAGAAGAAGACGCGGATTCATCCTCCTCGGACGACGACGAGAACCTTTCTATGGAGGACTTTGAGAAGCAGCTCGCTCTCTTGACAAGGAAGTTTCGCCGCAACTTTCGAAGGGGAAATTCAAGCAAAACTCATCCTTCGGAAAGTCCAAGAAAGGCAAGGGTTCTTCAACTTACAAGTCAAGAAAGCAAGAAAACTTCTCAAAGGATAAGAAAAGTTCAGAGGGACAAGTTCAATGCTTCAAATGTCGAGGCTACGGCCACATTGCAACAGAATGTCCCAACAAGAATCCGGCTAAGAAGAAAGCGATGCAAGTAGTTACTTGGGATGACAACTCCACGTCAAATGAGTCATCGTCAAGTGATGAAGAAGACAACGCGACAGCTTTCCACGCGTCCACCAAACCTTCACCCTTCATGTGCTTAATGGCAAGTACATCTGACTCACTGTCCAACTCCACTGTTGAAAAGATTGCAACGGACGATGAATCAGATGATTCGGAAGGTGAAGATTTTGTTTTAGCCTACCATAAGCTTTTGAGGGATTCAAAGAAACTGGCTAAGCAAAACAAGGGGTTGAAAGAGAGATTACAGGATCTTGAAGATGAAGTAAAAAGGGTAACCTCTCTCTCAACCGATCTTGAAGTGGAAAGGGATATTTTGATTAAAACTAATGTTTCCCTTCAAGAGTCCAATGAGCAACTCGAGAAGAATTATATGGATATGGTGAACAAAGCGAATTACTTCTTGAAGCTCAACGGCGAGGCTCGACAGGAAAAATTGGAAATGACGGAGACCATACGCCAACTAAAGGATGACTTAAAGAGATTTTCTTCTGGAAGGAGTAAGTTGGACAGACTGCTTGGTCTCGGTCAAAGAAATAAGTTCGGCCTCGGATACACTCAAACTGGAGACATTCCAAGTTCGAGTGGTACAGTATTTGTGCCTCAGTCGGTATCTCCTCCTCCGACACCGGTGTTCACGACAAGCAACGACAACGAACCTACTACATCTTCCTCGGAATCGACAAGAACCAAGGTATGTTTTCGTTGTGGCATTTCAGGGCACATAAGAAGAAATTGCAAGACGGAAGCCAAACGCACACCTCAAGCACATCTTGCAATGACTACCAAAAGGGCTATTCCTCGGAAAACAAGTGCAATTCATTCAAAGGAAAAGAGCCTTGGTAGTACATCTCTCAAGACGACATCATCAAGGAGCAGCAATTCTTCAAGCAAGACGCTCTCACCTAGGAAATCAACTTCACGACCATTACCGACGCACTTCAAAAAGGTTTGGGTGCGCAAAGGTGAAATCTTTCCCTGTCTTGCTACCAATGTTTCTTTGCATGCATATGATAGTTCGTCTTGGTACCTGGATAGCGGGTGTTCCCGTCATATGACCGGCGATAAAAACTGTTTTCAAACATTTGAGAAAAACTCCGGAGGACTTGTTGTTTTCGGAGATGGTCGGTCTTCCAAAATTGTTGGAAAGGGAACGGTAGCTATTCCAGATGGCCCGGTTCTAGATAATGTATTATTTGTTCATGGCCTTAAGACTAACCTCATAAGCATAAGTCAACTGTGTGATAGTGGTTATTCAGTTAATTTTTCATCTGATAAATGCACTGTAACTGACATGAACCATGCTTTCTTTTTAAAGGGGGTTAGATCAGAAAACAACTGTTATGTAGTTCCTTCTAAGATTTCTGAAAAATGTAACCTAGCATCTTTGAAAAATGAAACACTTTGGCATGAAAGGCTAGGTCACATAAACTTTAAGGAACTTGCTAGAATTTCAAATAAAGATGTGGTCAAGGGGGTTCCAAAACTTTCTTTTGAACAAAACCTTGTGTGTGGCGGTTGCCAAAAGGGAAAACAGTCTAGGACTGCACACAAGAATTTGAACCACATAGGTACAAAACGGCCTTTGGAACTTTTGCATATGGACTTAATGGGGCCAACTCGTCAACCATCTCTGGGAGGTAAATGGTATATTTTCTTGTTGGTTGATGATTTTTCTAGATATACTTGGGTAGCCTTCTTAAAAGAAAAAGCTGATACCTTTGATTCTTTTCTCGAAATCTGCAATCGTATTATGATAGAAAAGAATGATAGGATTACTCGAGTTAGGAGTGATAGAGGTGGGGAATTCATAAATTCCAAATTCATTGATTTTTGCACTTCTAATGGCATTAAACATGAATTCTCCGCACCTTACACACCTCAGCAAAATGGTGTAGTCGAGCGCAAAAACAGGGTCGTACAGGAAATGGCACGTGTTATGCTTCACAGCCGGAACTTACCTTTTTATTTTTGGGCTGAAGCGGTGAACACTGCTGTTTATGTTATCAATCGCGTGTATTTGCGCCCGGGGACCTTGAATACACCATATGAACTTTGGTTTTGTAGAAAACCTAACATCAAATATTTTCGCATCTTTGGGAGTCGGTGTTTTATTTTACGTGATCGTGAGAATCTTGGAAAATTTGACTCTCGAAGTGACGAAGGGATTTTCTTAGGTTATTCTACAAACAGCAGAGCATATCGAGTTTTTAACTTAGAATCTAAGACGATCGTAGAATCGATAAATGTTAAGGTAGATGAAGCTTTTCATTTTGAATCTGAAAAATCTACCCTCGATATCTCTCTTGATGATGATACACCTGCTAATGCATCTTCTTCTAACAATTCTTTCGATAATAATGTTGATGCATCTAACGGTTCTTCAAGCTTATCTGATGTGCAGGAATCATCTCGTGTACCTCCGCCTACTCCTCTACCTCAAACGTTACGCATCTCCAAGGATCACCCTGAATCGAACATAATTGGAGATCCACAAGAAGGAGTTAGAACACGGAGACAATTGGTTTGCGGATTTGCATGCTATGTATCTCAAATCGAACCAAAGAATGTTGATGAAGCTCTCCAAGATGATTATTGGATTAAAGCAATGCAGGAAGAGCTCCATCAATTCGAGCGAAACAAAGTCTGGGAACTGACGAAGCCTCCGAAGCAACACAATGTGATAGGTACCAAATGGATCTTCAAGAACAAGAAAAACGAAGAAGGTACTATCATCAGGAACAAAGCAAGGTTAGTTGCTCAAGGCTATTCTCAAGTAGAAGGTATAGACTTTGATGAAACCTTCGCCCCTGTAGCTAGACTCGAGTCCATTCGTATATTGTTTGCGATCGCTTGTCATTTTAAAATCAGATTATTTCAAATGGACGTTAAGAGCGCCTTTTTAAATGGATTTTTAAATGAGGAAGTTTATGTAGCTCAACCGAAAGGTTTTGTGGATCATAAACTACCTAACCATGTTTTTCGACTGAAAAAGGCTCTTTACGGTCTGAAACAAGCACCGCGAGCATGGTACGAAAGGTTGACAAAGCACCTTTTGGAAAAGGGCTACACTCGAGGGGGAGCTGACAGGACTCTCTTTGTGAAGCATTATCAAAACAATTTCATAGTTGCTCAAATCTATGTTGATGACATTGTTTTTGGAGCAACGAGAGATAATGATGCTTCTAAATTCGCGGAGACCATGGAAAGCGAATTTGAGATGTCCATGATGGGCGAGTTGAATTATTTTCTTGGATTACAAGTTAAACAAAACGATGACGGAATTCACTTGTGTCAATCCAAGTATGCACTGGAGTTGGTCAAAAAGTTTGATCTCGAAAATTCTAAGGATTTTCCGACTCCAATGGGAACTAGCCATAAGGGACTTGGAAGTGAATCACAAAGTGAGAATGTAGACGAGAAACTCTATCGCAGTATGATTGGGAGTCTACTATATCTCACGGCTAGTCGCCCGGATATATCCTTCAGTGTTGGGATTTGTGCGAGATATCAATCAGCACCGAAGGAGGTTCACCTGAAAGCGGTGAAACGGATCATCCGGTATATCAAAGGTACAATCAATTTCGGAATTTGGTATCCTATGGGAACGACTTTGGATATTGTTGGATACTCAGATGCCGATTGGGCTGGATCGGTGGATGACCGGAAAAGCACGAGTGGTGCATGCTTCTATCTCGGCCACTGCCTTGTTGCATGGCACAGTAAAAAGCAGAACTGCATAGCACTCTCAACTGCCGAAGCGGAGTACATTTCTGCAGGAAGTTGTTCAACCCAATTGATTTGGATGAAGAGCGTGTTGAGCGATTTCCGAATTTCAACATCTTCGGTAACCATTTTATGTGACAACACTAGTGCTATTAACATTTCAAAAAACCCTGTGTTGCACTCTAGAACAAAACATATTGAACTTAGATATCATTTTCTTAGAGAGCTAGTTGAATCAAACATTCTTCAACTGTCATATATTTCAACTGAGGATCAATTAGCCGACATCTTAACAAAACCTTTGGATCAAAAACGTTTTATTCACTTGCGTAAAGCAATTGGCATGCTTTCCTTGAAATAAACTCTTTTGAAACCTTTGCTTAGATTAGGTTTTGTTTTTGTTCTTTTTTTGTTTTGTTCTTTATCTATGTTCTGTACATAGCACACTAATTGAGCATAAATCATAATTGACTTTAATTGCATCCTTTTATGCATTTAGAAATTTATTATGTTTTTGATGTCATAATATTTCAATGTTGCAATGATCATTTACGTTAATTAAACCATCTTTTAAGTGATCAAAGTCAATTTCTCTCTCAATGATCTCTTGGTATAGTCATTATCATATTTGATTGCTTAGTCGAGTATGAATTCGAGATCAATGGTTTGGTTGAATACCTTATATATTAAATAATTGATAGCCAATTGAGGGGGAGTCAATGAAATGTGAAATGCTCAAAAGATGTGGAAAGAGTTACATCCCAATGAGGAGTGTGAAAACTACCACCACATGGAGGAAATGAAAGAAAAATATCTACTCCATGAATGAAAAGCAAATTTTTGTTTTGAAAATGTTGATGAAATACATATTGAAATATTTGACTCAGTCATATTTCATGGTTGGTATAAGGTGGGATTTTTAATAAAAGATGCTCAAAGAGCCACTCCTTCAACAGATTGTCTAGATATATTATCTAACTTATCTGGGATTTCAAACATCTATTGATCTTGGTATTTCATTTTCTTTACCAAAATTGATGATTTGATAAAGGCATTACACATAAGATCAGGATAGATGTAATTGAAGTTGTTCAACTTTAAGTGTTTTAACTTTCGTAAATTTTCGTTTCATTTTTGGATATTTTTGATAGATTTTTCATAATCTATTTCTTGTTGTATGAAACGATGTCATTTGTTTAAAGTTGACATGGTAAAGTGCTTACATACTTTTTCTGGATTTTATGGAATTTTTCTAAATTTTTCTGAAGAAAAAGGTGTAGCCGATCCGGATCGGGTCAAGTGATCCGGATCCCGAACGCAGGATTTTTCCTGCGGGTAGCCGATCCGGATCACATTCTCGACCGATCCGGATCACGGCTAGGGTTTTTATAAAAACACACAGATTCTTGATTTCTTTTACCCTAATCTTTTGTTCTAAAATCTCTAGAGCTTCTCTCTCTAGATCTCTTGCTTTTGGAGCTTCAAAACTCAAAGTTCTTCGGATTCAAGTAAGTTTTATTGATCAAAACTCAGTTTTTATGGTTTTTCATCAAACGTGAGTAAAATTCATGGGATTTTTTCGTTTGTGATTGGTTTTTGATCAAATTTCTTTTGAAATAAGGACTCTGGGTCAATTAGTTTTGCTTTTATGCTGGGATTTCATCTGATTAACGAGTTTTTAGCCTTCGATTTCAAAAATTCGGTTTTAGGGCATAAAAGAGGAATTTTTGTAAATCATGGAATTGATCTATTTTTAAAATTCTTTTTGAAAAACTAATTTGATTCTTGGCTTCTCTACATGATTATGATTGTCTAGGTACAATGTTTTCAAATTTTTCAAAATTGACAATTTTTCATATGTTCTTGAGTTGGTTTCACAGGACACTTTCTTAAACTCAAAGCACTAGACGCAATGGCCTTCTCCTGGTTAATTCTGCTACTGGTTACAATGGTGCTCACCAGAGCAACTAATAAGTTGAAAAGAGCCAAGAAACTCCAAAGAAAAGGAGAAGTCGATGTCATAAGTGACACTGAACTTGAAGAGAATGTGAATGAGATTCATTGGGACATGATAACAGATGATGAAGATGATGAGGTATTGCCGACTAACTCAACACGAAAAGGAAAAGCTCCCTTGGACACTGGGAACGCTCCTATGCCTGCCCCAACTATCTCTATAAAACGTAAGCGACTTGCTCGACGTTTTGGACTGAGACAGAAGACCAAGGTTGACCCACCAATAGCTCCTGACTCTCCGCCACGTGTTGAAGAAGTATTTGTTAACAGTGACCGTCTTAGAGCGTTTGCACATCGCGAATGCATTGGCGAAAGGCATGTGAACATTGAGGCTCTACAAGGTCACTCCCCTGAATTTGGTACTTTGATTGAACAAGCAAATCTCATTCAAGTATGTCGCTTCCCAGAAACTCTCGGTTACTGCCTGCACCAGTGAGGACCTTCTATACCAACGCACGGCATCTTCGCGAATTTGAAAACGGTCCTATGGAGTTCTACACGAATATCCAAGGCACGAGATTCAAAATCACTCCACAGTTGATTGGCGAGGTTTTGGGAATGGAAGCCAGCAAGAAAGGAGTCCACTACCTGAAAGGGATAAATTTGACAAATACTTTATGGCGAAAAGTTATCGAAGGAATTTGTCTCGAGGGAACACAGTCAACCGAAAAATCAGTTCGATCTAAAGAACTTCGTCTTGAATATCGCTTCTTAAATTTCATCACGTGTTACAATATACTTCCAAACATGCAGACGAAGGTTGTGAGATGGGAACGATTGTTGTTCTTATATCTCATCGGACATCCATCAGAGGCAACGGCATTGAATATCAACATCCCGTACATCATCTGGAATAGAATGGCACGATATGTTGAGCATCCTCACCCCAGCGAAAGAATTCCTTTTCCACTGATTATAATGAGGATTTTAAAGAAATTTCAAGTTGACATCACTTCTACAACCTATCATCAATGTCTGAACATGATAGATGAGTCCACAATTGTCAAATCCCTTCACAAGTTGCCACATGTCACTCAAGCTTCTGCATCTGGGAAGAAGCCTGACCCAAGCACGGCTGCATCACCATCTCATCAAGCACCTGGCACAGATGATGACGCATCTTTGAATTCGATTTTCAAGTTACAGCAACGGCTGTCTATCCAGCAGGAACAAATTTTGAAAGAACAACAGCGGATTACCAATGAGCTAGAAATATCAACAGCAGCTCACATCACCATCACGAAGAAGATAAATTCAATGGACAAGCGGATGCGAAAGATAATGTCCAAGATTGGTTGCACAAGTTCTGAAGATTCAGATTCTGAAAACTGACCTTTTCTTTTTGTGCAGGATTTTTTTTAACGATTCTTTTAGTCTAGTTTTCAGTTTGTGCATACTATTAGGACTTTATGTTTTCTTTACTCTCCTTACATATTGTAGCTCATGCTACGTTTTGGCTTTGTTTTGTGACAAAAAGGGGGAGAGAGTTTGAGAGAGAGTGTTAGAGTTAACAATGATTGTGAATATCAATGACTAATCAAGGTAAGTATGACCTCAACTCAACTTTGGTTTTTCTTTTGTGATTTATTTTACATGCTTCTATACTAACTATTCGACTGACTATTTGGGCATGTAATATGACTAACAAGTTGTTGTTGAACTAACATACTTTGACATTTGGTTTTTGACTGCTTAGAAGATATGGTTGGTTTTAACTATGATTTTCTTACATATCTGAATTTTTCAAATGTCATGATGAGAAAAACTCTATCTCTGTAGCTGGTTTTTGAATGTTTCAATTCTTGAGGTATCTAATGATTTTGTTTGTCAAGAATGCTTTCTTTGTGCAGAGATTACAGATGTCTAAGTCTAGAGTCTGTTTTAGGAGTTTATCTCATGTATTTAATTTCTGGAACTCTTTTGTAAATTTTTGTTGTATGGTGATAGCAACAAAAATATCCTTTTTGAATTTTCTTTTGTGGATTTGTGTTTTGTCACGAAACCGCCAAAGGGGGAGATTGTTACGGAATTTGAGTTGGCGTATTTCGTGAATGTATTAAGTCTTGAAGATTGAAGATGAAGAAACTTTGGATCGTATACCTCAATCTCAAGAAAGAAGAATTCAAAAGGATCAGGTACGTTTAACTAAAGAATTTTGATGATCCGAATACTTCTTATAGAGTAGAAACACTTGGAAGAGGTTTTAATTGCTTTAACATCAAAAACTGGACATGGGACATGTTCAGGATCCGGATCAGGCTTGCAATCCGGATCCCGAAAGATGTGTTGTTCATACACTGCTTCAATCCGGATCACAGCTTCTGCAATCCGGATCCCGAACATGGTATTTTGCAACAATGTATGGACAATCCGGATCGGGGACTACGATCCGGATCCCGAACATCAATTTTTCTGGAAACCGTATTTCATGCTTCTGCAATCCGGATCGCCAAATCCAATCCGGATCGCCGACGGAATTTCTTTCCAGAAAAGTTTGTTTTTGATCCGAATATTCTTCCTAGGGTTTCTAACCTATAAATAGCCCTACCTTTTCATTTCTAGGGCATCCGCAATAGATCGGCTGATTAAGAAAAGATAGCCGAAAAGAAAAATCCACATATATAGAGAAGAACGGAAATCATTAGATCTATTCAATGGTTCTTCATCTATATTGATTGATTTGATTCTAGGTTTTCCATACTCACATTTTGAGTAGAATCAAATCAATGAATACTTAGATGGTATTTCCGATCTATCTTTAATCTAAGTATTCGGCGGATCATCACCACCCAAACAAACAACGATTTATCCCAAAATCGGCGCGTGGACTCGCGTGGCCTTGTGGATTCAAGGTGTTATCGCTCTCGTGGATTCGGAGCGAGGTGCGTTCGTGGATTCGAAGCGTGCCATTGGGTGAAGACCGTGGATTCGGTTGGACGTCGTGGACTCGACGTTGGACGCTGTGGATTCAGCGTTGGGCGCGGATCGTGGATTCGAGAAGCGTCGTGGAGCGAGCGGAGAAGATCTACTAGGAGCGTATGGTAAGAGGTTGAGTCGTCAGTGAGTACGCTATATCACCTTGTACGTGTGTTAATTCTAGTGGATTTCGCCGTGTTATCGGTCCCGTGGTTTTTTACTCCGGTTTGGAGTTTTTCCACGTAAAAATCTTGCGTGTTATTTTATTTTTCCGCATTGGGTTTATTTGCGCAATGATTTTTTGAGTGTTTATTGTTTACACCTATTCACCCCCCTCTAGGTGTTTTTTTCCCTATTTAGATCCTTATTAACCTAAACCCAACAACAACAACTCCACAACCACAAGGAAGGCATCACTAAACACGCAATTCCATCTCCCACCATCGGCAAAGCTACAATCGGCACTGGTATCAAACTCATAATCCATTCGTTAAGCTCTGCTGGCACTGCCCAGTCCAAGAAGCTCCTCACCTCAACAATCAATGTCGATCTCGGCCAATCTCAAATAGCATCCATTTTGGCCGGATTCCCACAGCCGCTCCTACGGCTAGAATAATATGGCCCAAGATGGTATGCTCTCGAAGCTAAAACTTATACCTCAACAATACGACATACAGCTTCTTCCTCACAGACATCATAGCACCATCCACTAGTGCTCCTCGTATTCCAAGTCACTCAGGGGGTAAATCAAAATATCCCTGGAGAATACCGCTACCAATTGGTCCAAGTACGGCCGGAACGCACCATTCCTCAAATCGAAAAGACGACAGAATATTAGTCCATCCACTTGGCCTCACTATGAGCTAATAATGCCCCTACCGTGTCCTGAATGCCATCTTGGCAAAGTCCTTGGCTGTATGATTCCAAATAGATACCTGCACCATAAACAAACAACTGCCGGCATATAACTCCATCAAAAGGTCCTAAATAAAACCCGGACCTGTCTACGCTCAAACCACAAAAGAACCCTCACAGTCGTGTATCAACGACATGGCATCACCACCGTGTATCAACGGCGTGGCATTGGGTCAAACAGACCCCTCGATCCATCAGGTCCTGCAACTGCGCCATCAGCTCTTCAGCTCAATAGGTGATATCCAATGTGGTGTTGTCAAGATTGGCACGGTTTCCAGGACCACGTCAATCATAATCTTAATCTCCCTAACCGGCGACATCATCATCAGCACGGGTGGACTCACACCCGGGATCTCAAGGGTGATAGGAAAATCCTTGAGTCCAGGTGCCACCGTAAGCACCTCTCACACTGTCGCTGCAACCTGTATGCTCTAACTGTCTCAACAAACAAACCTCCTCTTGTCTGCCTCGCAGAAGGTCATAGCCCTCTCTCTCTCCGCAGTCAAACATCATGTGATACTATGCCAACTAATCCCAAGCATTGGGTCAAAACACTGAATTGTCACAATTACCAATACGTCTGCCGGTATAACTCGCGGTCTCAACTGCATTGGATATGATCCACAAGACTCCTCCATATGCACAACACTAACAGGAACCTGTACCTCTAGTGCATGTGGTAACGACTCTGCCTCTAGTCCATGCAGGAATGCAAAATGCTCTAACTCTGACTGCTGTGATGAAATCACACCTGTGACAACCTGATCTACTACCGTGGAGCCCTCCAACCAGGCGGCACAGACTCATCCGCTTGATGTAAGTGGTCGTCGCTCAGTCTGCCTGAAAATCAAGACTATCCACAAAGGGAGCACGACCTCTGTCTCTATTTGCCCTGAGGCGATGAATATGGTCCTCCGCAGATAACAAATGCACGCTACCGCTGCTGCTGACACAGATGCTGATGCTGCCATCGGGGTCCACCCGACCTCTGGCGTCTTAGAGTCCACAATCTTGGGAAAAGAAATCGAAAATGCCTCTACCGGCTGATCTGTCCTCCATCACCTAGCGACAAGCACCTCTATCCAAAACTCGCCGCTGGCGGCAGATCCTTATCCAAAGGAACTACAGCGCCACGCTCCATACACAGCGCCTACTCCATCGAGGCGTCCCAAAACCTGTAACGTAGGGACAGAAAAAGCGAAAAGGTATTCTAGCGCAATCCACTCCCAGTCACACATACCCTATGCGCCTCGTCCCTCTAACATGGAGTGCGCAGTTTAGCAACTGCGTAAACCCTCTGGCACAGGGAGGCTCTCAAATAGTCTCTCCATCACAACCAACCACGATTCTGCCTCCAAAGGCTCCAAGCTCAATCCTACGATATCTCAATCAATCGATGACGTCCCATAGCTCATCTGCTATTAACTGTCCACCCTGCCTCGGTGCCTCGTCACTAAACATCGGCACGGAGGGGGCTACTCAGTGCTCCGACAACTGTGTCACCTAAACCAGCTGCTCACTCCGCCGCTGATATGCGTCTAACAATCCTGCCATCTGGGTCCGGAGCTCTCTGACTTCAATCTAGGTATCCGGCCCGGATCTAATAGCTCAGGATCAACCGCTGTAATAGAGTGCACACGGGTCAAAACACAGCGTCGGGGAGACTGTGGTGGCCCAGATTCCCATGCAGCTTTTTCTGGTGAATCCATTGTTTAGAACACCTATTGTTGGTGTGTCTGGCCCATTGTGCATCAAGGGGATGCTACAGATGGACCCTGTGAGATATCTACAGCTGTGTTGGCCTTCGGCTGTGTTTGCCAAAATTTTGAAAAGGTTTTTGGCCAAACAGAGGTTGGAAATGGATTCAGCATGGAAAAACGCTTGAAAATGGCTATTTGCTTGTTAAATTCTGAGTCCGAATGCCCAAAAACGGACTCCCGGAAGTTTTCGTTGAATTTCGGTGTATGGGAGGGCCGTGGCCGCCGGCTGCCACGTGGTAGCCCATGATTGGCCGGTCCGCAGCACGCGGTTCACAGAGCGTCGCGGCTGGGTGCACGGACCCGGCGCATGACACGTGGCGTCGCCTGATTGGCTGGCCGGTGAGGCGCGGTCTACTGATTTTGCGCGGCGGTGCATGGACCGGGGCGGGGGGACGCGTGGCATCCCTCGATTGGTCGGTGCACGCAGCGCGGTCCACGGAACCTGAATTGGGTGCGTGGACCAGGTGCACGGGACACGTGTCGTCACGCCATTCGCGGGCTCACGAGGCGCGGTGCACCGGGTCGCGGTCGGGCGCCTCGGGGCGCGTGCGTGGCAGGCCGCCAGTGCGGCGCCTGCCCGCACGTGTGACCGCGACAGTGGCAGGGCCACGTGTCGCCCTCCCACTGGCGGGCGCCACCTACCCGTTTGACCGGGTAGGTGCCACGCGGCGGCACCACACGCGCCCCGCACAGCTGTTTGCTGTGCGGGACACGTGTCGGTCACTGGGAGTGCCACGTGGCCACTCCCGGCGGGCCCCGCACAGCTGTTTGCTGTGCGGGTGACGTGGCCGCACCAGGGATTTCCGGGCGGCTACAGTAAATGGGCCTTGCGCCCGGATTCGGGCGCCCGAAAGTTCGGGTGCAGCCTATATAAAGCCCGAGCTCCCTTCCTCTTCAACTTTTTGGCACTTCCGAGCTTCAAACCGCCAAGAGTCCTTTACCAAAGTTGTTCCTCACGCAGTGAAGCTTCCATCTGCAGAGTTTGGGGATTTTTGGGGGCATACTTTTCGAGATTCTCATTTTCTTGGCGCGGCGCGACGCTCTTTCTTCGGTGTTTCTTCCGTCGCTCTTCGGTGTACGAGCTCTCCCGACCTACTCCGACCATATTTTCGAACGATTTCTTCGCTGCTGGATCCACGACAGGTGAGGATATGATTTTGGTTTCTCGCACATTTTCTAGTTTCGCGTTTTTCGAGGTGTTTTCTCGTGCTCATTGGGACCCTTCTTGCTGTGAGTTTTTGGTGAGGGCAGCACCTTCTTTTTAGGAGATCTTCGCGCACAAATCTTGGATCAGGACGTGCTTGTAGACTTTTTTCATCTACTCGACGCAGGGATCATCGTGGTATTTTTTTTGGAATTTCTTGAGAGCTTCCCGGAGGTATACATCTTCCTTTTTTATCTGTGCAAGATTTTACAGTTATGTGGTTGTATGTTTTCGCACGCTCGTGTTGTGGAATTTATATCTTGGCCTACGGGACTCTGATTTGGGCGTGCAGGTACTTGTTTCGAAGCTATCGACGCGTAGAACGCCGAGATATTTTATTTGGAATTTATTGGACAATTTCAGCAAGTGAAATATTGGCTTCTTTGCAGCTGAAAATTCAGCGAGTGAATTTGGGCAGATTTTTAGAATTTGTTTATAACTGTAGCCCTATGTTGTACCCAGGTGGGATTTTGGACTGTACTGGACATACTGGACAGTGAGTTGCTGATTTTTCTGGTATTATCAGCTGTAGGACTTGGACAGATCAGCGCATCAGGTGGGTGACCTCTTTTTCAAGATCAGCGGACTGTGTACTAATTCTAGCTTTAGGGACTTGCATAGTTTAATGTTTGATGTACAGCATGCTAGAATGTGTGAATTGATGTTCCTGTTGTAGTTAGATGATCCTGTGATTATTTTCTCCCCTAAGCTGTTGGTTATTATTATCTTGCTCCTTACAAGCTGTTGTTTATAATTATCTTGGAACTTGACCTAGCACCACTGCCATATGTTGCATGTTCAGCCAGACTGTAGAAAACCTCAACTTGGGCTAGATTTTTATTGCTCTAGACATTCCCACATCACTATTCTTTATATCACTCTGGACTTAGAGTTTTCCTCGCCCAAGTAGTGGGCCGAGAGGTCGGATTATTGTGGGATGCATTTACACTCGTGTCTGGGGACCGAGTGGAGTTGTTAGCAGTCTGTAGACCAGATTTCTTTGGGAGAGTGACTTTGGTCGTAGATTTGGGATTTTGAGAGCTATTTTGAGTGACAGTGAGTCTCGGCTGTGCAATTTTCCAGCTTGTGAGTGAGACAGTGTTCCTTTGGTTACAGTCGATCTTGTTGATCGAGGATTTGGATTATAGCCTGCATGAGCCACATTTGAGCTCGACAGAGATGCGCGGATACTTTCCTCGGTGGGGTCGCTCCCCTCGAGAGCCACTCCGGAGTTGGGCTTGTTCTTCTATCGCGACTTGTCGACGCAGTTGTCCCTCTGGCTGGGCCAGTTAGTGGCAGTCACGGACACCGTCCCTCTGGTTGGGCCAGTTAGTGGCAGTCACGGACGCCCTACGTAAGCCCGGTCCCCCGGGACGTGACGGCAGTAGGTAGGCGCAGGTTTGACTGGACCCTATGCGGCAGTCAGTTTGGATTGGGTGATTTGAGTCGAGGGCTAGTTGTAGCATCATGTTCTTTCTGTTCCACTTTTGAGCATCTAGATAGAGACATAGTAGCTGTAGAGTTTACTTTACCAGCCTTTCCCCTTCCGTACTGCATTGTTACTTTTTGCCTCTAGTAGACTTAGTGGGCAGACCGTCGGGCTTGTTGGCGGCACCCACTGAGAACTACTTGGGATGTAGTTTTCACACCCGTCGTGGTGTCTTTTCCCCAGGGACTTCTTCTTCTGCTCCTGTTCCTGCCGCACCTGTTGCTGACCCGACTGATCGAGGTAAGGGAGTCGCGAGATAGATCCCTACCAGTTGTCGCCCTGAGAGTAGATGTACCCCCTTACATTTTGAGAGTTCATGTTGAGTGACCTTGTAGTGAGGATTGAGTTGTACTCTTCTTATTTTGAGAGATATTTGTATTTTGGTGAGGATTCTGGTTGTATTTTTTTTGTTAGAGTTGTATTTATTTATCCAGCTTTTACTTTTCAGCTCTGATATCTGTATAGTGTAGATTTCATTTGCAGGTTAGTCGCTACGTCTATACGGGGCTTCCCGTATGGGCGGCGGGTCTGTTGGCGAGCCCGGGTCGCAGTTTCGACCCCGGGGCGTGACAGAGACACCACTCACCACGATAAAATCGCAAATCAGCACACAACAAACACTCGACCCAATCCAGAAAAAGTCTAAAGCATGTCACCCATTCCACAGCGTTATGTTGTCTGCAGCCAACATAACCACTTAGGAGAATAAACATGCCGATCACTCATCCCGTCCCTTGGGAGAGGTATAAACTCAATCAGGACTCTCGCTATAAATCACGACTCTCACGAAGTCATCCAAGGGTCAAACCATAAGCCTAGGATTTCTAAGTCCACCACCATGACACAACCTAGGCTCTGATACCACTCTAATCTGTCACGCCCCGGGGTCAAAACTGCGACCCGGGCTCACCCTAATAGATCCGCCGCCTATACAAAAACCCTGCATAGGCGAAGCGTCCAACCTGCAAGAAAAGGGACTACATGTAAACAGGTATCAGAGCTATAAAATAAAACTGCTGTAAAACTAAAATCCAACCATCTGTACAACTGAAAAAAATTATACAATATCCTTCTCCCATAAGTGATAATCATACAATATCCTCAAATCAAAAAGCCCAGAACTCAACAGGGAGGTAACCTGGAATAATACACCAGTGTACAGGCTCTCAGTATAAGTCAGATCCTCACAATACAATAATCTCTCAAAAGTGGAAATAAAATAATCTACTGACTATACTACAAGTCTCCAATGTGGGGTACAGCTACTCTCCAAAGATAGGTAGGGATCTAGCTCGCGACTTCCTCGCCTCGAATAGCAACCGCAGAATCAGCAACACCCACTATGACTCTGCAAAACAAAGGAGAGGAAAGAAAAATGAGGGAAAAAACCCCCAACGAGTGTGAGAACTACACCAACAGGTAGTTCTTAGTGGGTACCGCCACCAGGCCCGACGGTCTGCCCACTAAGTCTACTAGAGGCATAAGATAACGAAGCCGTAAAAACTGAACAAGATAGCTGGAAATACCCTACAGCTACCATGCCTCTATCTAAATGCTCAAATGGGGAAAATCCGATGAAAGATATGAAACACTCGCACACGAGGTGCTCAATCGACCCAATCGAGCTGACTGCCACATCTGGTCCAGTCAAGCCTGCGCCTTCCTAGTGCATCAACATAGGGTGTCCAATCGGACTAACTGGCTATCAAATAGTGGCACCTGCAGGCTATAGTCGAAATCCACGCTCTTTCTCAGAATGTAAAGACTCAAGATCCTCAACATCTCGCACAATGGTCGAAGTACTCGCAACGACCCCGGGACCACCGTCAGCCCAACGATTCCCAACAACACTAGCACTGGCCTAAACAAACTACTAGACACCCCTCAGCCCCTAGGCATGAGTGCAATAATAAAAGTACCTGTCTGAAAAACCTAAACCAACCACCGGTAAACACCGGTACTGCCTGCTCTGCCTGCCACATCGGGTATGCCAGCCTACGCATAACACCGATGTAAAGAAGGAGCCTCAAGGACTCAAAGCCTGCCTATCGCACACTTCAGAGTGGCACTCGAGGTGAGCGACCCACACGAGTAAAGTATCACTGTCACAATTATCATAGTATAGCATGACTGGATCACGACTCTGATCGAAGTGGAAAAATCCATCCACTAAAGAAAATCCGATCCCCAATCTGATGCACAAGTCACCTCCGGTTAACCGCCCAATGTCCGCGGTCACTGCAACACCCTTCCATCCACAATCTGGTACCACAACCGACACCCGGCCAACCGCCCAATATTCACGGTCGCCGTAACCCCACAATCCACAATCCACAACCCGATATAACAACCAACATCCGGCCAACCGCCCAATATCCGCGGTCGCCGCAATACCCTGCCATCTACAATCTAGTACAATATGTCCTTGAATCCAAGATCCCAGCTACACTATCCCAAATCCCTGCTCGAATATGAGCAACATGAACCACCTGACTGACTAAAAAGGAGAAAAGAAGTAAAGATATAATAGTTTCTCCTAAGTCAAATTCCAACATAATAGTGTATAATAATAATAATAATAATAATAATAATAATAATAATAATAATAATAATAATAACAGAAGAAGAAAAAGAAAATTCTTCACTTTTTTTCTTCAATTTCCCCTCATTTCGTGAGAAGTTTATCCATGGACTAACATTCCAAACCTCTAAAGTTAGGTCATTTTCCTAATCCCTTAAAGTTAGAATTTTACTTATATTGTTGTAGTTGGCCAGTTGTAATATGGTTTACTTCTCTAAAGAGGCAATTCTCACATCTTTGGTGCACAACCTTATGTCTCACATTTCTTATGTGAGGAAAAAAATATTCATATGAAAGGAAAATCTCCTAGTGTATTAAGTAAATATATCATGTCTATTTGGTTTTATATGGCATGGTTTTCGTACTTGTCATTTTACATGGTACTTGCTTGCATGAAAACATGCACATGCATTTACGTATACATACACATATAAATATACATACACATATGCATGAACATGTGTGTGTTCGGTAAGACCTTTATGCCACTACTGACATTGACAAAACTGCCCCTCAAGTAAAACCTGGTATTAAGTAAGATAAAACAAGATTAATTAGAAATAAAAAAGAAGGAAAAAAAGAAAAGGGAGTAATGAGGAGACAAGGTATATAGTACGTAACCACAACGTTCTGGGACAAAGATTTGACACGGTCACACAGTGTCAAATGTTTTGTGTTGTTTAGTAACCTGCCAAGGTTCTTACTCATAAAATATACTTATTTTTTTAGTTCACTCAATTAAGGTCTAAGAAGTCAAACTGCTAATGAATAAATTTAAAGGAAACAAACGGACAAAAGCAACACAAGAGAGTTATTGTCACTACTTGAGTTCTATCCTCGTATCTATAGTCACTTTGTCCTTTTCTCTACCACCTCTATAAAAGCCTGCATTAGCAACACTCTCTTACATGAATTAAATAAGGGTTTTACACTCCAAATTGGTTCTGTTTCTCCCCAACAGTCTTAGTCATGGAGCGGGCATCTAAAAGCCCAAAAGAATTAACCGGTTTCAAGGTTATGGTTGTTGATGATAATCCAACATGCCTTTTGATCATCTCAAAAATGCTTGCCCAATTTGATTTTAGAGGTACATTTCAATATTGTAAGATACTTTTGTATATTGTCTCCTAGCTAGGGGAGCTAATATGATTTGTTCAATTTTGAACTTCTACAATAAATTTTGCTATTTTTTTAGTTTTTTGACAATAATATACAAATTTTGCTACATTTTATATAGTTACTTTTGTGTTTGCCTTCTCTTTGTTTTTTGTTGTATTTTGATCCTTGACAGCCTTATATTTGATTCCCTATACTTTTAGTCCTTTGCGTCTAGCTTTGTTTTATTAAAATTATCCTAGTCTCTTGTGTCTTTGAATTCTCTTCTTTTTTCTTGAGACTAATCTTTTATTTTATTTTATTTTATTTTATTGGATCTTAGAAAAAAAACATATATGAGAGAAAGGAACATGCTACCTGTTTCTTCTTTGAACGTGTTATCCTTCGTCGTTACGTTGTTTTTCTTACTATTCTAGTGTCTTTTGCGTTTGATTATCTTTTTTGATCTTACGAAAACATTTCATTCGGTTCTTAAAACCTGTACGTAGTGATTTGTCGGTATCTTGTTTTTCCTTAATTTTTAATTATTCGAGTCTCTAGAAGATGTAAAAGAAAAACCATGAGCTTATATATATCATCTTCTAATGGAGGTTTTTTTTCCCTTCTAAATTTAGCCATCCATTAGTAAATTTTCGTCAGTCGGTTTTAGTTGTTAAATATAAAAATACTATTCTCTACAAACTTAAGTTTTTGACTGTTTAATATAATTTAATATGGTATCAGAACAGGAGCTCATGTGTTTGAGTCATGCCAGGCTCCTAGCATAATTAATTTTCTTTCGTTTAATTCAAGTCCACGCCATGAACCTATTAAATTGTCTTGAGTCTAGATACGAGGGGAACTGCCATTATCTACAAGCTTAAATTCTTATTTTCTGTTTTGAATTTTGGCTATACTTTTCCCTTCTTCCTTTAATGCGAGTATAAGTAGTACTTGTAATGCAAGTGACATCTTTCAATGATGTTTTTATATTCCAGTCATTGCACCTTTCACCCCCTTGTAGTGTTACCTTGATCTGGAGCAAAAATCAAATTAAACGCTAAATATTCGTACATCTAATTCAAATCAAAAGCCAAGCTGTTTAATTTTATATTTCCTCTATATATTTCTTAATACTTCTAGTATCAAAGACTAAGAACCTCTATTTAATATGTAAGAATCTCTTCATTTTCTTTTCTTTCTTCTAAATTTCTACATTCCATTTTTAACAAGTTATTTCAAATTGTTCTTCATTGAATATTTACCATATAAGCCAACAAGGCTTTCCATTTGTACTAGAGTAAATTAATGTGTAGCATAGTGGTGACTCATTGACTCTTTTCGCATGTCACACTAAAGTTTTCTTAGTGCCTGACAAGTGTAACATAATAGTGAACATAATTAATTAAGTGCAATCGACTTTTATTTCAACAATAATCTTACTGATTTATTGATGATTATGTGTCTGCGTTTGTCTGTTTTTGTTTTTGTTTTTTTCAGTTCTACCTTTCCACAGTGCAGCGGAGGCTTTATATACTCTTAAAGAGAAAGAAGGAGAATTTGACCTAATATTAATTGAAGTACATGTCGGATTCACAGGCTTCGTAAGCTTGACCGGTTTCAAATTGTTAGAACATATTGAGAATGAGTTCAACATTCCTGTCATCAGTAAGTCTATGATCTCTCTTTCGATAATTTTAAATATAAAACAGTACTGCATATTTATGTAATTGCATTTATATACTTGTAAATTATGAATTTCTGTACATGTTTATGCTTGTAAAGAATATCCCTCTTTAGAAATTAAACTTTTTCTAGTTGTATAGAACCAATTTTGTCCACAATTTTTGAAGTATCTCCTATGCATTAGTCTATAGCATGAAGGCCTTGCAGCAGTTAGTAGCTATTAAGAATAAGGCTTCAGATCAACCGTCCCTAATGCAAGTGGCAAAGGGTTTGGTGGTTGATACCCTTGACCCGAGTTCGAAGCCTAGTTGCTTCACATTTCCAGCTATTTTTATTTAAAAAATAAACGAAGCGGGTAGCATGTTACCTTTCTCTCAAAAAAAAAAAAAAAAAAAAAAAACAAGGTTTCAGGAATATTCAAATAGAAGTAGTTACAAAAAATAGGAGAAATATACTCCTAAAACTAAGTAACAACCTTATTTAAATAAAGCTGATCATAATATTGGCTAATTTCAACACCCCCTCTCAAGTTGGTGCATGGATATCGCACATTCCCAACTTGACAAGGGAATCATCAAGAACACTACCAGCTAATACAAGATATATATACATAAAGTTCCTATTATTCGGTTACATTATCTCCATAAATATAAGAGATTCAAATAGAAGTAGTTACAAAAAATAGGAGAAATATACTCCTAAAACTAAGTAACAACCTTATTTAAATAAAGCTGATCATAATATTGGCTAATTTCAACACCCCCTCTCAAGTTGGTGCATGGATATCGCACATTCCCAACTTGACAAGGGAATCATCAAGAACACTACCAGCTACTGCTTTGGTAAGGACATCTACTAGTTGATATTCAGACCTTACAAATAGAAAATTAATAATCCCAGCTTCAAGTTTCTCTTTAATAAAATGCCTATCAATTTCTACATGTTTAGTTCTCTCTTGCTGGACAGGATTATGAGCAATTTCTATTGCTGAGATATTGTCACAATGAAGTTTCATTGCTTCTTTTGGTCCAAATCCCAGATCTTCTAATAGATTCTTAAGCCATAATAGTTCACATACTCCAAATGCCATGCCTCTAAATTCTGCCTCAGCACTAGACCTTGCTACTACGGGTTGTTTTTTGCTTCTCCAAGATACAAGGTTTCCTCCGGCAAAGGTAAAATATCCTGAGGTGGATCTTCTATTGCCAACTGAACCTGCCCAGTCAGCATCAGTGTAGCCTTCTACCTTGAGATGTCCGTGGTTTGAAAATAGTATTCCCTTGCCTGGAGTAGACTTCAAATACTTTAGTATTCTTTCTACTGCATCCATATGAGGTTTTCGTGGGTCATGCATGAACTGACTCACGACATTTACTGCATATGTCATGGCGGGTCTGGTATGGGACAAGTAAATCAACTTTTCAACAAGCCTCTGATACCATATTAAGAATAAGGTTTCAGAAATAATTTTGATTCATCGCTTTATTGATAACATACAAGATATATATACGTTCCTATTATTCGGTTACATTATCTCCATAAATATAAGAGATTCAAATAGAAGTAGTTATAAAAAATAGGAGAAATATACTTCTAAAACTACGTAATAACCTTATTTAAAGCTAATCATAATATTGGCTAATTTCAACTGTAGCATCTTAACATGTCCCTAAATAAATGATCAATGTTTAATTATTTTCGCAATCTATACAGCAATGTGTGCTCATAATGATCAAGAAATTCTACGCCAATCCCTTAGCCATGGAACTTCCTTCCATCTCACAAAGCCTTTGAGTGTTGAATGCCTTGAAGTCTTGAGGCAGAAAGCTTTACAAAAGCAGACTAAGAGGGCTATAGTTGAAGGGTTGGAACATCATCTTTTATCGAAGAATACTACCGAAATAGACATCAAGTCATCTTTTATTGACAAGAGCAAAGACATTTTGGGATTTTATGATATCATCGGTCCGCGGAGAACAGTCAACAATGTTAGCTTTCTTCCCTCTTCTGAGATAGCAAGTGAAGATGAGCAATCAAAGGAAGATGACAATAGCAAAGAAGGAGGCAGCGAACCAAAGAAGCCAAGAAGGGACCGTTTATTGTGGGATTTCGAGCTTCATGACAGGTTCTTGGCAGCGGTTGATGTGCTAGGAAAGCGTAAGATATCTCTCGCTTATTATGCTTAAGGTATCTATTTACCTTTTTCCCTTTGTTAATAGTGTTGCTATGCTTATAGATGCCGCGCCAAGAAAAATTCTTCACCTGATGAATGTTGAAGGTGTGACATTGAAACAAATAGCCAGTCATCTTCAGGTATAATTGATCAAATTTCTTTGATCACCACAATTTCATATTGCAATTTTTTTTTTGAAGAAGTTTATTGCAATATTCATTTAACATTGCGGTGTTACCGTAAAAACTATACTAAGGATCACAACCTAATTTAAATTGATGGAAAGATAATATGTCCTTCAACTGATGAAGTGATGAATTGAGGTCAAACTAATTAAATAGCTTGCGGTGATGAATTCAATCCCTACTTGAGAATTCATTTGTCTTAAACATGCCTGTTTAGGCCACCCACACATGCATTCTTTCCCGCTTTAAGCAGGAATTAAACTGGAGATCCATTGTGTGCAAGTATGTACTTAATTAAGTGTTTATTTTACATAGAATTAATCAATCACTACAACAAAATTAGGCTATAGCGACATTTTTAAGTATTTCTAAAATCTAAAAAAAGTGTCGCTGACAAAATTAATACCGACACTTATTGTAAGTGTTGCTATATGTGCCGTCGCTATGGTGTATAGCGACACATTTTTGTAATGTGTCCCAAAAATGTGTCCCAAAAATATGTCCCTATAGCCTAATTTTGGATATAGATGGAATATAGATAGAACACTTATACAAAAGTGTCACAAACATGTGTCCCTATAATTTAATTTTGTTGTAGTGAATAGATTTTATAGATTCTTAGATCTTCATAGCAGGCATAGTTCTATTGACTATTTTAACTATGAGAAATAAAGAAACCTTATTTGTTTGAGTGCAGAAGCATCGAATGCGTGAGGAGAAAGCTAAGAAATCGAAAAAGAGCAGCAACCAGAAACCAGCTGATAAACCACCACTATTACCAAATCCAAATCCAACAACTCTTTCGCCTCAACAACCAGTTTTATTGCCAAGAATACCCTCATCTGTTAAGGAGCAATACCCAACGAGGCTTTGGACTCAAATTGATCAAAGGCTAGCCTATTCACCTTCAAACTATCTCATGCAGACATGGCTTAAGCAAAAGCAAATGAGTAAGGGAACTTCGTCGAACAAATTATATAACCGGTTGGCCGCTCAACAACAGCTGAATCAATTCGATGATCTATTTGGAAGGAAAAATAACAAACAGAAATCAATTTGGGATATAAATCGACAGACTAATTGCAGTTGGTACAGTACTAGTCAGTTTGTAAATTGTACCAAATCAAGCAGTTTAATCCAAGAGCAAAACTCGACTTCAACAGTTGAGTCGACTAAGCAGAACTCGAAATCATCAAAGAGAAAGACCAAAAAATTGTCATTTTCTGAGCCCTCTTTTGGCAAAAATACCCAAGAAGAAAGAGAGAAAGATACAGATTCATCTTTGAATGAAAGAAATGAACAAGATAGTCCAAATTTGCCGAAGCTAAACGAGAATGCTACAAATGAGAGTTTGAGGGTCGAGAATGGGATGTACGAAGGATTTAACCCACTAAGCATTAAAGATGGCTTGAGCGAACAACTAAGCGAGAACTTGTTGGCTTCTGTAGAAGATATTTTAGGGGATGAAACAAGTGATAATACACTGGCAATGGATGAACTCAATTCTAGTTCTGGTTTATCATTCAATGCTTCTGACAATGATTGGGCTTCTCTTGAAGCATTTTGGACTCAACACCTGCAGACTAGTGAAGAGGGGAAATCGGACTTGGAAAATATTCTAGCAGATGACGATTTTGATATAGTCTTTGATACTAATGATGTGTTTGGAACCATTGGAGAAATTCTGGGTTATGAAATAGAAAGTGCTCAACAGGAGAAGGATGTTAATGAGAGCTCAGTGAGAGTGCAGAAGACGGCAAGCGATGATAAAACAAATGAAACTGAAGAAGGTTTGGAAGGAGATGCGCCCAAAAGTAATAAGAAGGAATTGGAGGCCACACATGAACAATCGCCGCCGCCGCCGCCACAGCTGCTGAGTGCAATAGGTGAGAGTTCTCGAGGAGAAAAGTATGTTTATGATGCTGGTGCTTTGGCTATTGAAGGGTAATTTTCATGCAGGTCCCTAACTGTTTAAATAGTTCCGAAAAAAGTCCCTAATTTCTCATTTTCTACGTTAGTTCCCGAGTTTACAATTTTTTCTTTCATAAAAGTCCCTACTTATTTTCTATTAAAAACTTAAACATAATTTTATCATATCTATCTTCCTATATTTTAAACATTACATAAACATCCTTTGTTGCAGTTTTATCTTCCTAGCTAGTATACTACTCTACTTTTCAAAAATTAATATGCTTATCAAAAAAATTAATATGCTTATCAAAAACAAAGAGCTGTTATGTAATACATTTAGTTTACTAAAAAAATGCTTCACAGGGACTTTGATGAAAAAAAACAGAATATTGAAACCCAGGAACTTACATGAATAGATAAAATGTTAGGGACTTTCTGAATTATTTGATAAGTAGGGGCCTATTTGAAAATTATCCTTGGGTGAAATGGTTTAGAACGTAAATAAAAACAGGCATGCATTAACTATATATACAGCTTAAATGAAGTTATATATATATATATATATATATATATATTAACTGGGATATATATTTCAGTCTACCAGTAAGTCTAACAGTTAGGAACAGAAGTGTTGAACTTAATTTGCTTATAATTTCCTTAAAGGATATTGTTTATATTTGTGTGTATGACCTATAGAAAGGAAAGTCGCATATATATACGGCGTTAGCTGTTATATAACTCAGATGGTAATCTCTGGTCGTAGAGACTTACTTCTTACTTAAGTGAGTAAATTACTAAAAATAAATATGATTAATGTTGCTAATGTAATAGATCAATATTTGTGAAAGAAGTCATAATGTTGCTAATGGAATAGATCAATATTTGTGAAAGAAAACTGACAATTTTTGTAATGAGTAATGCTTTTATAACTTTTCTTTTAGCACCACCGTACATTTTTATAATCGGACTACTCTATATATATATATATATATATATATATATATATATATATATATATATATATATATATATATATATATATATAATTGAGCTTTTATGTTTATAAAAATACCAAGTTATCTTTTATGTTTATAAAAGTACCAAGTTATTTGTACTTATAAATATTTTATCTTTAAATATAGGAATGTACGGTTAGGATAATGGTGTGTCACTTGGATTTAGTGGGTGGTTGATAGAATAGTGTAATCTAAAGGATAGAATTAATTAAAGGATTAGATTTAACGGTAAAAAACTTACAAGCACCAAGTAATTACTTGGTGCTTGTATAAATACAATAGCCGAACTATATATATATATATATATATATATATATATATATATATATATTATATGCTAATCAGTTCTATCCTGTTATGCCTTAGAGGCACCGTCCATTCGATACCCCATATTGCTATTTTGTTGGAGTTATTTTCGTCCCACGAGTAATTAATATTATTTTCCCACTCAAAGGCGGTAATGTATATGAGACGACTGCATATAATAGAATAAGTATTTTATATTTATGAATTTTTTATTATAATTTTTGTATTATTTTATTTTTTATTTAGAATTTGTTGAATTATGTAGATTGTAATATCTTAGACGAAAAAAATAAAAATAAAAAAAATGTATCCATCCGGCGGGTCTAGTGGACACTCCCACCACGAGATCTTTTCTTTTGGAAACATGACGGGATGTGACAATGACTATTTTTTGATAAATTATTATGTGTATTTTATAAGTGTATAAATTATTTTTATTCTATGCGTCTTTAAAAAACTAATATTGGAGATTCCAAAATCAAGTTCTAATTTTTTTTGAATTTATTGTATAGTATTAAAAAGACATATCAAATAACATAAAATTTGGACATTAATTTTCTATAAATTACATAATATTTCATTCTATGCCATTAATTTTTTATATAACACTAAATTGTTAATTCTCAAAAGTTGAGACTTCTTAATATGTAGGCACTTTGAATATAGTAATTAAACGTATCTGTGGTACTCATTTTTAATCTTAATTTACAATTTTTTTAAAAAATTAGGTGCAGCATATAAGATATACAAAGGATTGATTGCAACCAATAATTTTCTACTTTATTGATAGCAAGCACATCCCAAGGATGTCAACCGAATCGGATTCAGAGGAGGTTTTTAAAAATTCAAATTCAAACTTGAACCCAATTATTGAATCAATACTCGAATTTGAATCAGATATTTTCGGGTGTTAAAATTCATAACCAAAATAGAATCCAAAAAAAAAAAAAAAAAATCGAAATACTCAAACCATATATATATATATATATATATATATATATATATATATATATATATATATATATATATATCTCAATAGAAGATAATAAATTCTGAGTTTTTCCGAGCCTGCGTGGAGTTTTCTCAAGCGTCCCGAGCCGATGTGGCGTGCGTTCCTTGCTCCGTGCCCCAAACCGCCCAGACCGCACATGGTTTTGTGCCCTCCCCTCTCTCTGCACATGGCATTCTCCCTCTCCCTCCTTCTCTCTCCCCTCCCTCTGCACATGGCTTCTCCCTCTCCGATCCTTCCCTCCACAGAGGTTTGGGTTTCTCTTTCTCCGCCTGCGGTTTTGGCTTCACCATGGTTTTCTATTTTTCTCTTTCACTCCCCCCGTGAATGAGACTCCCCGCGCCTCCCGCTCATCCGCGGCGCTCTCCGCGGGGAGCGACGCCGCCCTCATCGAGCAGTTCACGACGATGAGTAGGGAGTTCAGCGCGATGGTCGTCGCGGGCTCCGCCATGCAGCTGGGTGATGCCGCCAGCAACGTCGACAACGAAACCGCCCTCGTGAGGATCGGCGAGGAGGACCGCCTCGAGGAGACGAACCCGCTCGCCATCGTCCCCGACATCAACCCTATCCCGTCCCCGCGACGCGCCCCGCCTTCCGAAGCTGTGGCTGCAGGGGCGGCCGCGCTGGAGGGCAGAAGCGGAGTCGAACGGATTATTGTGCAGCCAAGCAGGGGCGGCCGCGCTGGAAAGGGCAGAAGCGGAGTCGAACGGATTATTGTGCAGCCAAGCATGAAGCGCATCCATCATGATGCTCAATACAAGGATGTTGGATGTGAAATTTTCGATGATCTATCAGAATGTGGTCTCATTGTAGGAATAAAACAACCAAAGGTTACCCCCAAATTAGTTGTTGTGTCTTCTTAAATTCAAATATTTGATGTTTCAGAGCTTGTATACAAAATGAATGTCTTGAAATGCATTTGGTTCTGCAGTTGGAGATGATACTTCCGGATAGAGCATATGCCTTCTTTTCCCACACCCACAAGGCCCAGAAAGAAAACATGCCTCTGTTAGATAAGGTAAAATGCTTGATGATGCACCTTGTTGTCATTCCTATCAATCTGTATAAATATATATTATTAATTGATGGATATTTCAAGTAGATTCTAGCTGAAAGAGTGTCCTTATTTGATTACGAACTGATTGTTGGTGATGATGGGAAGAGATTGCTAGCATTTGGAAAATTTGCGGGGAGAGCAGGCTTAATAGACTTCTTACATGGTCTGGGGCAACGTAAGAATCTTGAAACTACTCCCCAAATGGATATATATTTCTCTTCTATTTTCCAGTCACAACACATTTATTCATTTATTTATTTGTTTATCCAAAACATGTTTAAAGCAGTCTATGAGTTGTAGATTGCAGAAATTGGGATAATCATATTACTGTTTTCTTTATTTTGTAAATTTTCAACTACTGAATTTTGTTTACTTTGAAGGTGATTCTGTGTGATTAGTTAGCAGGTTGGCTTCAATGAGATTTGCAATCTAAGCTTTATATTTCAGACAATTATTTTCTGGGAAGCAGAGTACTGAATGTTTTATACATTTATCTACTTCTGGAACTGTGCGCAATGATAGTATCCTATATAGTACGCATCCTGTATAATTTTGAAATGTTTATGAGATTAATTTTTATTTTTTTTAAATTGGGAATTGCAGAGGAAGTTTGAGGAACAGAGGGCGAGGGCAATCGAGAAGGCGCAGAACGACGTGGCGCGGGCCCGGCGCAAGGCCGAAGCGACGCTGGGTTCCAGTTCCGGAACTTCTCCTCCCCCCCCCCCCCCCTCGCCGTCGCTCGCGGCCTCTCCGGCGCCGGCTCCGGCTATCGCGTGATTAGGATTTTCAGATCATATCCTTCCTTCGATCCTTTCGCGTACGTGTGTGTGTATATATATATATATATATATATATATATATATATATATATATATATATATATATATATATGAGATATGGCGGCACAATAGCTTGCTTCTTCCTATGCTGCCTTCGCCAACACCAAAAATACTCATCAGTGGGATAGCAATGAATCAGGTCGCAATTGAACCTTACATACAGATTTGGTTGATTATCCTTTTTTCTTCTCTCTTTTCTTTTTTTTTTTGTTTGTTTTTTTTTTTTTCTACAGCTATTAGCATATCAATTATTGAACAGATTTGTTATTCTATGTTTTTTACTTTTTTATGATTTATACTATTGATGATCCTTTTTTGTTCACTCACCAGGTGTTCGACGAAATGTCACAGTAAGATAAAATTGAAATTTTAAAATTTTGAAATGTCATGGTAAGATCAGCTTATTTTTTATCCTTCATCCTTTCTTTTTCAAATTATTATACATATATTATATAACATATTTAATATAATTTTACTTTATTTTTCGTACAAGTTGAGACTAACATGATATGTTGGCATGCTTCCGCGAGATGCAACTTCGGAAGTTTGGAATGGAGAAGTAAATCACGTCTTTGCTCTAATTTTCTCAGGATCATATTTTAGTAATCATGATATCTAGGCACTCATGTATTATGGATCTTGAATTGTACGTAGTTTAACATAATTTTTTAGATATTGAAAGAATTAAAAAGTGTGATTTCCTGTATGCAATGTATGATATGTTTAATAGATTTGTATGTTAACAAAATTTGAGATTGTTATTTGTTTTGTATGACAATATGTAATGAAACTTTGTTGTTCGCCAAGTTTCTTCTAACGGCATTGATGATACACAAGAATCAGTACTATTGATGACCAGTCAAACTAACTATACGAGTTCTCACTTCTCAAGCATGATCAAAACTTGAGATTATGTGCTATAGTAGAACTTAAGCAAGCTTTCATTGTTGATCAAGCTTAACTTTTCCATTGTCAAAAAATAAATGAAGCTTTCATATGTGAGGTTGGACATTTTTGGCTAATGGGGATTTTTCAAATTTGGTTATCTCCTTAACTGAGAATTGTGGTGTTGAGCTTAGCTATAGCATAATTTAGTTCTAGCAGAGTTCAAAATAAACTCCATGTGCTTTTCTTCAGTAACTTTCTTCATTTCAAAATTTAATACACCAATAGAACATTCATATTCTATAATATCTAAGCCTTTTTTTGGTTGAATTCTCTTTTATTGATCTCTTTTCTTTCTGCTTATTCCAATGACTCATTGTTATTTGATTATGATTCAGGTCACGTATCACTTCTTCCATTGGAAGAAGGGAACTCCCTTTGCTGAAGACCAGGGTATCTACAATACTCGGACTTGGTGGGACCAGATGGATAATGGCAAGCAACTAACTCGGAATAAAAAGTTTTTGACTGTTGTTCCTGTGGTCCTGTAAGTATGATGTTCTCCTTCACATTGTTTAAAACCAGTACTATTTTGTTCAGGAAAAATTTCAGCGACAGCTAACTTGCTAAATACAGCAGCTGCCATGAAAATTGACCCGACCGCGCCGAGCACCTTCCTGCACCGCGCGCAGCGCCCGTGCCCCAGCCGCGCTTGGCCAGCCCTAGCTTCGCCTGCCCCATGCCCTAGCCGCGCACCGAGTGCCGCTTGAGCCGTGCGCTTCGCTGCTGCGGCTCGCTCCCGCGTGCACCCAGCTGTCGCTCGCCCACGCGCGCCCAGCCACCGCTCATCCTACGCGCTGCGCTGCTGCGGCCCACGCCCGCGTGCGCCCAGCCACCGCTCACCCGCACGCTCCCAGCCGTCGCTCATCCTGCGCGCTGCGCTGCTGCGGCCCACGCCCGCGCTCTCCCAGCCGCCGCTTATCCTGCATGCTGCGCTGCTGCGGCCCACGCCCGCGTGCGCCCAGCCGCCGCTCGCCCGCGTGCTCCCAGCCGTCGCTCATCCTGCTAGAGAGATGAGCCTCTGCCAGCTCTATAGGGATGGGTTGGTGGTGGTGGGAATTTTGTCCTGTGGCGTATGATGAAGTACAAGCAGCTTTTATCTTTTTATCAGCTAATCAATTAAAAGCTTGGCGAGTTAATTAGTCTTTCTTCTTTTTTCCTTCCTCTAAATATATATTATAAAAATATATATCTAGAGATAATTGTATATATAAAATATATATAAAAAAATATCAATCTATTGGATTGTACGGATGGAAAAAAACCACACACTGTTTGTTTTTTTGAACGAATGAGTCACTATAATTATATAATTTTATTAATTATTTAAATTTGATATTTATAAATAAATAATATGCATGTCTCTAATTTGAATCTGGACTGGCGAACCAATAAAACGTTTATCTTTTCTGTTGGCCTAAATAATTTTAAATTTCAGCGGATTAAAATTACTATGTTATTAAAGTGACTTTATATAATATATACCTCCAAATTAAATTCTAATTAGAATTCAAATTCTAATTAAACTATTAATTAAATTTTATTTATATCTAATAATCTAAATTTTATATTATTCTAATTTAATTAGAATTTGATTTTGATTTAAATAAATATAAATTTAAATCAAAATATAACACAATTCAATTAGTAAATGAATAAGGGCACTTTGATCATTCATAGATAAAAAAAATTGTTTTTGAAATTTTCAAAGCATGCGATATTATCCCAAAAAAAAAAGAAAAAAAAAAGAATTTTTTTTTTTTTTTTGTCTCACCTGTCTTTCACACTATGGTTTGGCACAAACAAGTGGAGCACATTGAAAGCTCAAAATTAACTTTCAAAAGCCAACCCTACCTTTTACACCCAAAGAAGAGAGAGAGAGAGAGAGAGAGAGAGAGAGAGAGAGAGAGCCTCACAAAGGTCTAAGTATTGAACATTTGGCAACATTGTACAAAGGAGAGACATTATTTTACAAGCATTTTTTGTTATTTATTAGTTCATTCTCTCCCCTCTTCATTTTCCTGTAGTTCCTTCTTTGTCATAATAGGCTGCTGTTTGCCTTTACATGCAACTTGCAAATTGGAATTTTTTAACTTCATTACCTATATATGTATAAAACTATTAATACTAAATTATTTTATTTGTACTCTTTAAAATATAGATGGACATTGTGGAGACATCAAATGGGGAGTCTACATCTCGGGTTTATTTTGCGGCACGTTTTCTGGGTAAGAAGAATGCATGTTACCATTTGTGATTCCTGTTATTTTGTGTGATGAAATTGCATGTTGTCCTTAACTCTATCAACTGACTATCTTAAACTTTTGTTTAAATGATAAAGAAAATTGCAGTTCAATTTGGAGATGAAAGCAGCAAACATGTGACAAAGAGCCGAAAAAATCTGCACTTAATGAAAAACTGTATCATGAAATTGTAAGCACTTAAGTTTTATCAACTCACAATTCTCTTTTATTGTTCATTACTTTCACTAACTTTTGGGAACTCCCTTCATTAGAGAGAGATCGTGGTCAACCCTTTTATACAAGCCGCAACAAGTAAAATTTCATATAGTTAAATACTATTTACCATATTCATAAGTTTATTTACAACTCTCCTTATATATACAGAAGTACAAACTCCAATAAAATGAATGCACTGATCATATTCCTTAACTTCAGGCATGTCGTGACTGAAAAAGAGTTCATCAAGGGAATAACCAACGATGACGCTATCAGCGGCGATAAACGTCGACATGCAGCACTTTTTCGACTAAGTCTTGATGATATGGTAAATATCAATACAAACAAATTGTTGAAACACAATTCTGATCAAGAAATAATTCATCATCATCCGAAAAAAAAAGAATCAAGCTGAAGTTCAGTTTATATTTTGAGGAAAAACACATAAAGGGCAAATAAATTAGAGGCAGGAACAAATAAGAAGAAAAAAAACCCAAATATTTTGACCCTCAGTTTACATTTGCTAGATTAAATAATTTAATTATTTTCTTTGATGTTTCTTTCCCCTCCTCCGGCTTCTATGTTTGGTAGTTTTAAGTTTCATACACTTATTTGTATATCTGATGTTCATAATTTTGATGTATTGATTTGTTGCAACCTACACTCATTTATTTCTTTGGGCCATGATCGAAAGTAAAAATTACTATGTTTTAAAGTGTAAACAATCTTTGCAAGGCTTCCCTTATTTGCTAATCATACACTATCAATAAAATGTGTACACATGCTGGCAGGTTTTATTACTTCTCTGCTCATACTCTCTCCAATTGTTGAATTGTGATGAAGGTTGTCATCATCAAATGATTAAATTAGTGTTTTTAGAAAAAGTGAAAATCAATCTTCAAAATGTTTAGCCTTCCAGTTCGCTAATTTTTAATAGATTAAGATTACTTTCTTAGGTTTGTTGTCTCTATAAAGAATTTTGTTCTTTACCTTTCTTTTTCTTGCAGTCTTTTGCTTGCAATTGCTACTCTTGAATTCTAACTTTTCAAGTTTGCATGTTCGCTGTGCATAAAAATATTACTAGATTAGAGAATGAACATTTTTCTTACGTTTGGTGTTCTTTGGCGTCTTTTATGTTTTTTAATTTTATTTATTTATAATTTTTTCTTGTTTTGTATGGGATTGAGTGATTCCTCTCTTTTGCTCTTCATTACTTCATGTTTTTTGCCCTTCTTCGAAACTGCATAGTTTGCTTACCTAAAATTAGAGTTTCTTTACTCTTAAAATTTAATCACAAATGAAGTCTTCTATGAAATAATTGTAAAAATATACAAACTTAATCTTTTTAAGTTCATTTTTGATAAATTTACAGAATTTACAGAATAATGTTTGTCACAAATGATCAAAAATGGTGGGATGGTGAAATAGCTATTGTTTTGGCTGTGTGGTCCCAAATTATAACCCACATAGGGGCCTCGGTGGAGTGGTTACACCTCTAAGTTGACACCTGGACTTAAACTTTCTTGAAATTCAGTTAATTCAAATTGTATTGTTTTATTTATTGTACTATTAGTGGGACTGTTTGGCCCAATTAGTGCTTCTTTTGTTGAAGTATTATTTAAGTAGATTGTTTAAATAGTTGCAATAACATTTTGAATAAGATTCCCTAATAGCTTTTTGTTTAAGCTTGGAAGTCGAACACTTAGTTTGGAACTTCTATTTTAGGCGGTCCAAAGATCTATTTCAGCTTCGTAGACAATTTTGTTTTTCTTTCTGTCCTTTTGTTTTATGATCGGATTGGTAGTAAGACATTCCCGTTATTTTGGTGCTCACTTTTGATTACTTTGAGTTGTTCCCTTTTTTTTCTGCTTCTTTTCTAATTAATTTAAATTCTATTTTGGGTGTTTAATTGTTTTCTAATTAATTTAAATTCTATTTTGGGTGTTTAATTTTTTTTTGGGGGGCTATGATGATACATAAAGAATAACAACAGATCTTGGCCGGCCTTGGGTGTTTAATTACTACTTGGGTGGTGATGGTGTTCATGCAAAAAATTGGTATTGTTGGATAGCTGTGAAGAACCAAATGTTCATTCCGCAACACATTGCCAATACTCGCTGCTTATATCCGCAAAGTATGTAAGGGTGTTGTTCCTTTCCCCTTCTCTTGCTCCAGCCTAAGTATTTGTGTTGCCTTTGTGTAATAATATGAATATTTCTCGGTGACCTTCGGCAACCGGCTGTTGTTTATACATTGATCCTACATAAAAAAAAAAAGTATTTCTTCCATTCTCTACTCTTTCTTTGGATTGAGTTCGGATATTACCTGAGCCTCACATTTTAAATATTTTTTATTAGCTTTAATTTATGTGTTGGTGATTGTTAATTTATTTTGGATCATAATTTCTGACTTTAATGCCCTTGGCACTATTAAGAAAAAAGTTTTTTTGCCAAATCTAATGATCCTTAATTAATTGGGGAATCTAGCAGAGGTCAGATTTAAACTCAACTTCAACTTGATTCTGTTTTTTTTCTAGGCCTAGACCTTTGCCTTTATTTTCTTTGATGTTCCTTTCCCCTGCTCTGGCTTCTATGTTTGGTAGTTTTAAGTTTCGTATACTCATTTGTACATCTGGTGTTCATAATTTTGATGTACATTTGTTGCAACCTACACTCATTTATTTCTTTGGGCCATTATCGAAAGTAGATGTATATTACGATGTTTTAAACTGTAAACAATATTTGCATGATATGACACGGAGGTTGTCATCAAGCTTCAAAATTCCGTTTCAATCTAACTGAAATGCATGATACCAGTAGCAGGTATGACATGATATGACTAAAGTGTAAACAATCTTTGCAGACGCTGGCAGCTTTTATTGCTTCTCTGCTCATACTCTCTCCAATTGTTGAATTGTGATGAAGGTTGTCATCATCAAATGATTAAATTAGTTTTTTATAAAAAGGTGAAAATCAAGCTTCAAAATGTGTAGCCTTCCAGTTTACTAATTTTTAATAGATTAAGATTACTTTCTTAGGTTTGTTGTCTCTATAAAGATTTTTTTCTTTATCTTTCTTCTTCTTGCAGTCTTTTGTTTGCAATTGCTACTCTTGAATTCTAACTCTTCAAGTTTGCATGTTCGCTTGCATAAAAATATTACTAGATTATAGAATGAACATTTTTCTTGAGTTTGGTGTTTTTGGTATGTTTTATCTTTTTGATTTTTATTCATTTATTTTACCTTTCTCCAAAAATGCATAGTTTGTTTACCTAAAATTGGAGTTTCTTTCCTCTTAAAATTTAATCACAAGTGATATCTTTGCTGAAATTATTGTAAAGATATACAAACCTAATCTTTTAAAGTTCAATTTTGAAAAATTTACAGGATTTACAGAATAATGTTTGTCACAAATGATCAAAAATGGTGTGATGCTGAAATAGCTATTTTTGTATCTCTTTTTCCTTTCTTATTCTATAGTCTGTTTCTCCTACATGCTGTGATGTCTGGTCTATTTTGCATTCCAACATCTCCTCTCTAAGAGCACAAGTTTTGTTTCTGGCTTTGGTTCTTCTTCTTCCTGCTATAAAGCTAAGAGACCTTTCCCTCTAATGTAGTCATTTTTTGCTAATTTGAAGCCAAGTAAGCTTTGGATGGCCTTCTTTGTAGGCAACGAGCTTTTCTTGCTTATGATATCTTGTATATTTTTTGGCCTGCGTGTGGGTTTCGGTTCGCTTGGTACTATAAAGCAAATGGTTCTGCAGTAGATCTACTAATGCATGACTATTAGGGATGTCTGAGCAAAATATATTTAGATTGAATTCTGGCTTTTGCACTTTAAAAACCTATTGAATACTGTTGAAATTTCGGTTAATTAACCTAGAATATACCCATTTTGGAGAAAAGGAAAAGGTGAAGTAATATAATTTGAAACTTCCAATTTCTATAGTTTTCTTCTTTGGATATCTTTAAGGGCCTGCCACCGGTTCCTCTTCTTGCTGCAGGTTAGCATTAGTTTGGTTCTTAACTGAGATATGCTTTTTGGCATTTTCAACGTCCCAGCATTTGAAAGTTTTTGATCACTTCTCAACATGTGGTTTTGAATATAATTTTTTTGTTTTCGATGATGTATAGAATTTTAAATGTTTACTCTTCTATTTGTGAACTTGATGGTTTTAATTATCTTAAGTTCCGTACCTTTGAATGATGTATAGGATTTTAAATATTAACTTTCAAATTTATGGACTTTATGTTTTAATTACCTTACGTTTCTTACACTGTGGTAAGTTCTAAACATGATTATCTTGATTTCCGTAAGTTGTGTCATTAAATTACCATGAGGTTAATTAAAAGTATTCAGTTCAAAGACAGCATGCATTTGAATATGAGGTCTAAAGGGGCCTCAGCTTACAAAACTCTCAAATTATTATATGTATAGATAGATGTATAGATATAGATGGTATTTTAAATATTCGCTCTTTGATTTATGAACTCCATGATTTTAATTAGCTTAAGATGTGGCTTTGAATTCAATTTGTGATTTTGAATGACCTATAGGATTTTAAACGTGTACTCTCCAATTTATGATCTTTATGGTTTTCCTTAACTTAAAGTTCCTAAGTTGTGACAAGTTCCAAAGGTGTTTTCTTTGAGTTTCCTAAGTTGTGACAGGTTCCAAAGGGGAGCATGTATGTGGAGATGAGCTCCAAAGATTATATATTAATTTGCCAAAAAAAACAACTTAGAGAGGTTAACTTTAGAGTCCACGTAAAGACAAGGTCCGAAGGCGCAGGTTGGAAAAATGAACTTAGAGGTCATGCATGTAGAGGCAAGCATGCATGTAAAGACAATCTCCAAAGGTTCAAAGCTATAGGTTGGAGCATACAGGTAAAGCCAAGCTCCAAAGGTGCAGGTTGGAAAAATAAACTTACAAATTAAATTGAAGAGATAACTAGCTTTAGTTTCTTAGGTTGTTTCCAATGCTGCAGCTTGGAGCATGCATGTAAAGACAAGCTCCAAAGGTGCAGGCTGGAAAATTGAAGAGATAATTAGCTTAAGTTTCTTAGGTTGTTTCACATCTCAAGATCTATTTAATTACCATCATCCAATGTCACAAATCAACAAATTAATATCAAATTAATATCATATTGATCCACATTTTAACATGTATTTAATTAACAAGTTAAAAATAATGGCTTTCAAAAAGCCAAGTTAATGAAAGGACAACTTGGGAAACTATACTTGATTCATAACATGAGGTTGAAGTAGAGTGTACATGTAAAAACAAAGGGAACTCAATGAAAGGACAAGTTGGGAAACTATGAAAAGGGGCAAGTTAGAAAACTCAATTTAATATCATATTGTTTAGCATGTTAACATCTATTTGATTAGTAAGTTAAAAATAATGACTTACAAAAAGTGAACTTAATGAAAGAACAAGTCGGAAAACTAGAGTTAATTCAAAATATGAAGTTCAAGGAGAGCATGTATGTAAAGACAAGGTTTAAAGGTGGAAGTTACAAAATTCAACTTAGAAAATTTGTGGGGGGTTTTTTTTAAAACTTCTAGATACTTTACATTTAAGGAGGAATTTAAAACAGTTATTTTTGCTCTTGAGCTTCATAATAGGTAATGTTTAACTTAAATTTTTTCGTGGGGAGCAAAACTCAACTTACAAAATATGTGGGTTTCACAAAGTGGGGTTTTTTAAAAACTTCTAGATGCTTTACATTTAAGAATGAATTTGAAACAGTTATTTTTTGCTCTTGGCCTTCATAATGGGTTGATGTTTAACTTTTTTTTTTCGTGAGTAATGATTGTTTCCTGCACTTTTCTACATGCTCTCTTTGAACTATATGCCTTTCATTGCATTGGGCTACATGCTCTCTTTGAACTATATGCCTTTCATTGCATTGGCTTTTCGACATTGTGGCTTTGAATGTAAGTATGATTACGTTCACTGGTTTCCAATGTACTTAAACCTTACAATTTAAAGATTTCTAATGGATGTCTTTTGTGTTTACCTACTAATCTTGGGTTATAGAGTTATTGGTGTCTACGTATTTAGACTTCACACATTGAATTTTTTCGGCTCAATGATGCTTACATTTTGCTTTTACTTGCATGTTGTTTGTAAACTTGATGGCTTCCCTATAGTAATGTCAATATTTAATTTCTCATGTATTTAAAGTTTAGAAAGCGGCTTCTCATGTATTTAGACCTTACAAATGAGAAGTTTTTCATGGTTGGCTTTTGTGCTCCTATAGTAATGTTGGCTTAGACAATCATGATACCTATATATACGAACATTTCTTACAATGATGATACATATATATACCAACATTTCTAGATAGCCGTAGGAAACCAATTATTCTTTGGACAAAAAAAAATATCCGTTAAGGAAATAATTAGTAATTTTGGATTGCCTTGGGTGACCAAATGTTTAATGATCAGTCCTATTGGTATTCTCTAAGTAAAGAAATATTTTTGCACTTGCCCTTCATAATAGGATAATGTTGAGTTTTACATAAAACTTACAAATTAGAATTTTTTCGTGATTGCCTATTCTATTTACCTGTTGATCTTGGGTTCCACAGGTTGTACACCCTTTACATTGATGGAAGAATTTGAAGTAATTGGTTTTGCTCTTTACGTCCATAATAAACTAATGTTTAGGTTGCAATTTTTTGAAGACTTGAAACTGTTTGTTTTACTCTTTACCTTCATAATTGCCTAATGTTTAGCTTCTAATTCTTTATGCCTTCCCTAAATTTTATGTCTTCGATTGAGTTGAGCTTTCTATATTGTGGTATCCGATCTAGGAATGGTTACTCAAAGTGTCTTCCCATGTACTTAATTTTTACAATTCACAAATTTCTATTTGATACCTTTTGTGATTACATACTTATCTTGGGTTCTACAATTATTGCTGTGCATGTATTTGGCCTTCATGTTTTCGGTGAACTTCATGAGTTCGGTGTAGTATTATTTCATAACAATTCACTTCCAATTAAGTACTAGAATAGAAAAAAAATTTAGATACACAACCAAAATTCTTCCCAATATACTTAATTTTTTATAATTTACAACTTCCCAATGGGTGTCTTCTGTGTTTGACATACTAATCTTGGATTCCATAGTCATTGGTGTGCATGTGTTTTGATTTCCAAAAGTATGACTTCCAATGTACTTAATGTTTATAATTTACAACTTTTTAATGGGTGCCTTTTGTGCTTTACATATGAGATTACGGTCATGGTTATCAAATTGATTATTCACTTTGTTAAACTATCTGTTAGGTTTATTAAGTTGAACCTATTATCGTAGAATAGTTTGCTTTACTTTTAGTAGGTTCTTAGGTGCCCGAGACTGGCCATGTTGGATTACTGGTAGTGTGGCCTGGTTTTCGTGCCCGAAGGGATTGGGCGTTGCCGGATTGTTGCCCTTTGTGATGCTAAAAAAGTTGACATATTCTCAAATAGTCTTTAATGTTGACATATGTTTTAGTAAACATATCCTCTTACATACTGATTGGTAAATTAATGTTATTTTCCTCATTAATGTTGGTTTTTGTTCTTCTCTGGTTTCTAAAAACTGATTCGTAGACAAGCATTTTTCTGTTTCCTGTTTTACTGAAAAGGTTACGCATGAATTAAAAATTTTCACAGATTATTTAGTTATTTCAAATTAAGGTTGTACATATATAACTCTCAAGGGAAGCTACACCAAAACAGGGCAGCTAAGCTAAAAACAAATTAAGGTATATGAGGTGATGATGATTCGATGCTGCTCATTTCAACAACAGTTATTTATGATGTTCAGTTATTCGAGTTGCCGCAAGCCTGAATCTCTCTACTTTCCTTCGAATATTCGGTCATATCATAAGAGTTTTATGGTAAGGCAACTTAGACGGCCTAAGGCAACTATTGCAACCATTTCACTCTTGATATAATTTTCATATCATAAGAGTTTTATGGTAAGGCAACTTGGACGACCTAAGGCAACTATTGCAACCATTTCACTCTTGATAGAATCTTGGATCGAAAAGTAGAAGATTTGGTGGATAGATATTAATGTGATTAACCAAAAGTATATCTGAGAGCATATCTAAGCCTCTATTACTTACTCTTTACTGTTATGTGCTGTTTGCTCTCTACTTTGGTCGGCAAAAGAATGTTGCCTGTACACGATTCGTTTGAGTTCTCTTTTGTGCTGTACATGGTTTGCAGTGTGTACATTGTTGGTCTCCTATTGATGGTGCAAATTGGTTGTAGGATGCAATTAAATATTTGTGAATGAATTGTAGAATACAATTAAATATTTGTCAAGGATTTGTGTTGTTCTTGCTCTCATTCTTCCCCACAAATTTGGGTGTCTGCTATGGTGAGCCTCTATTTTAGTATTGGATGCAGGTAATGTCGATTGTGTTTACACATTACTTTGATTAATACTAGATTTGTTTAAATTCAGGTTTGTTCTGTTCATGTTTAGAACTTCGTACATTGTTGGACTCCTGATGATGATGTAAGTTAGTTGTAAGATGCAGTTGAATATTTGCAATCAAATTCCATTTTAATTCTTCCTTCGAAATTTCGATGTCTGGTATGGTGAGTTTTCCCCTTAATATTCTGTGCGACTAATGTAAATTGCATTTTGTTCAACTGCCTGCGGTTGTTGCCTGCACTGTTACCTATTTTGTATTCACAATACTCTAAAATGTAGGATGTATGTAAGGTACCTTCTCTTGATCCACTATATTAAGATGGTTAGTCCCCATAAAAACTTTCTCACAAAAGAACCCAAACTCTTATGCAGGAATGCCGACCATTTTTAGAGAATTAAGCATGTGTGTTGCCTTTCGGGTGCCTACTATAGTGAATTCTCGCCTTAATATTGAGTACAACTAATGTGAGTTGCATTTTGTTCAATTGCCTACTGTTGTTCTTACATATTTTGTATTCGAAGTGCTCTAAAATTTGGGATGCATGTAAGGTGTTTTTTGTTGACCCACCATATTAAGATAGTTAACCTTCATAAAAAATTTCCAATGTCTAATATTTTCTGACAAGAAATCCCAAACTCTTATGCAGGTATGCCGGCCGTTCGCAGGAAATTAAGCAACTGTGTTGCCTTGTGGCGAGGAAGTCTGCAGTTCTATTCAGGGTAAACAAATATTATTTATTATTTTTACATGGAACTTTAAGTACCTCAACCGAAATTGTTTCCTACTACTCTTAGAAAAAAAAAAATTTGTGTGTGATTAATACTCATAAGCATAGGGATTTACATGCATTGCTGCTGTCGATTGTTGGGCCATTCTTCTGTTGCTTTCGGTCTACCTACTCTAATTAGTACTTTACTCCCCTTCATATATTCATGCTACCCTTCTTATCTTGCACAACCCATACACTAAAAGATGAATATATATATATATATATATATATATATATATATATATATATATATATATATATATATATATATATATATTACGGTATGGTTGAAAAAACAATGTTCCGGTATACTTCCGCATGATAAATGATGGCATACTTTTTGTATGCCTCTTTCTTACTTTTTCATGTTTAGAAATCAAGGTTATTCCCGTAATTACCGTTTAAAGAAAAAAAAACTTCCGGCACTCTTAAAGATAAGAAAACAAATACATATTTTATGCATCTCTCATATCTAATTGAAGAAAATATCTCTTTTTTGTACGCTACTTTACTTTGATTCTTAATGTGTAGGAATCAAATATGGAACATGATGCCTATTTGTTATCCTGCTCTGCTTTGGTTCTTAATGTGTGTAGATCAAAGGTGGAAGGCAAGCCATATGTATTTTCCATGCACATCTATGTGAACACGTTGTAAATAAAAAAAAGATGATGTGGTATTAATGTGTGGAGAAAATGCATCTCTGTGGTATTTCAATTCTTACTATATGTGTCTTCCTTTGATTGTACTTTGTTCTCAGTTTGTATTGTCATTTGTTTCTTTCTTTTGTTCTCCCTTAAATGTAAATATAATTGCCCATCTTTGATTATTTGTTTTCCCACCAGAAAAAGCTTATTATTTTGGTGTGTCTCTATTTGAAAATATTACTGCAATTTTTCGAATGTACAGTGAACTCTATTATCAATGTGTAAATTCAGTTCAGTTTGTAAGTTTGTAAGTTTCCATATGTATAGTACATATTATTGTAGTTATCAAATGTAAAGTGAATTTTATTGTGAAGAATTATTTTGTGATCCAAACTGCTTCTACTGCATTATAACAGTTCTTTGACATACTCTATTTCAAAATGGTATTTCAAAAATTGGTCATTCTCCTTTATGGTCAATTAAATATTCATTTTATTTTTTCATCATCGCTCAAATTAAATCTTGCTTGCTTTGCATTGAAAATTGTATTTTTGTTGCTATGTTTTTCCTTTACGACTAAATTTATTTTCTCAAATTGTTTTGTAAAGTTTCCTTCCGATTTTCTGTAGCATATCCACATTATTTTGAATTACATATAATGCAGCGTATATGAAAAATAATATTTGTTGAACAAATTAGACCCGCGGCGCAGCGCGGGCCTTCACTAGTATATATATATATACCAGCTAACCGGACGAGTTTTAATTACCCAAAAGACCCTTTGACAAATGAAGTGTTGATATCGGTTTACTTCCATAACTTACCTATGTTACAAAAAAGTACAGTAGAAATAGTCTTTTATAATTGTTATATTTTGATTTAGATTTATATTTATCTAAATCAAAATCAAATCCTAATCTAATTAGGATAATATGAAATTTAAATTATTGTATATAAGTAGAGTTTAATTAGGAGTTCAATTAGACTATAAATCCGAATTAGATTATATTTTGGAGGTATATATATTATATATATGGAATATCCGGCCACTTCAATGAACCCACAATTTTAATTAGTCGAAGTCCTAATTAATTAGGCCAACCAAGAAAGGAAGATGCGTATGCGCGGCCATATTAATAAAACCGAAATTTTAATTAGAGGTCATGCTCTAATTAATTTAGCAACTCAAAAGAGGCCGGAGCCGGATGTTGCTAATGAAGCCGACAATTAATTAAGAGGTTGCAGCTCCAAGGTGAGGGCCCGGCAATTAATTAAGAGGTTGTAGCTCTAAGGTGAGGGCATCCGTACGATTGGATTTTTGCACATTGAACGGCGTGCTAAGACGAGCCGTTTCGGAATTGTTTGGATGGACGCAAATTTTGATATTTTGGATTTATTTGGAGCTTCAATTTTCTTGAGAAATATAATCTTTGTATTCTAGTTTTGACATTAATAAAAGTCTTTGCTCCGTTTTCGCCCGTAAATGTAGGTCGGTGGCCGAACCACGTAAATCTTGGTGTGCTCTTTCCTTTTCTTTTCTTACATTATTTTTTTCTTGGATCTATTTTTCGCCGTTTCGATCTAACAAACTAGTATCAGAGCCTTCTATTCCCTTGAGAATTGAGAATTATGACGACGAAGTTCGAGATCAGAAATTTGACAGGACCAACAGTTTTGCATTATGGCAAGTCAAAATGCATGCTATACAAACGCAGCAAGGATTGCAAAAGGCACTGTTGGGAAAAGAAAAGATGTCCGATTCGTTAACGGCAGAGCAGAAGAAAGAGATCGATGATAAAGCTCTTACGGCAATACAATTATGTTTATCCGATGAGGTATTGCGCGAGGTTTTGGATGAAAAAATCGCTGCAGGGCTATAGCTTAAGTTGGAATCTCTCTATATGACAAAATCTCTCACCAACAAGTTATATTTGAAGCAACGTCTCTTCATGTTGCGCATGGCGGAAGGTACCTCTATTAAATCGCATTTAGATAAATTTAATTCTATTATTATGGATCTCCGCTCGATAGATGTCAAAATCGAGGAGGATGAAGCCCTTTTTATTAGTATGTTCTTTACCGCCCTCTTATAAGAATTTTCATGAGACCTTCTTATTTGGTTGGGATACTCTATGTCTCGATGATGTCAAATCCTCTCTACTATCAAAAGAAAGGATTGACATGTAGATAAGTAATGAGACAGTTGGAGCTTCAGGAGAAGATTTGGTTGTTAGAGGGAGGTCTCGGGAAAAGGGTTTCGATAATATAGGTACATCTAGATCAAAGTCAAAACACAGGAATCTGATTTGCAGTTATTGTAAGAAAAAGGGTCACATAAAAGCCGATTGTTTTAAATTGAAAAATAAAGAACAGCGGAAAAATAACAATGATAAGAATCAAGGTAAGAAAAATACTAACACTGAGGCTGAAGTAAGTGTTGTAACAAAAGAATCAGATGGAGTGATATTATCTTCACAGTTACCGATAAAGCAAATAGACAAGATCAGTGGCTTATGGACTCCGCGTGTTCCTACCATATATGCATACTGTAGTGACCCAGACTTTTGTGTGGCTTTTCCCCTGTAATCCGTGGTGTGAGACACCTATTATTGGTGTATCGGGCTCGTAACACGTCAAATGGACGTGTTGGATGGACTCAGTGAGGTTTTGGATCAAGTCTGTCCTTCGGCTGTTTTTGCCGAATTTTAGAAGTGGTTTCAGGCTGATTGGAGGCCGGATTCGAATTCAGCGCGGAAAAACACTTGAAAACGGCTATTTACTTGTAATTTTCTGAGTCCGGATGCCCAAAAACGGACCCCTGGAAGTTTTTGGTGGTTTCGGGTGCATGGGAGAGGCCGTGGACCGGCTGGGTGCCACGTGGCGGCATGGGATTGGCCGACTCACGCGGCGCAGTCCACGAGGTGGCGCGGCGGGTGCATGGACCAGGGCGGGGGACACGTGGCGTCCCCGGAGTGGGCGGTGCACGCGGCGCGGTCCACGGAACCCGCGCGGGTGCATGGACCGGGCGCGGGGGACATGTGGCAGCCTGTGATAGGCGGGCTTACGCGACGCGGTCCACGGAGGCGCGCATAGGCGCCTTGGGATGCTTGCGCGCGTGGGGGGGAGGCGGCGCGGTCGGCGCGTGCACGTGGCCGCGGTTGGCGGGTCGCGCGGGCAGGGCCACGTGGCGCCCTGCGATTCGCGGGCGCCACCCACCCAGGTTGACGGGCGCGAGACACGCGGCAGCGCCCGGGCGCGCTTGCACACGCTGTCCCGTGTTCAGGACACGTGTCAAGCGCGGGTGGTTCTGGGTGCTGGTTGGACGGGAGGCGGGAGCGCGTTTCGTGCGCCCGAACCTTTCGGGCGCCCGGTTTCTCGGCCCGAAAACTGGTTTGGGCCCATTTTCGGGCTGGGCTATAAATAGGCCCCTTTGCAGCTCTTTTTTCTCTTTTTATGGGCTTCTTCTCCAAGGAACTTCTACAGAGAACTTCTTCCTCTTTATGTTCCCCACATTGTGAAGGAGTTCTAGAATTTTTGGAGGCCGGGACTTCGACGTCTACTGCGATTCGGCGCACTGCGACGTTCCTTCTTCGACAGCCTTTTTCGTCGCGTTTCGGTCTGCGGACTCCCCTGGGCTGCCCCAAAGGAGTTTTCGGGTGATTCTTACGCCGGTGTTTCCACGACAGGTAGAGCTACATTTCTTGTATTACGGCTTCCCTCCATTCCGATCTTTTCTTGGGTCTTTCGGACCATCTTGTGACCCCATTTTCTGCGGCGAGATTTTGGACAGCAGTGGAGTATTTGTGGGTTTTCTCGGCCCACAAGCATCGGAACGAGGAGTGTGAGTACTCATTTTACATCTACTCGTCGCGAGGAATCCCGTCGTGATTTTTCTGGGATTTTTGGAGGTTGCTTCGAAGGTGATAATTCCACTTTTTCTGGACTGAATGCTATAGATTATCGATCGTGGAAAGTTTTGGCCCGCAGCGGTGTTTTAATTGTATCTTGGCCCACAAGTGTCGGAACAGGACGTGCGAGTACTCGATTCGCATCTACTCGACGCGAGGATCGCAGTGGATATTTTTATGGAATTTTCGGAGGTCATCTCGCGGGTGAAAATTGACCATTTTCTGGACTGTTTGCGTGGACAGCGACTTTGTGACAATTATGGGATTAATTGTGCACCGTGTTGGTTATTACTGCAGTTTACGTGGTGAGCTGTGGTTCTCCTGGAGAGAGGGCGTGTTTGGATCTGTACTTTGCGTGCGTCGCGATCGAGGTGGGTGGTTGTTGTATACCTCACTTTTCGACTTGCTCACTAGGTTGATTAGAGAAGTCTCTATTGTTGGGTTGTATGTAATAATGGATCTAAATAGGGGAAAAAATACCTAGAGGGGGGTGAATAGGTGTAAACAATAAACACTCAAAAAATCATTGCGCTATAAAACCCAATGCGGAAATATAAATGAACACGCAAGATTTTTACGTGGAAAAACTCCAAACCGGAGTAAAAAAACCACGGGACCGATAACATGGTGAAATCCACTAGAATTAACACACGTACAAGGTGATATAACGTACTCACAGACGACTCAACCTTTTACCATACGCTCCTAGTAGATCTTCTCCGCTCGCTCCACAACGCGTCTCGAATCCACGATCTGCGTCCAACGCCGAATCCACGGCGTCCAACGTCGAGTCCACGACGTCCGACCGAATCCACGGTCTTCACCCAGTAGCACGCTTTGAATCCACGAACGTACCTCGCTCCGAATCCACGAGAGCGGTTGCACCTTGAATCCACAAGGCCACGCGAGTCCACGCGCCGATTTAGGATAAATCGTTGTTTTTGGGTAGTGATGATCCGCCGAATACTTAGATTAGAAATAGATCGGAAATACCATCTAAGTATTCATTAATTTGATTCTACTCAAGATCTGAGTTTGGAAAACCTAGAATCAAATTAATCAATATAGATGAAGAAACATAGAATTAAATCTATTGATTTCCTTTCTTCTCTATATGTGGATTTTTCTCTTTCGGTCGTATTTTTCTATTATTTTCCGATACCCTAAGAAATGAATAATAGGGTCTATATATAGGTTAGAAACCATTGGAAGAAGATAAGGATCAAAAACTGTCCGTTTCTGGAAATTTTCAGGACGGCGATCCGGATCGGATTTACTATGATCCGGATCGTCGTAGCGTGATAGACAATTCCAGAAAAATAGGGTTCGAGATCCGGATTGAAGTGGCCGATCCGGATCGTTCATACAATTCAGCAAAATCCCATGTTCGGGATCCGGATCGGAAATGGCCTTTGATCCGGATTGGATTTGCCAATGAACAAGCACCCTTCGGGATCCGGATTGGACTGTCTGATCCGGATCCTGAACATGTCCCATGTCCAGTTTTTGATTTTTATGCAATAAAAAATTCTTCCAAGTGTTTCTACACTACAAGGAGTATTCGGATCACCAAAAATCTTTAGTTAAACATACCTGATCCTTTTGAATTCTTCTTTCTTGAGATTGAGGTATATGATCCAAACTTCTTTCATCTTCAATCTTCAAGACTTAACACTTTCACGAAATACGCCAACTCAAATTCCGTAACAATCTCCCCCTTTGGCGGTTTCGTGACAAAACACAAATCCACAAAAGAAAATTCAAAAAGGATATTTTTGTTGCTATCACCATACAACAAAAATTTACAATGGAGATCCAAAAATTAAATACATGAGATAAACTCCTAAAACAGACTCTAGACTTAGACATCTGTACTTTCTGCAAAAAGAAATCATTCTTGACAAAAAGAGATCGTTAGATACCTCAAGAATATTTGGCATTCAAAACCTAGCAGAGATAAAGTTTATACTCATCATGACATTTAGTAATTCAGATATGTAATAAGATCACAATCAAACATTGACATATCTTCTAAGCGATAAGATTCCAAATGTCATAACTTTGCTTTGTTAGTAATCAAACAACTTGTTAGTAATAATACATGTCCAAATAGTTAGTCGAATAGTTAGTAGGGACATGCAACAAATCACAAGATAAAACCAGAAGTTGTGATACTTACCTTTCACCAAAGTCAAAGTTTGTTCAAAGTTCTCACAAAGTTCTCACAAAGTTCTCTACTCTCTCTCCCCCTTTTTGTCACAAACTAAGCCAAAAATACAAAAATTTAAGGAAAGTTAAGAAGTTCAAAATCAAGAAAAACCTGAGAACTAAAACTAAAGTCTAAAAGCTAAAACCCAAAAATTAAAATCCTGCACAAAAAGTTGTTAGAGCACAAATTAGTCATCGTGTTGGGTTATATTAATATGGATCTAAATAGGAGAAAAAACACCTAGAGGGGGGTGAATAGGTGTAAACAATAAACACTCAAAAAATCATTGCGCTATAAAACCCAATGCGGAAATAAAAATAACACGCAAGATTTTTACGTGGAAAAACTCCAAACCGGAGTAAAAAACCACGGGACCGATAACACGGCGAAATCCACTAGAATTAACACACGTACAAGGTGATATAACGTACTCACAGACGACTCAACCTTTTACCATACGCTCCTAGTCGATCTTCTCCGCTCGCTCCACAACGCGTCTCGAATCCACGATCTGCGTCCAACGCCGAATCCTCAGCGTCCAACGTCGAATCCACGACGTCCGACCGAATCCACGGTCTTCACCCAGTAGCACGCTTCGAATCCACGAACGTACCTCGCTCCGAATCCACGAGAGCGGTTGCACCTTGAATCCACAAGGCCACGCGAGTCCACGCGCCGATTTGGGGTAAATCGTTGTTTTTGGGTGGTGATGATCCGCCGAATACTTAGATTAGAAATAGATCGGAAATACCATCTAAGTATTCATTGATTTGATTCTACTCAAAATCTGAGTTTGGAAAACCTAGAATCAAATCAATCAATATAGATGAAGAAACATAGAATTAATCTATTGATTTCCTTTCTTCTCTATATGTGGATCTTTTTCCTTTCGGCCGTATTTTCTATTACGTTCCGATATTTTCCAATATGTGGATGCCCTAGAAAATGTATAAAGGGCCTATTTATAGGTTAGAAACCATTGGAAGAAGATAAGGATCAAAAACAACCTTTTCTGGAAAATTTTACCGACGGCGATCCGGATTGCAATTGGACGATCCGGATTGCAGTAGCAAGAAAGACGGTTTCCAGAAAAACACTTGTTCGGGATCCGGATCGAAGTCCCCGATCCGGATCGTTCATACAGTTTCACCAAACATCACGTTCGGGATCCGGATTGCAAATCCTGATCCGGATCGTGCAAGCAAAAAGGTAAAACTAGTGTTCGGGATCCGGATCATGAGATGCTGCGATCCGGATTGAACCAGTGTATGAACAAACACCCTTCGGGATCCGGATTGCAAGGCCCGATCCGGATCCTGAACATGTCCCATGTCCAGTTTTTGATTTTTATGCAATTAAACATTCTTCCAGGTGTTTCTACACTACAAGAAGTATTCGGATCACCAGAAATCTTTAGTTAAACATACCTGATCCTTTTGAATTCTTCTTTCTTGAGATTGAGGTATATGATCCAAAGTTCTTTTATCTTCAATCTTCAAGACTTAACACTTTTCACGAAATACGCCAACTCAAATTCCGTAACAATCTCCCCCTTTGGCGGTTTCGTGACAAAACACAAATCCACAAAAGAAAATTCAAAAAGGATATTTTTGTTGCTATCACCATACAACAAAAATTTACAATGGAGATCCAAAAATTTAAAAACATGAGATAAACTCCTAAAACAGACTCTAGACTTAGACATCTGTACTCTCTGCACAAAGAAATCATTCTTGACAAAAGAAATCGTTAGATACCTCAAGAATTGAAACATACAAAACCAAATACAGAGATAGAGTTTATATGATCATCATGACATTTGAGAATTCAGATATGTAAGAGAATCATAGACAAAAACCAACATATCTTTTATGCATTCAAAAACCAAAAACCAAATGTCACAAAATGTTAGTCCAACATCAACTTGTTAGTCATATTACATGCCCAAATAGTTAGTCAAATAGTTAGTAGGGACATGCATCAAATCACAAGATAAAAGCAAAGTTGAAGTTGATGAAGTCATACTTACCTATGATGAAGTCATACTTACCTTAATGTTCACACATTCACACAGTTTTCACATCATTGTTCATGTCACTGTTCAAGTCATTGTTCAAGTTCTCTCTAAACTCTCTCCCCCTTTTTGTCACAGAAACGAGCCAATAATTACAAAACAAAAGAGAGTTAAAAAGATAAACAAACATGAAAAGTGAAAATCCTGCAAAAAGCAAAAGAAAGTTAAAACAAAAATTTACTCCTGAGAGTCGGAGTCATCCGAGGTGGTGCATCCCATTTTTGCAAACATTTTCTTCATCAGTTTTTTCATTGAAGAGACGGACTTGGTCAAAGTGATTTGAGAGGCAGTGATGATTTCCAGCTCCTTTTTCACTACTTGAATTTCTCCTCTCATTTCAGTGAATTCCTGTGACATCCGTTCTTGCTCATTCGAGAGTCGCTGTTGTTCTTTAAATATAAAGCTGACAGAGGCATCATCATCAGAGGTGGATGGAGGTGCCTGCTGTGATGGAGGAACAGGGGCTGTAGAAGTAGTTGCTTGTGGTCGAGCTCTTTGTCGGATTGGAGGAGATGGAGGATCATCTTGCTTTGTCGATAGAGACTTTACAATTGTTGTCTCATTAATGGTGCCCAAACTGTACATGTATGAGCTCGCGCTTGTATCGACTTTAAACTTTTTAAGGATGCGCATGATTATCATGGGATAAGGTAATCTCTCTGTGGGGTGAGAGTGTTCGACATACCGCGTCATCCTAGACCAAATGAGATAAGGAATATTCAAGTTTGCTCCCATCAATGCGGCCGGGTTTCCAAGAAGATAAAGGAATAACATCCTGCCCCATCGAAGAACCTTCGTATTCATGTTGGGAAGAATGTTGTAACAGACAATGAAGTTTATATACTTATACTCTGTACGAAGCTCTTTGGAGAATACAGAATTTCCGGTAGACAAAGTATCCGGAAGACAAATTCCATTGACTACAACTCTCCAGGAGTTGTCGTTGAAGCTTTGAGTTTTAAGGTAATGAAGTCCATCTGCTCTGGCTTTCATACTGAGCACCTCTCCAATCAGTTGGGGAGTGACTTTGATTTTGATACCTTTAACCAAAGTATGAAATTCTCGACGTCCGTCATCATGATCAGTTAGACTTGCAGCATTCTGATAAAACATTCGAACTGAGTGTGGACAATACCCAGTTGTTTCAGGGAAGTTGCAAATTGGACCAAGACCAACTTGATCAAATAAAATCCCAAAGGCTGCAGATCGTTCCTTCATTGGTTTGACATTAACATGTCTCTCACCAATGCATTCCCTTTTCTCAAAATCCTTGATTCTCGTGGAGCTGATAAATTCTTGTGGGGGAGGCTGGCTAGCAATAGGTTCGTTAATCGAAATGCCCCGAGCACTGCCTCTTTTTCTTGCACCAGTTTTCATCCTTGTTCCGATTGGACTTGGGTCCATGGGAGCTTTTCCTTTTTCTGCAGCAGTAGGCTGAGGCTTTGTCTTTGAAGCTTCAGCAGGTGCTTTCCCTTTGGAGATAATGGGCACATCTTCCTCGATCTCGAGGTTATCCCAGTCAATTGAAGCAGTCTCTGAATCTGTATCGGAATCATTCTGAGCTCTCTTAGTCCTCTTAGCCTTCTTAGGCTTTGCAGTGTCCTTAGCATGGACCATGGCAGCAAGTAGGAAAATAACCCATGTGATCACCATTTTGATCGCTAGTGAGAAATGTATCCTGTGAACACCGACTCAAGAACACATGAAAATTTTCAGTTTTCAAAAATTTGAAAAATTGTACCCAAAGAATCATAATCATGTAGAGAAGCTAAGAATCAAATTAGTTTCGCAAAAAGAATTTTAAAAATAGATCAATCGCATGATTTTCGAAAATTCCCATTATATGCCCTAAAACCGAAATTTTTGAAATCGAAGCCCAAAAATTTGTTAATCAGGTGAAAATCCAGCATATAATCAAAACTAATCTACCCAAAGTTCTTATTTCAAAAGAAATTTGACCAAAAACTATTCACAAACGAAAAAGTAGCAAGATTTTTGCTCACGTTTTGAGCAAACAAGCAAAAACAATGAAAAATCGAGATTTTGATCAACAAAACTTACTTGGATTCGAAGAACTTGAGTTTGGAAAGCTCCGAGATGCAAGAAATCTAGAGAGAGAAGCTCTAGAGACTTGAGAACAAAAGATTAGGGTAAAAGAAATCAAATCCCTTTCGTTCTATTAAGAACCCTAGCCGTGATCCGGATCGGATCGTGAATGTGATCCGGATCGGCTACCCGCAGGAAACAGCCTGCGTTCGGGATCCGGATCACTTACCCCGATCCGGATCGGCTTCAACTTTTTCTCCAGAAAATTTTAGAAAAATTTCATAAAATCCAGAAAAAGTATGTAAGCACTTTACCTGTCACGCCCCGGGTGTAAACAAGAACCCGGGCCCGTCTACAGATCCGCCGTGTATGCGGTATTTCCCACATACACGAAGCGTCGGTAACCTGCTCAGATAAGAAATAATAATAAAAGAGCATAATAAAAATCAGAGCTAACTAAAACTACTGTATCTCAGACAGATGCTGGAAGTAAAAGGTACAGCAGTAAAATATAATACAGATGTCTCTCCCAGCTCACAACTATAATACAAACAGCTGGCAGAAGCCAGTCCCCAAAAAGAAATACAAGAAAACTGTCTGAGAAGTTCTGGTACCCAAAAGATAAGCAGCTACGACCCTCAGGAGGCTCTCTAACTAGTCCGCGATGCGCTTGCCCCGATCAGTTGCTGATGGCCCAGCAACTCCCACAGAGGACTCTGCAAAACAAGGGAAAAGAAGGGAACAAGAAAAACAATGGGGGTCAGTACTACTATAAACAGTAGCCTCCCCTAGTGGGTAAAGCCTCAGCTCAGATATGCCCACCAGGTGCTCAGAGGCGAAAAGGGAAAGGAAAAGAAAGGGGATGCAGGTAAATAAAGCAACTGATAAAGTGCTATCCCTAATATGCCTCTATATGACCAACCAATAAGGATGGAGAAAATGATGCATCAGAATCAAGACGCCTGTCATAATGACCCAATCTGACAGCCAGTGAACACTGGCACTGCCTGCTCTGCTGTCGAACTCAAGAAACCAGCATGGTGCCCGGCGCTCACACCGTGGAACACAAGAAACCAGCATGGTGCCCGGCGCTCACACCGTGGAAAGCCTACTCCGGAGTGGCACTCGAGGGGAGCGACCCACACGAGTAATAGTATATCACTGTATCAACCATCTCTGTAACCACTGTCATAATAGCAGGACTGGATCGAGACTCAAAGAAGTGGGAACAACCCTCCACTAAAGTAAGCCCGATCCCCGAACACCCAATCTGATGCAATAGAAACAATCCGGTCAACCACCCAAGATCCGTGGTCGCCGCAACCCCCTGACAAACTCAACCTGTCCCAAATCCCCAATACCTGCCTACACTGTCCAACATATGCTCGAACCTGAGCGATTAAGCCGCTAGTGCCAACAATGAAAGAAGAAAAGAGAAAAAGCATGGTTTCTCCTAAGTCAAGTCCCAAAATAGTGTAGCAGTAAAAGATGGCAATAATTATGTGACCAATTTAATCATGCAATGTTCCAATATTTTGTCCAATTTCCAAGTATAACAGTTTGAAATGACATAAGCTAGGGTGACCGTCTCACATGAACAAACATCAGTTTTGCAGTCCTCTATTTCTATTTGTCCCCGAGTATACAAGTCCAGAATCAATAAGCGATTAAATCAGTGATTAACCCAACAATAATTTATTAGAGATCTGATAACAAATGATCAATTTCCTAGAGCATGCAAGTCTACCAATCAACGCATTTAGCATTGTCATAGCAAGGGTACTCTGATATTCCTAGTGGGCATACAAAGAGAGGAGTACAACAACCACCCACCTGAAGCGCAACTGTCCAAACTCGTACAGTCAGAAAATACCCAAACTCCAATTCCTTGCTTCCACAATTTCAGCCCACCCGAAACATTCCTGGTACATCAAGAAATCCACTAATTACACTAGACTCCCAAATTCAGCACTAATTACCACATACAATCACGAGTACCAAACTGTCAAATTATCACCTGCAGCAAATGTCCAGAAAATTCCAATAAAAATATCACGGCGATCCTTGCGTCGATAGCTTCGAAACGGTACCTTGCACATCCAAATCGGAGTTCGGTAAGTCAAGATAAAAATTCGGCAAGAGGGCACTCTCATACACTAATCTGTATTAAGGACTGATTACTGTTCACAGAGAAATCATTAATTTTCACCTCGAAGTAAAAATCACAAAAATCCAATAAAAATACGAGCGCGTTCCTTGCGATCCGTAGATGAAAAAGTTGTACAAGCTCGTTTCCGTCAGACGCTCGTGCGCAAAGATATGGCCGAAACACTCCGCTGCTGTCAAGGAATTCCATACAGAAAGAAGGGTCACTTGCTGCCTCGAAATCCGTGCCAAAACCTCGAAACGGGAAAGCGCGACCAAAACGAAAGATGAAGTCCTACCTCTTAGGAGTCCACTGGTCCAAGAATCGCAGGAAAATGATGTCGGGGTAGCCCAGGGGAGCAAAAATACGATCGCTGCGCCGAAGAAGAACACTAGGAAGCAACGTCGCGCCGCACCGTAAAATGGGGAACCTCGGGATTCGTGCCACCAAAACTCTTGAAACTTGGCAGGGAGATCAAGGACTTAGAGATGAGAAACTTTCATTAAGGGAGCTCGGAGAGATGATGAACAGGTTGGGAGAACAAAGGGAAAGAAGGAGGCTCGGATTGCACTATTTATATAGGCTGAAAAACAATTCAGAAAATACCACCCAAGTCCCTACTTTCGGGCGCCCGAAAATTTTCGGGCGCCTACAGTAACGGGCCGGCCCAGGATTTCCGGGCGCGCACAGTGCGGCCCGGCCCACGACACAGCCCAGTCCACTAAGTCCCCGGGCCCCGCTGCTCCCGGTGCACCTGAGCCAGCGAATGGCGACGTGCCACGTGGCCCGGCAACTCGTGCACCACGCACGACGGGCCGTGGACCGCGCACGTCGCGGCTGACCCGGGCCGTACGGCCACCTGCCCCGCCGTACGGCCACCTGCCCCGGTCACCTGCCCCACTAGCCGCGTGGACCGGGAGCACAGGACCGCACCAACCAAACCTCGCCACGTGTCCACCCGGTCCACCGTGCACCTGGCCCAAACTCCGTGGACCGCGTCTACTGCGCCGGCCAACCGAAAGGCGCCACGTGGCACCGCCCTGGTGTACGACCTCCGCGGTGGACCGCGCGCCTGCCCGCGCGCCCTGGCGCCTGCCCGCGCCCTGCCCGCGCCGCGCGCCGCCGCCTGCCGCCTGCCCGAGGCCGCGCCGCCGCCTGCCGGCGCTGCCCGCCGCCGCCGGCCGCCGCCGGCGACACTGTTCCGGCGTGAACAGTACCCGCAGCTCAAAATTGACAAGCAAATAGCCCGTCTTGACCGTTTTCGCGCGCTGATTCCAAAAACGAGGTCCATTTTGCCAAATTCCGCCTCCAAAATTTGCCGGAGGCTCCCGCAAGCGCCAAAAACTGTCAAAACTTCCGGGAGTCCGCTTTTGGACATCCGGACTCAGAATTGGGCAAACAAAAAGCCAATCTCGAGTGTTTTTCCGCGCTGAATCCAAATCCATCCTCCGTTTGGCCTAAATCCTTTTCTAAAATTCGGCAAAAGCAGCCGAAGGCCAAAACAGCTAACCAAAGCTCACAGGGTCCATCTGTGGCATCCCTTTGATGCACTATGGGCCGGATACACCATCAACAGGTGTCTATACAGTGGATTCACGGGGAAAAGCTGCCTGGGGGTTCGGGATACTACACCCTCCCCCACTAAAAAAAAGTTTCGTCCCCGAAACGAAGATAAACAAGCAGACGTACCTCAAACTGCGGCCTCGAACAAGAAGGGGTAGGCATCTCTCATCTCTGTCTCCAGCTCCCATGTAGCCTCTCGCTCCTCATGATTGCTCCACAGGATTTTCACATAAGGAATGGCCCGATTGCGCAATTCCCTCATCTCACGAGCAAGAATCCGCAACGGGCGCTCCTCGTAGACCAAGTCCTCGCCGATCTCCAACGAAGTGAAGTCAATCACGTGCGACGGGTCAAAAACATATCTCCTCAGAGCTGAGACGTGGAAGACATCATGAACTCCGGCCAGGCGCGGGGGTAAGGCAACTCTGTATGCCACAGGACCAACTCTATCCAGTACCTCAAAGGGTCCAATAAAGCGGGGACTGAGCTTCCCCCGTACTCCAAATCTCCGGACCCCTTTCGAGGGCGAGACCTTCAAGAAGACATGATCACCAACCTGAAACTCCAGGTCTCGCCGTCGAGTATCCGCGTAGCTCCTCTGACGACTCTGGGCTGTCTCAAGATGCCGGCGAATAATCCTGACTTTTTCCTCTGCCTCCAAAAGTAACTCCGGTCCCAAAGTCCTCCTCTCACCCACGTCACTCCAATATAAGGGGGACCGACACTTGCGTCCATACAACGCTTCAAACGGAGCCATCCGGATGCTCGCCTGATAGCTGTTGTTGTACGCGAACTCAACCAAGGATAAGTGCCGGTACCACCCTCCTCCAAAATCCATAACGCACGCTCTAAGCATATCCTCGAGGGTCTGTATGGTGCGCTCTGACTGCCCATCGGTCTGTGGGTGGAAAGCGGTGCTAAACCTGAGCTGAGTCCCCAAAGCAGAATGCAAACTCCCCCAAAAGCGTGATACGAATCTCGGGTCTCGATCTGACACAATCGAAGCAGGTATGCCGTGAAGCCTCACTATCTCATCCATATATAACTGTGCCAAATGCTCCAATGACCAAGTCATCTGAACTGGTAAGAAGTGCGCCGACTTGGTGAGTCTGTCAACAATAACCCAGATCGCATCTGCCCCGCTCTGCGCCCTCGGCAATCCAGTGACGAAATCCATAGTGACGTGGTCCCATTTCCACTCGGGAATTGGAAGACTCTGCAACTTGCCAGCAGGAACGCGATGCTCTGCTTTCACTTGCTGACAAGTTAAACAGTGAGCTACGAATCTCCCAATGTCCCGCTTCATTCCGGGCCACCAAAACTGTGCCTTGAGGTCCTTATACATCTTAGTACCTCCAGGGTGGACGGTATAAGGTGTATAGTGGGCCTCCCTCAAAATCTGATCTCTAATCTCCTGATCCATAGGCACACACACTCGGTCCCTGTACCGCAGTACTCCCGAGCTATCCACAGAAAAATCCCCTGTCTGATCCGCCTGAAGCTGCGTCCTGATCCTCGTCAAGTGGGGGTCCTCACTCTGAGTGTCCCTGATCCTCTCCAACAGAGTGGGCTGCAAGACCATAGACATGAGTCTAGCAGAGACCCCAGGGGATACTACCTCCAGCTGTAATCGCCTCATCTGCTCGACCAACGGCGCCTGCTGCGAGATCAATAAGCTCAGACTCGTCCTCCTGCTCAAAGCATCCGCCACAACATTGGCCTTGCCGGGGTGATAAAGGATACTCAGATCATAATCCTTTAGTAGCTCCAACCACCGGCGTTGCCTCAAATTCAGCTCCTTTTGGGTGAACAGATACTTCAAGCTCTTGTGATCAGTATAATCTCGCAATGCTCACCATACAAGTAATGCCGCCACAGCTTCAGAGCAAACACCACCGCTGCCAACTCCAGATCATGAGTAGGGTAATTTTTCTCATAGTCCTTCAATTGCCGCGAAGCATAGGCAATCACCCTACCCTGCTGCATCAACACACAACCCCAGACCACTATGTGAGGCATCACTGTAAATCACGAATCCTTCCCCCATAACT
>CM054939.1:15403203-15477526 GCA_029168755.2 Tillandsia fasciculata | reverse complement strand
GGTTAGCAGCAATGGAGAAGATTTCAGGGATTTCTTCATCGACCGAGGTACAGAGTTCATATGGCGTGCATTGCCTAGAGGGAGATGCTGATCTTTGGTGCGTCGGGTGGAGCCACGGGAGTTTCAGACTTCTCGACAGTTTACCCTGGTCCGAGTTTCGGCGTATGATTGTGGATACCTATTTTCGACCAGAGTGAAGAGGAAGCTGGAGGATGGTTTGAAAAACATTCAGCAGGGCGACCGGTCAGTCAGGATTACCATCAGGAGTTCTTGCGGCTGTTTAATTGTGTGCCCTATGTCGCCGGGATGGACCACATCAGGTTGAGTTATTCGAGGCAAAGCCTTCGCAGCGAGATCTATATCTAGTGCATGCACAGCGACACCAGACCCTTCAGGAGGCCGTCGAGCATGCCTCTTGGGTGGAGAGGGGCCACATAGAGGCGGAAGCGCGGCGTGATAGTCACGCGGAGTTCCGTGAGGAAACGACCAGTACCCGAGGATGAGGGACAGACTAGTTCATGGAGGACCGCCACGACCTCAGTCACCTAGCCGTGGCGGGGTGGAGCAGCGGAGTCTAGTGGATCCAGTGGCCATCGCAGCAGCAGCAGGAGTCTCAGCATCAGACTCAGAGACAGCAGCAGACGGGGCGGCCACGGTTTCGCGATAGAGACAGATGCATATTCTGTGGAGGACCTCATTTGTCGTACACTGTGTGATCAGAGATGGGGTTGTTGTTACAAGTGCGGACAGCCAGGCCACATTCGAGCTTCGTGCCCCCTTTCGACTTCAGCGGCACCCTCATCGGCATCGGCTCCTCTTTCGCCTCAGCAGCAGTTGTCGGACTCAACAACTTTATGCTCCAGTGAGCGGATCACCATCCTTTTACCCTGCGGATCGTCAGCCGCCGGCTCAGAGCGGTTGGGTCTACGCCACTCAGGTGGAGGATTTTACAGCAGCCGACCTTGTGGGGGGCAGGTATGGTTTTACTGTGTTTACCGGTATTGATTGTGCATCGTATTGCATTTGGGCATCCTAGTCATTTGTTAGGAGTGCATGTACTTCCTTGCATTAGTTAAGGGTAGGACGGTTACCCGGTGTTCGGGAGCCGTATTCCCGATCTTTAGCACCTAGGGGGAGTGTCGTAGGTCCTGCTCAGTGCAGTTGAGTCCTGGTTTGCACCTGTAGACCTGACGGTTTTGACCTGGTTGTGGGGCTTGGTTTGGTACTTAGGCGGTTTGGCTGGCTCGGTTATTTTCTTTTCGCGGCAGTTGATTATGCTGCGGGACGGTTTTCGTGGGAGCCAGGCCGGAGGTGTTGGTGTACCTGGGTTGCTTGAGAGTATCTTCGCCTCTTTCGTTTTGACTTTGTGAACGAGACGGACGTCTCACAGTGGGTGAGTGGCCTTTTTGCTGGTGTGTTGATGAGGGACTGCGGCGGCGCCGGGACTCGGGGATACCCCTTTTGGTTGTGAGTTCCTAGCTGTTCTCCTATCGGAGTTGTTTGGCATGACACCAGTTGGGAGTTGAGGACCCAACTCTAGGATTCGACGTTTTGGATTTGTGTCAGGCCAAGGGTGGCGCCTTTGGGGGGGGGCGCCGGTGCTATTCGAGTTGTGGAAGGTTGGTTCGCTTCGGCTTTTCTGAGACCCGTAAGAATCTGAGGAAGTGATCATCGGGAGCTAGCACCCTTCTGTCATGCTTGGAGGATTTGATTTACCCGCTGCAACGGTATTGGATCTTCGCGAAGATTGATTTGCAATCTGGTTCTCTCGACTGCTTATGGCTGAGTGTTGATGCCGGAAGGTTAGGAAATCGCTTCTACATCCCGACGGCCTTGGATTAGAGATCAGAGGCTACGGAATCAGTTGGGGACTTGTATCGGATGCCGCGGGAGTACCTAGGTACTTGGATGAGCTGGGTGTTGTTGGACTTGTGGTTGGATTATCTGAGGCCCTAGCAGGGGCAGATGCTTGTACCGATGCGGACTACCTGATAGCCAGAGCAGTTAGCCCAGCTGTACCTAGTAAGGTGGCGTGGTTCTCTGGAGTGCTCTCCTTTGTTTCGTTCTGGTTAGAGACCCGAGGATTGCATCGCGTCTCTGAAGGAGGTATTTGACAGCCTTGAGAGCTTGAGTGGTGGATGATCGTATATTTACCCCCTCTGTATGGTTGAGATTCCGTGTTGAGGAATGACTTTAGTTTCGAGGACGAAATTTTTTTTAGTGGGGGAGGATGTGATGATCCAGGTTTCCATGCACTGTTTTTCCCGTGAATCCAATGTGTAAAACACCAATTGATGGTGTTTGATCCACAGTGTGTCAAAGGGACGGCACAGATGGGTCCATGGTAGTATTTATTGTTAGTTTGGCCTTCGGCGGCATTTGCCGAATTTTAGAAAGGTTTCTAGGCCAAACGGAGGGCGTATTTGGATTCAGCGCGGAAAAACGCTTGAAAACGACTATTTATTTGTTGAATTCGGAGTCCGGATGCCCAAAAACGGACTCCCGGATGTTTTCTGGTGGTTTCTGGTGCATGGGGGAAGTCGTGGACCACCGGTGCGCCACGTGGCGGGCCCTCATTGGCCGGTCCGCAGCAGCCGGTCCATGGAGCAGCGCGGCAGGGTGCATGAGCCGGCGCTAGGACACGTGGCAGGCGCTGATTAGCGGGCCTACGGTGTGCGGTCCACGGAGTTTTGGCGGCCGGTTGCAGGGTGGTTTTTGGCTTTATATAGGTCGTTTGAGGGCCGAATCCTCTTCTCCTGTTCGGTTTCACTCCGAGGTCCCTTCTAGAAAATTTTTCTCTCTCAATTCTACACCTCCTGTAGACTTCTCAGGATTTTAGGAGGCTCGGATCCCAAGGTTTTAGATTTTTCCGGCGCGACGCGACGATCATCCTCCGGCAACCTGATTCGTCGCATTTCGGTGTTCAGCTCCCCCGACTCACCCCGACCTCCTATTTTCGCGATTTTTGCGCCGTTGGATTCTTCACAGGTAGGGCTTCATTTTCTCTGTTGTGAGTTTCTCCTGATTTCGAGGTTTTGTTGGAGTTTCTGTGGCCTCATTTTGACCCTTTTTCCGTCGCGGAGTTTTGGGACAGCACTGCCTTGTTTTGGCGATAACTTTGCGCTCGACGTCGGATCAGGGCGATTCAAAAAGGGATTTGCATCTACGCATCGCAAGGAGTCTCTCTGAATTTTCTTGGATTTTCCTGGAATTTCCCCGAAGGTGAGAACCCCCTTTTTACAGAATTTTATATCACAGTTTTGGATGAATGCATTGTTCGGGGTGGTTCCCTTGTCGATTTTGGTTCTCAGCGTAGGAAAATCGTGTGGAAACGTGCAGGTACTTGTTTCGACCGGATCGTCGCGTAGATCGCAGTAGTATTTTTCTGGGAATTTCTTGGGCACGTTTCGCAGGTGAAATTGGCTGAACTGTTAAACAGATTTTTGGGGACAGATTTTAGATGAAACTTGGATAATAATTATGTGTGCATCCTTTGGGACTTATGGTGCAGTATTGCGGGATTTTCGGATCGGGCGCGGACTTAGCCTGCGAGGACCGGATTTAGCGCTCGAGGTGGGTACCGTTGTTAACCTCCTACTTGTGATGTCCCCACTAGGCCTATTTGAGTTGCTACTATGTTGCATTGTTAAAAGAACCGGTAAAATGAATCTGGCATGCTAATCAGGAAATTGGACTTATAACTAGAGTTTGTGACTTCAAAAGGACTAAGTGCTGATTAATGGTTAATTCTTGTAAATAATATGTCGCCTAAAACCATGGGAAGAGCTTTGTTAAAATGGATATGTTGCATATACATGATGGGACCTCTTATACATATACATAGACCAACTTGGGGCAACTTAGTAAAATGGAAGCTTATTTTAAACGGCATACCTCTACTTTGCGAGAACTAGAATACTTGAATCATGTTTTGATAATTATAAAGGACTTTGCATGCTTGTATGGACATCTAGATAGGCCACCTCCTTCTGCTACACTATTATGCTGGAACTGACTTAGGAGAAACCATGCTTTATATTCTCTCCTTTTATCTAGCTTTGGGGGATAGTGCGCTCGGGTTCGAGCAGGGGCTGGGATAGTGTAGTCAGACAGTTGTGGGTTTTGGGACAGGCAGGCTGTGAGGGCAGGGCATTGCGGCAACCGCGGACAGTAGGCGGTTGACCGGATATTGATTGTTCTACCCGATTGTGGATCTTGGTTTTAGGACAGGCAGGCTTGATGGCAGGGTATTGCGGCAACCGCGGACCTTGGGCGGTTGACCGGAGGTTGCTTATGCATCGGATTGGGTATCAGGTCTCTAGTGGATGGGGTTCCCACTATTTGTTTATCTTGCATCAGGTTGGGATCGGGTCTCCCTTTAGTGGATGGGTTTTCCCACTTTGATCAGAGTCATGATCCAGTCCTGCTGATCTATGATACTTGTTACTGAGGCATTATACTCGTGTGGGTCGCTCCCCTAGAGTGCCACTCCGGAGTGTGCGATTTACAGGCTTCGAGTCCTTGAGACTCTCATCCCCTATCGGTGTTATGCGTAGGCTGGCATACCCGATTTGGCAGGCAGAGCAGGCAGTACCAGTGCTCACTGGGTATCGATTGGGTCTAGACAGGCAGGCATTTACATTCTGATGCATACATATAGCTATACTTTCAGTTAGCTCATTAGAGGCATGTAGTGGTAGCTCTACACATCATCAGCAGTCTTATTTACAGCTTACCACCTTTGTTCATTTTTTCCGCCTCTTGTAGTCCTAGTGGGCACATTTGAGTTGAGGTTTACCCACTAGGAGGAGGCTACTGTTCTATAGTAGTTCTCACTCCCCACTGTTTTTCTTTTCTCTTCCCCTTTGTTTTGCAGAGTCGTCTGCGGCAGTTGCGGGCCCCTCCTCAGCGGATCGAGGTAAGAGGATCGCGGACTAGATAGCGGTCTACCCAGGCACCAGTGCAGTTACTAGTTGTACCCCGATACTCTCAGATACTCTACTTTTCATTTCTTTTGGGTCTGGCTTCGGCCGGCTGGTTGTATTTGATTAGTGAGCTGGGAGAGATATTTGTATTATTGAGAGTTTATTTCTGCACTTTACTTTCCTGCTTTATCTGAGATGTACTAGTTGTAGTTTAGCTCTGTTTATGCTCTTTTATTATATCATCTATATTTGAGCAGGTTACCAGCGCTTCGTGTACACGGGAAATTCCGTGTATACGGCGGATCTGTAGACGAGCCCGGGTTCTGGTTTTCACCCGGGGCGTGACAGATTAAGTTGGTATCAGAGCTTAGGGATAGGTCAGTTGGGACTTAGGAAACCCTAGGCTTTTGGCTAACCCCAGGATGATAGGGCGCGAGAGACGTGACTTTTTGCGAAAGTCGGTGATTTGGTTCTGACTCTTCCAGTGAGTGAAGAGGGATTGGCATACCCTATTTTTGTGGGACAGTTATGTTGGCTGCAGACAACATAAAGTTACAAAAATAGAGGGATGCCTTTGACTTTCGCTAGATTGGGTCGTGTGTGGTTGTGTGGATGACTTGTGGTTCTTGTGGCAGATGCCTCCCCGACGTCGGATTCCTACCCGGGGTGCCCCCACACCCCCTGTTGAGCGAGGACAGGCTGGATCTTCTGAGATTGCTGAGTTGAGGGCCTTGGTAGCCCAATTGGCGGAGAGCAGCCGCCGGCAGGAGCAGCGGATTGAGCAGCTACTGGCACGGAGAGGGGCGCCGCCTCCGACAGTGTTAGAGACCCCGGCACCACCTGTGGAACCACTTGTGCCGACGGCGCCATATTTGAGTAGCGGGGCTCAGGGCGTGGCCCAGCCTTTGACCCCGGCTGAGGAGCAGGACTTCGCTGACAAACTGGTTGAGTTTTGTCAGCACGGACCGCCCAGATTCTCGGGGCGGGATACGCAGCCGTGGGAGGTTGGGACATGGTTAGCAGCAATGGAGAAGATTTTCAGGGATTTCTTCATCGACCCGAGGTACAGAGTTCATATGGCGGTGCATTGCCTAGAGGGAGATGCTGATCTTTGGTGGCGTCGGGTGGAGCCACGGGAGTTTCAGACTTCTCGACAGTTACCCTGGTCCGAGTTTCGGCGTATGATTGTGGATACCTATTTTTCGACCAGCGTGAAGAGGAAGCTGGAGGATGATTTGAAAAACATTCAGCAGGGCGACCGGTCAGTTCAGGATTACCATCAGGAGTTCTTGCGGCTGTTTAATTGTGTGCCCTATGTCGCCCGGGATGGACCACATCAGGTTGAGTTATTCGAGGCAAGCCTTCGCAGCGAGATCTATATCTTAGTGCATGCACAGCGACACCAGACCCTTCAGGAGGCCGTCGAGCATGCCTCTTGGGTGGAGAGAGGCGACATAGAGGCGGCAAGGCGAGGCGTGATAGTCACGCGGAGTTCCGTGAGGAAACGACCAGTACCCGAGGATGAGGGACAGACTAGTTCATGGAGACCGCCACGGCCTCAGTCACCTAGCCGTGGGCGGGTGGAGCAGCGTGAGTCTAGTGGATCCCAGTGGCCATCGCAGCAGCAGCAGGAGTCTCAGCATCAGACTCAGAGACAGCAGCAGACGGGGCGGCCACGGTTTCGCGATAGAGACAGATGCATATTCTGTGGAGGACCTCATTTGTCGCACACTTGTGATCAGAGATGGGGTTGTTGTTACAAGTGCGGACAGCCAGGCCACATTCGAGCTTCGTGCCCCCTTTCGACTTCAGCGGCACCCTCATCGGCATCGGCTCCTCTTTCGCCTCAGCAGCAGTTGTCGACTCAACAAACTGGTTGAGTTTTGTCAGCACGGACCGCCCAGGTTCTCGGGGCGGGATACGCAGCCGTGGGAGGTTGGGACATGGTTAGCAGCAATGGAGAAGATTTTCAGGGATTTCTTCATCGACCCGAGGTACAGAGTTCATATGGCGGTGCATTGCCTAGAGGGAGATGCTGATCTTTGGTGGCGTCGGGTGGAGCCACGGGAGTTTCAGACTTCTCGACAGTTACCCTGGTCCGAGTTTCGGCGTATGATTGTGGATACCTATTTTTCGACCAGCGTGAAGAGGAAGCTGGAGGATGATTTGAAAAACATTCAGCAGGGCGACCGGTCAGTTCAGGATTACCATCAGGAGTTCTTGCGGCTGTTTAATTGTGTGCCCTATGTCGCCCGGGATGGACCACATCAGGTTGAGTTATTCGAGGCAAGCCTTCGCAGCGAGATCTATATCTTAGTGCATGCACAGCGACACCAGACCCTTCAGGAGGCCGTCGAGCATGCCTCTTGGGTGGAGAGAGGCGACATAGAGGCGGCAAGGCGAGGCGTGATAGTCACGCGGAGTTCCGTGAGGAAACGACCAGTACCCGAGGATGAGGGACAGACTAGTTCATGGAGACCGCCACGACCTCAGTCACCTAGCCGTGGGCGGGTGGAGCAGCGTGAGTCTAGTGGATCCCAGTGGCCATCGCAGCAGCAGCAGGAGTCTCAGCATCAGACTCAGAGACAGCAGCAGACGGGGCGGCCACGGTTTCGCGATAGAGACAGATGCATATTCTGTCGAGGACCTCATTTGTCGCACACTTGTGATCAGAGATGGGGTTGTTGTTACAAGTGCGGACAGCCAGGCCACATTCGAGCTTCGTGCCCCCTTTCGACTTCAGCGGCACCCTCATCGGCATCGGCTCCTCTTTCGCCTCAGCAGCAGTTGTCGACTCAACAACTTTATGCTCCAGTGAGCGGATCACCATCCTTTTACCCTGCGGATCGTCAGCCGCCGGCTCAGAGCGGTTGGGTCTACGCCACTCAGGTGGAGGATTTTACAGCAGCCGACCTTGTGGGGGGCAGGTATGGTTTTACTGTGTTTACCGGTATTGATTGTGCATCGTATTGCATTTGGGCATCCTAGTCATTTGTTAGGAGTGCATGTACTTCCTTGCATTAGGTTATGGGTAGGACGGTTACCCGATGTTCGGGAGCCGTATTCCCGATCTTTAGCACCTAGGGGGAGTGTCGTAGGTCCTGCTGAGTGCAGTTGAGTCCTGGTTTGTACCTGTAGACCTGATGGTTTTGACCTGGTTGTGGGGCTTGGTTTGGTACTTAGGACGGTTTGGCTGGCTCGGTTATTTTCTTTTCGCGGCAGTTGATTATGCTGCGAGGACGGTTTTCGTGGGAGCCAGGCCCGGAGGTGTTGGTGTACCTGGGTTGCTTGAGAGTATCTTCGCCTCTTTGGTTTTGACTTTGTGAGCGAGGCGGACGTCTCACAGTGGGTGAGTGGCCTTTTTGGCTGGTGTGTTTGAGGGACCTGCGGCGGCGCCGGGACTCGGGGATACCCCTTTTGGTTGTGAGTTCCTAGCTGTTCTCCTATCGGAGTTGTTTGGCATGACACCAGTTTGGGAGTTGAGGACCCAACTCTAGGATTCGACGTTTTGGATTTGTGTCAGGCCAAGGGTGGCGCCTTTGGGGGGGGGGCGCCGGTGCTATTCGAGTTGTGGAAGGTTGGTTCGCTTCGGCTTTGTGAGGACCCGTAAGAATCTGAGGAAGTGATCATCGGGAGCTAGCACCCTTCTGTCATGCTTGGAGGATTTGATTTACCCGCTGCAACGGTATTGGATCTTCGCGAAGATTGATTTGCAATCTGGTTCTCTCGACTGCTTATGGCTGAGTGTTGATGCCGGAAGGTTAGGAAATCGCTTCTACATCCCGACGGCCTTGGATTAGAGATCAGAGGCTACGGAATCAGTTGGGGACTTGTATCGGATGCCGCGGGAGTACCTAGGTACTTGGATCGAGCTGGGTGTTGTTGGACTTGTGTTGGATTATCTGAGGCCCTAGCAGGGGCAGATGCTTGTACCGATGCGGACTACCTGATAGCCAGAGCAGTTAGCCCAGCTGTACCTAGTTAAGGTGGCGTGGTTCTCTGGAGTGCTCTCCTTTGTTTCGTTCTGGTTAGAGACCCGAGGATTGCATCGCGTCTCTGAAGGAGGTATTTGACAGCCTTGAGAGCTTGAGTGGTGGATGATCGTATATTTACCCCCTCTGTATGGTTGAGATTCCGTGTTGAGGAATGACTTTAGTTTCGAGGACGAAATTTTTTTTTAGTGGGGGAGGATGTGATGATCCAGGTTTCCATGCACTGTTTTTCCCGTGAATCCAATGTGTAAAACACCTATTGATGGTGTTTGATCCACAGTGTGTCAAAGGGACGGCACAGATGGGTCCATGGTAGTATTTATTGTTAGTTTGGCCTTCGGCGGCATTTGCCGAATTTTAGAAAGGTTTCTAGGCCAAACGGAGGGCGTATTTGGATTCAGCGCGGAAAAACACTTGAAAACGACTATTTACTTGTTGAATTCGGAGTCCGGATGCCCAAAAACGGACTCCCGGATGTTTCTGGTGGTTTCTGGTGCATGGGGGAAGTCGTGGACCACCGGTGCGCCACGTGGCGGGCCCTCATTGGCCGGTCCGCAGCAGCCGGTCCATGGAGCAGCGCGGCAGGGTGCATGAGCCGGCGCTAGGACACGTGGCAGGCGCTGATTAGCGGGCCTACGGTGTGCGGTCCACGGAGTTTTGGCGGCCGGTTGCAGGGTGGTTTTTGGCTTTATATAGGTCATTTGAGGGCCGAAATCCTCTTCTCCTGTTCGGTTTCACTCCGAGGTCCCTTCTAAGAAAATTTTCCTCTCTCAATTCTACACCTCCTGTAGACTTCTCAGGATTTTAGGAGGCTCGGATCCCAAGGTTTTAGATTTTTCCGGCGCGACGCGACGATCATCCTCCGGCAACCTGATTCGTCGCATTTCGGTGTTCAAGCTCCCCCGACTCACCCCGACCTCCTATTTTCGCGATTTTTGCGCCGTTGGATTCTTCACAGGTAGGGCTTCATTTTCTCTGTTGTGAGTTTCTCCTGATTTCGAGGTTTTGTTGGAGTTTCTGTGGCCTCATTTTGACCCTTTTTCCGTCGCGGAGTTTTGGGACAGCACTGCCTTGTTTTGGCGATAACTTTGCGCACGGACGTCGGATCAGGGCGATTCAAAAAGGGATTTGCATCTACGCATCGCAAGGAGTCTCTCTGAATTTTCTTGGATTTTCCTGGAATTTCCCCGAAGGTGAGAACCCCCTTTTTACAGAATTTTATATCACAGTTTTGGATGAATGCATTGTTCGGGGTGGTTCCCTTGTCGATTTTGGTTCTCAGCGTAGGAAAATCGTGTGGAAACGTGCAGGTACTTGTTTCGACCGGATCGTCGCGTAGATCGCAGTAGTATTTTTCTGGGAATTTCTTGGGCACGTTTCGCAGGTGAAATTGGCTGAACTGTTAAACAGATTTTTGGGGACAGATTTTAGATGAAACTTGGATAATAATTATGTGTGCATCCTTTGGGACTTATGGTGCAGTATTGCGGGATTTTCGGATCGGGCGCGGACTTAGCCTGCGAGGACCGGATTTAGCGCTCGAGGTGGGTACCGTTGTTAACCTCCTACTTGTGATGTCCCCACTAGGCCTATTTGAGTTGCTACTATGTTGCATTGTTAAAAGAACCGGTAAAATGAATCTGGCATGCTAATCAGGAAATTGGACTTATAACTAGAGTTTGTGACTTCAAAAGGACTAAGTGCTGATTAATGGTTAATTCTTGTAAATAATATGTCGCCTAAAACCATGGGAAGAGCTTTGTTAAAATGGATATGTTGCATATACATGATGGGACCTCTTATACATATACATAGACCAACTTGGGGCAACTTAGTAAAATGGAAGCTTATTTAAACGGCATACCTCTACTTTGCGAGAACTAGAATACTTGAATCATGTTTTGATAATTATAAAGGACTTTGCATGCTTGTATGGACATCTAGATAGGCCACCTTTTTCTGCTACACTATTATGCTGGAACTGACTTAGGAGAAACCATGCTTTTATATTCTCTCCTTTTATCTAGCTTTGGGGGATAGTGCGCTCGGGTTCGAGCAGGGGCTGGGATAGTGTAGTCAGACAGTTGTGGGTTTTGGGACAGGCAGGCTGTGAGGGCAGGGCATTGCGGCAACCGCGGACAGTAGGCGGTTGACCGGATATTGATTGTTCTACCCGATTGTGGATCTTGGGTTTTGGGACAGGCAGGCTTGATGGCAGGGTATTGCGGCAACCGCGGACCTTGGGCGGTTGACCGGAGGTTGCTTATGCATCGGATTGGGTATCAGGTCTCTAGTGGATGGGGTTTCCCACTATTTGTTTATCTTGCATCAGGTTGGGATCGGGTCTCCCTTTAGTGGATGGGTTTTCCCACTTTGATCAGAGTCATGATCCAGTCCTGCTGATCTATGATACTTGTTACTGAGGCATTATACTCGTGTGGGTCGCTCCCCTCGAGTGCCACTCCGGAGTGTGCGATTTACAGGCTTCGAGTCCTTGAGACTCTCATCCCCTATCGGTGTTATGCGTAGGCTGGCATACCCGATTTGGCAGGCAGAGCAGGCAGTACCAGTGCTCACTGGGTATCGATTGGGTCTAGACAGGCAGGCATTTACATTCTGATGCATACATATAGCTATACTTTCAGTTAGCTCATTAGAGGCATGTAGTGGTAGCTCTACACATCATCAGCAGTCTTATTTACAGCTTACCACCTTTGTTCATCTTTTTCCGCCTCTTGTAGTCCTAGTGGGCACATTTGAGTTGAGGTTTACCCACTAGGAGGAGGCTACTGTTCTATAGTAGTTCTCACTCCCCACTGTTTTCTTCTTCTCTTCCCCTTTGTTTTGCAGAGTCGTCTGCGGCAGTTGCGGACCCCTCCTCAGCGGATCGAGGTAAGAGGATCGCGGACTAGATAGCGGTCTACCCAGGCACCAGTGCAGTTACTAGTTGTACCCCGATACTCTCAGATACTCTACTTTTCATTTCTTTTGGGTCTGGCTTCGGCCGGCTGGTTGTATTTGATTAGTGAGCTGGGAGAGATATTTGTATTATTGAGAGTTTATTTCTGCACTTTACTTTCCTGCTTTATCTGAGATGTACTAGTTGTAGTTTAGCTCTGTTTATGCTCTTTTATTATATCATCTATATTTGAGCAGGTTACCAGCGCTTCGTGTACACGGGAAATTCCGTGTATACGGCGGATCTGTAGACGAGCCCGGGTTCTGGTTTTCACCCGGGGCGTGACAGATTAAGTTGGTATCAGAGCTTAGGGATAGGTCAGTTGGGACTTAGGAAACCCTAGGCTTTTGGCTAACCCCAGGATGATAGGGCGCGAGAGACGTGACTTTTTGCGAAAGTCGGTGATTTGGTTCTGACTCTTCCAGTGAGTGAAGAGGGATTGACATACCCTATTTTTGTGGGACAGTTATGTTGGCTGCAGACAAAATAAAGTTACAAAAATAGGGGGATGCCTTTGACTTTCGCTAGATTGGGTCGTGTGTGGTTGTGTGGATGACTTGTGGTTCTTGTGGCAGATGCCTCCCCGACGTCGGATTCCTACCCGGGGTGCCCCCACACCCCCTGTTGAGCGAGGACAGGCTGGATCTTCTGAGATTGCTGAGTTGAGGGCCTTGGTAGCCGAATTGGCGGAGAGCAGCCGCCGGCAGGAGCAGCGGATTGAGCAGCTACTGGCACGGAGAGGGGCGCCGCCTCCGACAGTGTTAGAGACCCCGGCACCACCTGTGGAACCACTTGTGCCGACGGCGCCATCTTTGAGTAGCGGGGCTCAGGGCTTGGCCCAGCCTTTGACCCCGGCTGAGGAGCAGGACTTCGCTGACAAACTGGTTGAGTTTTGTCAGCACGGACCGCCCAGATTCTCGGGGCGGGATACGCAGCCGTGGGAGGTTGGGACATGGTTAGCAGCAATGGTGAAGATTTTCAGGGATTTCTTCATCGACCCGAGGTACAGAGTTCATATGGCGGTGCATTGCCTAGAGGGAGATGCTGATCTTTGGTGGCGTCGGGTGGAGCCACGGGAGTTTCAGACTTCTCGACAGTTACCCTGGTCCGAGTTTCGGCGTATGATTGTGGATACCTATTTTTCGACCAGCGTGAAGAGGAAGCTGGAGGATGATTTGAAAAACATTCAGCAGGGCGACCGGTCAGTTCAGGATTACCATCAGGAGTTCTTGCGGCTGTTTATTGTGTGCCCTATGTCGCCCGGGATGGACCACATCAGGTTGAGTTATTCGAGGCAAGCCTTCGCAGCGAGATCTATATCTTAGTGCATGCACAGCGACACCAGACCCTTCAGGAGGCCGTCGAGCATGCCTCTTGGGTGGAGAGAGGCGACATAGAGGCGGCAAGGTGTCACGCCCCCGGGGGTTTTTGAGTCTTTTGAAGCGGAAAAACGTGCCTATTTTTTTTTTTTTCTTTTAATAAGGTAACTTAACTTCAACCCCGGTGCGTGCCAGACCGCCACATACACAAATTCACTCTGTCCACGGACAGAGTCTCCTTTGTATATGCACGGCGTCTCATTTACATCATTTCATTCAATCACAATAATCATACATCACACACCAACCAACAACCATACAGTAGACATACACCATATTCAGAGTTAAATCGTTTAACTAAAGCATGTCATTTAAGCGGCGTCAATGTTTGGAAAGGATAAAACCCAGAGTTGTAAAACCCGTGCCCACACGGCACTTCTTTTTAGAAAACATTTTCGCAAACCTTTATCTCATCATAAAACATGCCGCAATTAAAAACACTACTAAAAGTATCACATAAAGCCACACCTCATCCACAGTGCTAACTAAAACATGTCCACATGTAAAGTAATCCACAAGCAAATTAAAAGTAACCTAAAGAGGAAATGAGTTATATATACGATAACCAAGAGTCCGACTACGATCCTCACGACGCAGTCCCACCGCCATCCCGGCTAACGCACCTAGGAAACCTGTCACGGAGTGGGTAACGTCAGTGACAAACAAAGTAGATGTCTAATAATATTAAGAAAGGAAGAACGAACCGAATACACCGAGTACACCGTAACCTTTCGTTAAACCCCTGTGCATATATTAAACCGGGCACCAACCCCGGATTAATTGTTAATTAAATTGGGCACCGACCCCAGAGTACCTGTCGGGGAGACTAAAGTCCCCCCTCGTGCACAACACCTTTTTGATGCTTTAACCACTTCACGGGGCTAGTGCGACCCCTATAGCAGCCGTGAAGAGGTCCTCACGGCACCCACCCCTTTGTGAGGCACACGGGTCAAAAAGACCACTTTTCCGGAAAAGTACACCATGCGGTGGCCAATCCGCCAGTGTACGTGCAGCATCCGAAACCGGATTGCCAAGAATGGCGTGTAATGAGCACCGCGACCGCAGCCGCTTAATTTATTAGATAATTATCAATTAAAGAAAGGTTAACTGTCCATCTACTTTGTTAGGTAAATTAAAGAATACTTTTAATGACATAGATGCACTTACAGCACCGGTTGCACTCATCGCAACCGTACCCACCTTATTGGAGAGAAATCGGAACACCACTATCCTTCGCGCTCTCCCGCTGTGTACCCGGACCTAAGAAAAGTCCGCACAGATAATAACAGTCACAAACGTGTACTACATCCCAAAACAAAAGACCCAATTTACCCCTTTTGACGGAAAGGTCCAACACGTCCAGTTTGCCGAAAACCGGAACCCCGCGCGGCACCCAACATAATAAAATAATGACCAAGTAGGTCCCAAGTGGCCATGACATGAAAGCCACTGAAATAACGATCCCAACGGCGAAAACCGCGCTCAAAACGGTGGAAAAACGGACCCAAACGGAGCTACCGAACTTTGGGCTGTCGGGTGGTGCACGGAGCGTGGACCGGGTTACGGCATTTAGGGGGCGGCGGCATGCGCCGGGTGCACGCAGGAAGCGTGCACCGCGCTTGTCGGGCCGGGCCGGTGCACGACCCGAGCGTGCACCGGGTTCACACCCTCGGCCGCCGATCCGTGCGCCGGGTGCACGCCTGGAGCGTGCACCGCGCACAAACGGGCCGGGCCGGTGCACGGGTGAGGCGTGCACCGGGTTCGCAGCTCCCGCGCCGCGGGCGTGCACCGGGTGCACGCCCCGGGCCGTGGACCGCGCTGTACGGGTTGCTACAGTAAACCCGATTCGCCGTTTTCGCGCCGTTTTCGCTCCCGTTTCGCGATTTCTTCTCCGTTTTCGCTCCCGTGGGATCCCGGCGACGACCCCGCGAACATGGTAACGACGGCGGCGGCCTCCCGTCTAACAACGGCGGCGGCGGCCTCCCGTTAACCCACTATGTCCCGCCGGAGTCGCCCGGAAAATTCCCGAAAAAAATTCCCGGAAAATCTAATAACCAAACCAACGATCGACGCACAACCAAAACGTCGATCGGAGGTTCGCGGTCCTCCTCCGCCTTCGCCGTCCGGGTCGCGGGGACGAGAACGGCGTCGGTGACGGGGACGACGGAGGAGTCCAACATTACCAACAAAAATAGATAGAAAAATTTCCAAATAATTTCTAAAAATTATTTGCTCACCGAGGATTATTGGGAAGGTCGCCCGGTCTCACTTTTCGCCTTCGGGTCGGCGTTTGGGACGATCGGTTCCTTCTCCTTTCTCCGGTTACGAATCCGTTCTCTCTTTTCTCTTACTTTTCCTCACCGGTTGGGGTTTCGGTACGCACGAAAGGGAGGGTTTGAGGAGGCGGAAAATCAAAAATAGGGTTTCGCTCGGTAAGCGGGGAAATAAATAATCCCTATTATCGATATATCCAATTTGTAAGTCCGCACCGTCAAAATCCCTTTCGGGTATTTTGACTCCGATTAATTAATTCGTTAATTAATTAATCCCTACCGATAACCCTATTAGTTAATCGTTTGATTATTATCCCTACCGTCGATCCTCATATTTGATCGTTTGATTTCTTTATTTACGTACGTAGGAAACCCTTAATTCCCCGTTTCTGTTTCTCAAGAAAATATCCGACTGACGGGATATTTCTTACCTTTAAATCTGACCACCGATTATTTAATCACCTTTAAATCCTGACCGCCGATTATTTAACCACCTTTGTTAAATAATCCGGGAAAGCAAATCCCCGATTTAAATATCCGGATTTTATCTCTTATTTAATCCACGAGATAAAATCCCACCAATTTAAATCCCTTACTTAAATATCCGGATTTTATCTCTTATCCAATCACGAGATAAAATCCCACCAATTTAAATCCCTTAGTTAAATATCCTGATTTTATCTCTTATCCAATCCACGAGATAAAATCCCACCAATTTAAATCCCTTAATTAATTCGTACGTAGGAGGATTTAAATTTCCGTCACCGGATAATTAATTAATTAATTAATTAATTATCCTTACGAGATAACCCACCTTATCTCTACGGGTGCAAGATATTTTGCACGGTTTCCGATGCGTGACTAATTACCGCATCGCTAAGGATCCCGTTCCGGGAGATCCCGATATCGGATTTCGAATCCGATCGCACCGTCGGTCATCGTTTTTCGCGCTCTATCGCAGAAAAATACACACACCCTGTCCGGCCGACTTTTCAAAATTAAATAAATTTTATTTCGCTTAAGGCCTAAGCGATTACATGTGAGTTCGAAAATACCCCAAAGGGTCGGGTCACTACACCACTCACACTTTATAAAAAGTTTCGTCCCGAAACTTAAACTCAAACCTCACTTAAACAACTCGGGAAAACATTCCCTCATCTTTGATTCCAGTTCCCACGTCGCCTCGCGCTCTTCGTGGTTGCTCCACTGGACTTTCACATAGGGGATCGTTCGGTTGCGCAGCTTCTTGTCCTCTCTTGCCAAAATCCGCACCGGCGTCTCCTCGACGCTCAAGTCCTCTCGTAGCTCAATGGTGGAGGCATCCAAGGCATGAGAGGGGTCTGCCAGGTACTTCCGGAGCATCGAAACGTGGAACACGTTGTGGACTCGTTCGAGGTTCGGGGGCAGGGCCAACCGGTACGCCACCGGTCCCACGCGCTCCAGGATCTCGAACGGTCCCACGTATCTGGGGCTCAACTTCCCCTTTATGCCGAAACGTCGGTTCCCTTTGGAGGGTGAAACCCGGAGCAGAACGTGCTCGCCCACCATGAACTCTAAGTCTCGGCGTCTGTTATCTGCATAGCTTTTCTGTCTGCTTTGGGCGGTCAGCAGCCTTTGTTTAATCAAACGCACCTTTGCTTCGGTCTCCTCCACCAAATCTGGGCCCAGAAACTTTCGCTCACCTAAGTCGTCCCAGCATATCGGAGACCGACAGCGGCGCCCGTACAGGGCCTCGTACGGCGCCATCTGAATGCTGGCCTGGTAACTGTTATTGTAGGCAAATTCCACCAGGGGCAAACACCGTGCCCACCCTTCGCCCAAGTCCAGAACGCATGCTCGAAGCATGTCCTCCACGATCTGTATCACCCGCTCCGATTGTCCATCGGTTTGCGGGTGAAAAGCTGTGCTGAAGTGCAACTTGGTCCCCATCGCTTGTTGCAAACTTCGCCAAAAGTTCGACACAAAACGTGTGTCTCTGTCCGACGTGATGGATGTCGGTACACCGTGCAACCTCACTATCTCATCGAGGTACGTTTGCGCCAGTCGTTCCCGGGTCCACGTCGTGTGTATGGGCAAAAAGTGGGCCGATTTCGTCAAACGGTCCACGATCACCCATATCGCATCGTGTCCCTGTGGCGATCTCGGGAAACCGGTCACAAAATCCATGGTAATCATGTCCCATTTCCACTCGGGCACCGGTAAAGGTTGCAATTTTCCCGCCGGCCGTTGATGTTCGGCCTTCACCCGTTGGCACACCAAGCAGTGAGCCACGAATCGGGTCACGTCTTCCTTCATTTTGGGCCACCAGAAGGTTTGCTTGACGTCCTTGTACATCTTGGTTCCTCCGGGATGCGCCGCATACGGGGCAGTATGCGCCTCCCGTAGGATTTCCTCCTTGAGTTCCGGTAGATCCGGCACGCAGATTCGTCCGCGAAATCGTATCGCACCGTCGGAGCTCACCACAAATCGCCCTCCTTGTCGGCGGTTATTCTACTCCGCACCAGCTGGAGCTGATCATCAGTCGATTGGCCCTCGAGAATCCTGTCCAGCAAGAGTAGGTCTGACCACCAGTGTCAGAAGTTGGGCGACTGTCCCTGCAGGTACCACTTCTAGTCTCAATCGCGAGAACTCCGCAATTAGACTATCCTGCTGTGTAATGGCGCTTACATGCCTCCGCGGCCTGCCCTTTGCGACTCAGGGCGTCGGCCACCACGTTGGCCTTTCCCGGGTGGTAGTGGATCGTTAAATCGTAATCCTTTAATAGCTCAAGCCACCGCCTTTGTCGCAGATTTAGCTCCTTTTGGGTGAAAAGGTACTTGAGGCTCTTATGATCTGAGTACACATTGCAGTGTGCCCCGTACAGGTAGTGCCTCCAAAGCTTGAGGACAAACACCACCGCTGCGAGTTCCAAATCATGCACGGGGTAATTCCGCTCGTACTCCTTGAGCTGCCTTGATGCATAGGCTATAACCTTTCCCCGTTGCATGAGTACTCCACCCAATCCATTTCGCGACGCGTCGCAATAAACTTCATAATCCTCCCCAGGCTCTGGCAGGGCGAGGATCGGGGCTCGCGTCAACCTGTCCTTGAGCTCCTCGAAGCTTCTTTGACACTTGTCCGTCCAGACAAACTTTTCCCCCTTTTTCGTCAAACGGGTTAAGGGGGTGGCTATCTTGGAGAAACCCTCCACGAAGCGCCGGTAATACCCGGCTAATCCCAGGAAGCTTCGAATCTCCGTCACCGTCGTCGGTTGGGGCCAGTCCGTCACCGAATCTATCTTCTTTGGATCCACCGCGACTCCAGCCGCCGAGATTACGTGCCCCAAGAAACCGACCTCACGGAGCCAAAACTCACACTTTTTGAGTTTGGCGTAGAGTTTCTGTTCCCGTAGGGTCTGGAGGACTGTGCGCAGGTGTTCTTCATGTTCCTCGTCTGTACGGGAGTAGATGAGGATATCGTCGATGAAGACCACCACGAATAAGTCCAGGAAGGGTTTGAATACCCTGTTCATCATATCCATAAACACCGCCGGGGCATTTGTGAGCCCGAATGGCATTACCGTAAACTCGTAATGGCCATAGCGAGTACGGAAAGCCGTTTTGGGGATGTCCTCCCCCTTGACTCGGACCTGATGATAGCCCGACTGCAGGTCGATCTTTGAGAACACCGTCGCCCCCCGTAACTGGTCGAAGAGGTCGTCGATCCTTGGCAGGGGGTACTTATTCTTGATCGTGACCTTATTTATCTCCCGGTAGTCGATGCACAACCGGAGACTTCCGTCCTTCTTCCTCACAAACAGGACGGGCGCGCCCCAAGGTGACGCGCTTGGTCTGACGAAACCCTTAACCAAAAGGTCCTCCAACTGTGCCTTGAGTTCCTTCAGTTCCGCGAAGGCCATCCTGTACGGTGCCTTGGTGATGGGCTTGGTGCCGGGAAGCAACTCAATTGGGAAGTCAACCTCTCGTTCCGGCGGCATTCCGGGGAGCTCCGCCGGAATACATCCGGAAATTCCCTTACCACTAAGCCTCAAATGTCGAATCGTCGGCACTAACCATTAACCCCAAAAGCCTGAGCTTTCAGAGGTGCGCATCCGATTCACTTATAGTGGTATACTCCGCACCACGGATCTCGACCAGACCCAACCCACCTGGATGTTGGGTCTATTGTTGGGCCTCTTGCCGTTAGGTCTATTGCGGACCGCAGCCTACTCAACCTTTCAGGCTCACCCAACCCAACTCACTAGTCCCTTGGGCCTATTGTCTCAAGGCAGAAAGTTCGACCTATTTGACCCATAATAAAGGGCCAACACCAAAGACAACTAAGTCTTCGCATCCTTATTGGGCAGGAAGATACAGAGTATTTGCTCCTAAGGGTTCTCCTGGGGTCAAGACCAACATTACTCTTCGTAAGGGGTCTTTCCTGCTACTACTTCCCTCGGGTAGTGCGTCCTTTGTCGTGTCGTCGCATAAGACCCCTCATCCGTGTCGCGACTCCAAAGAATCATTCCCGGGTTCGGGGCAGTAAAAACGGAACTGTCCCAGTTTGTCACGATAGAAGCAAAGGTCGTGCTTCCGGAATGAATCATTTCCCTCGAGGTGCTCCTCTTGGTATGTCCTCTTCCGAAGTTTGGCCGGGTTCGTTTCTTATCCCTGCTGTGTCCTGAGCTCTCCCGTCGGGCTTGAGACATCGTAATTCGCGCTCCACCGCGGTGGCTCTATCGTCCACCTCCTGGAAGGTGTGCGAACCCGCCGTTTGCACCGCCTTTAAGATGTCGCTCCATAAGCCATTCACAAAAGGACGGGCCTTGTAAGATCCATCTCTTATATCAAAGGGGAACACATGTGATCACCCTCACAAACGCCCGTTGATATCTCATAACGGTCCGACTTCCTTGCTTGATGAACTTCACGTCACCTTCCTTCATTTGCAAAGCTTCGAAGAGCCTTTCCATGCTATCTACCCATTTTCCCTAAGACCCAAGGGTCGGTCGTATCTCCCTCAAGGGGTCTCCATTGACGGCTCCCGGCGTAGGTCCCAAAGTTGCTGGTGCGGCTGGCCCGGGCAGAGAAGCCCGGGCGACCTCCATTGGTGCAGTCGACTATTGCACCCACTATGGCATCTGTTCCATAAGGGTTACTGACTGCCCGGCCATCTCTTGTAGTCGTTGTCGGAGAAGCTGATACTCTGCCGCTGTTCGCACCATACTCTTTGCCCCTGCGTTCTCCGCTGATAACCCATTTCGGGCCTTTAATTGCTGTATACAAAGAAACCAAATCACCCCTAACCTATCTGGTCTAGCACCATGACCTACAGACACACCTAATTAAATTCCCCTTTTTCCCGTACTCTCACGTACTACACCCTACACCTTGGTTATCTCATTTCCAATTTGCTTGTGGCACCTTGCACTGTGGATGTAAACTACGTCTACTATGGTTGTGGTTGTATTTTCTCTGATACCATTTAATCTGTCACGCCCCCGGGGGTTTTTGAGTCTTTTGAAGCGGAAAAACGTGCCTATTTTTTTTTTTCTTTTAATAAGGTAACATAACTTCAACCCCGGTGCGTGCCAGACCGCCACATACACAAATTCACTCTGTCCGCGGACAGAGTCTCCTTTGTATATGCACGGCGTCTCATTTACATCATTTCATTCAATCACAATAATCATACAACACACACCAACCAACAACCATACAGTAGACATACACCATATTCAGAGTTAAATCGTTTAACTAAAGCATGTCATTTGAGCGGCTTCAATGTTTGGAAAGGATAAAACCCAGAGTTGTAAAACCCGTGCCCACACGGCACTTCTTTTTAGAAAACATTTTCGCAAACCTTTATCTCATCATAAAACATGCCGCAATTAAAAACACTACTAAAAGTATCACATAAAGCCACATCTCATCCACAGTGCTAACTAAAACATGCCCACATGTAAAGTAATCCACAAGCAAATTAAAAGTAACCTAAAGAGGAAATGAGTTATATATACGATAACCAAGAGTCCGACTACGATCCTCACGTCGCAGTCCCACCGCCGTCCCGGCTAACGCACCTAGGAAACCTGTCACGGAGTGGGTAAAGTCAGTGACAAACAAAGTAGATGTCTAATAATATCAAGAAAGGAAGAACGAACCGAATACACCGAGTACACCGTAACCTTTCGTTAAACCCCTGTGCATATATTAAACCGGGCACCAACCCCGGATTAATTGTTAATTAAATTGGGCACCGACCCCAGAGTACCTGTCGGGGAGACTAAAGTCCCCCCTCGTGCACAACACCTTTTTGATGCTATAACCACTTCACGGGGCTAGTGCGACCCCTATAGCAGCCGTGAAGAGGTCCTCACGGCACCCACCCCTTTGTGAGGCACACGGGTCAAAAAGACCACTTTTCCGGAAAAGTACACCATGCGGTGGCCAATCCGCCTGTGTACGTGCAGCATCCGAAACCGGATTGCCAAGAATGGCGTGTAATGAGCACCGCGACCGCAGCCGCTTAATTTATTAGATATTTATCAATTAAAAGAAAGGTTAACTGTCCATCTACTTTGTTAGGTAAATTAAAGAATATTTTTAATGACATAGATGCACTTACAGCACCGGTTGCACACATCGCAACCGTACCCACCTTATTGGAGAGAAATCGAAACACCAATATCCCTCGCGCTCTCCCGCTGTGTACCCGGACCTAAGAAAAGTCCGCACAGATAATAACAGTCACAAACGTGTACTACATCCCAAAACAAAAGACCCAATTTACCCCTTTTGACGGAAAGGTCCAACACGGTCCAGTTTGCCGAAAACCGGAACCCCGCGCGGCACCCAACATAATAAAATAATGACCAAGTAGGTCCCAAGTGGCCATGACATGAAAGCCACTGAAATAACGATCCCAACGGCGAAAACCGCGCTCAAAACGGTGGAAAAACGGACCCAAACGGAGCTACCGAACTTTGGGCTGTCGGGTGGTGCACAGGAGTATCTGTGGACCGGGTTTACGGCATTTAGGGGCGGCGGCATGCGCCGGGTGCACGCAGGAAGCGTGCACCGCGCTTGTCGGGCCGGGCCGGTGCACGACCGAGCGTGCACCGGGTTCACACCCTCGGCCGCCGATCCGTGCGCCGGGTGCACGCCTGGAGCGTGCACCGCGCACAAACGGGCCGGGCCGGTGCACGGGTGAGGCGTGCACCGGGTTCGCAGCTCCCGCGCCGCGGGCGTGCACCGGGTGCACGCCCCGGGCCGTGGACCGCGCTGTACGGGTTGCTACAGTAAACCCTAGATTCGCCGTTTTCGCGCCGTTTTCGCTCCCGTTTCGCGATTTCTTCTCCGTTTTCGCTCCCGTGGGATCCCGGCGACGACCCCGCGAACATGGTAACGACGGCGGCGGCCTCCCGTCTAACAACGGCGGCGGCGGCCTCCCGTTAACCCACTATGTCCCGCCGGAGTCGCCCGGAAAATTCCCGAAAAAAATTCCCGGAAAATCTAATAACCAAACCAACGATCGACGCACAACCAAAACGTCGATCGGAGGTTCGCGGTCCTCCTCCGCCTTCGCCGTCCGGGTCGCGGGGACGAGAACGGCGTCGGTGATGGGGACGACGGAGGAGTCCAACATTACCAACAAAAATAGATAGAAAAATTTCCAAATAATTTCTAAAAATTATTTGCTCACCGAGGATTATTGGGAAGGTCGCCCGGTCTCACTTTTCGCCTTCGGGTCGACGTTTGGGACGATCGGTTCCTTCTCCTTTCTCCGGTTACGAATCCGTTCTCTCTTTTCTCTTACTTTTCCTCACCGGTTTGGGGTTTCGGTACGCACGAAAGGGAGGGTTTGAGGAGGCGGAAAAATCAAAAATAGGGTTTCGCTCGGTAAGCGGGGAAATAAATAGTCCCTATTATCGATATATCCAATTTGTAAGTCCGCACCGTCAAAATCCCTTTCGGGTATTTTGACTCCGATTAATTAATTCGTTAATTAATTAATCCCTACCGATAACCCTATTAGTTAATCGTTTGATTATTATCCCTACCGTCGATCCTCATATTTGATCGTTTGATTTCTTTATTTACGTACGTAGGAAACCCTTAATTCCCCGTTTCTGTTTCTCAAGAAAATATCCGACTGACGGGATATTTCTCACCTTTAAATCTGACCACCGTTATTTAATCGCCTTTAAATCCTGACCGCCGATTATTTAACCACCTTTGTTAAATAATCCCGGAAAGCAAATCCCCGATTTAAATATCCGGATTTTATCTCTTATTTAATCCACGAGATAAAATCCCACCAATTTAAATCCCTTATTTAAATATCCGGATTTTATCTCTTATCCAATCCACGAGATAAAATCCCACCAATTTAAATCCCTTAGTTAAATATCCTGATTTTTATCTCTTATCCAATCCACGAGATAAAATCCCACCAATTTAAATCCCTTAATTAATTCGTACGTAGGAGGATTTAAATTTCCGTCACCGGATAATTAATTAATTAATTAATTAATTATCCTTACGAGATAACCCACCTTATCCCTAGGGTGCAAGATATTTTGCACGGTTTCCGATGCGTGACTAATTACCGCATCGCTAAGGATCCCGTTCCGGGAGATCCCGATATCGGATTTCGAATCCGATCGCGCCGTCGGTCATCGTTTTTCGCGCTCTATCGCAGAAAAATACACACACCCTGTCCGGCCGACTTTTCCAAATTAAATAAATTTTATTTCGCTTAAGGCCTAAGCGATTACATGTGAGTTCGAAAATACCCCAAAGGGTCGGGTCACTACATTGACCCCATGCTGTTGTGCATGTTAGGGACCGTGATTTACTGTGCCGTTTTGTTGCGCAAAGTACCGTCGGGCGTTTCGACCTACACCGTTTTGCGTGCAACTTTGATGAACGTGCACCGTTTTGCGTGCAACCTTGAAGAATGTGCGCCGTTTTGTGGCGTGCATCGTTTTGCGTGCAACCTTGAAGAATGTGCACCATTTTGCGACGTGCACCTTTTGTGTGCAACCTTGATGAACGTGCACCGTTTTGTGTGCAGTCTCTAATAATGTGCACCGTTTTGCATGCAGGTTTGGAGGAACGTGCACCGTTTGGCGTGCAAGCTTGACGAAGACATGCACCATTTTGCGTGCAACCTTGAAGAAAGACGTGCATCGTTTTGCGTGCAAACTTGAAGGATATGCACCATTTTGCGTGCAAACCCGAGGTACGTGCATCGTTTTGCGTGCAGGTTGAGATGGCGTGCACCGTTTTGCCTGCAGTCTCTAATAATATGCACCGTTTTGCGTGCAGGTTCGAAGGACATGCACTGTTTTTCGTGCGGGTTCGAGCGACGTGCACCGTTTTGCATGCAAGCTCGAGGAAATAAGAAAATCACGCGGAGACCAATTGCAAGTGTCTACAAGCAATTGGGTACACCACAAGATGGGGGATTCTGCCGAAATTGGGTGACCTCTCCCCTTGTTTCTCTGCTTTTGATTTAGAAGCATTATAGTAGCATGTTAGAGGCGTTAGGGAATCATGATAAAAGTCTGAGTATAACCCAAATTGAGATTTATGATGAACTTGATACAGATAAAGATTGCATGTGTAGATAGACACAGATGAAAAGTGCAACTTTTAGTTGCCAAAAATAGACGATAAATGTACATGTGTAAAGGAACTCAGAGGAAGGTGATATTTATGATTTATCCAAAATAGGGGATGAACTTGTATGTGCAGATGAACACAGATGAAAGTGCAACTTTTAGTTGCCAAAAAGGAGATGATAAATTTGCATGTTCAAATGAACATAGAGGAAAATGCAATTTTGATTTATCTAAATAGATGATAAATTGCATGTGTAAATGGACATAGAGAATAGTGGTTTTTTTTCTAATTGTCACAAAATAGAAGATAAACTTGCATCCGTAGATGGATGCAGATGAAAAAGTAGAATTTTCTAAATTTGCCAAATATGGATGATATTTGTATGCGTAGATGATAAATATTATTTATGATTGAGATGGAAATAATTGCATGCGTAAAAATAGATTAATTGTTTTATGATTGTGATTATGTTAGGGTGTAACCCTAGGAACTATGTAAAGGCACAAAGGAAAAGAGTATATTTGGTAGTAAAACTAGGAGAAAATCTAGATTAAGAGTTAACGAGTGGCATGATATCCTAGGAGTTAAACCTAGATGAACGAGTGACATTGTCTTAGGGGATAACCTAAGATTGAGAATAGATTATGTAATGACACGACTTTTCCTGTGATTTTATCCTCCTTCTAATAAAGTATCCCTTTTAGTGGATCGAAATTATCGAGTTTCTGTAAGTCGGTCGGTGTGTTCCATGAGTATTTTTCTGTGAAAGAGCACGAAAAATGAAGACCGACGGTGCGATCGGATCTTAAATCCGACATAGGGATCTCCCGGAACAGGGTTTCTAGAGTTGCGGTATTTTAGCGTGCATCGGAATCCGTGCAAAATATCCTGCATGCTTTTTGAGAAATTTTGGATTATTTTATATGATTAATTAATTAAGGAATTAATTAATCGGTGACAGAAATTAAAAAGGGGGGATTTATTTGTACATACGAAAAGGAAAAAATCCTACTTTTGCAAAAAAAAGAAACCCTAGCCGGAGAGAACGCGGGAGAAAAAGAGAAGAAAAAGACGAAACCCTAATCGGAGGAGGAGAAAGAAAGAAAGAGGAAAGAGACGGAGGAGTCCGATCATCCCGAACAACGTACCGGAAACTAGGCGTGCGATCGATCGACTCCCCCGTCGGGAATATCGGTAAGTAATTTTTGGTTTTGTCGTTTTGGGGATTTTTCGGTGTCTTTTTCGTTGTCTTCATCCCCGTCTCCGTCCCCGACGTCATCGTCGACCCCGCCGCCACCACCACCGCGCGATCTAGGGCACGGATGGGCGGGCGGACGACGCGCGGTGCCGCTAGGGCACTGCGCGGGCGGGCGAACGACGCCGGCGCCGTTAGGGCACCGCACGGATGCCGCGCGGGGTGCCCGCGGGCGTGCATGCGCCGCGCGGGCACCGCCTGCGGGCAGCGCACCGCGCGGCCTTGCGCCGCGCGGGGCGCCCGCGGGCGGGCACGCGCCGCGCGGGTGCCGCCCGGGCGCCGCCTGCGGGCAGCGCGCCGCGCGGCCTTGTGCCGCGCGGGCCGCCCGCGGGCGGGCGCATGCCGCGCGGGCGCCGCGCGAGCGCCGCCCCGGGTGCACGCCGCGCGGCCTTGCGCCGCGCGGGGCACCCATGGGGCAGACGGGCGCCGCGCGGGCGCCGCCCGCGGATGCACGCCGCGCGGTTTCAGGCCGCGCGGGGCATCGGCGGGCGACGGCGTCCGCGCGGGGACCCGTCAAGTGTCATGAGTGTGCCGTTTTTGGGTTTTCTTTACTGGGATAATTTCGGACTTCCGTTTTCGTGATGTTAGTGCGTGGTTTTGATGATAGTTTTTCCTTGGGGACTTTTTAGGTCCAGGTGCGCGGCGGGAGTGTGCGAAAGATCTAGGTGCTCCGATCTTTCCGCAACCAGGTGGGTACCTTTGCCATAAGTGCAACGAGTGCAGTAAGTGCTCCATGTCATCATAAAAAGCTTATTAACCTGTCTAATAAAGTAGATGAACTGTTAAACCTTTCGCATGAATGTATTTTACTCTTCATTATTAATTATGGCGACCGAGGTCGCGGTGCTTGATACACGCCGATTTCGGCAACCCTGTTTTTGGATACTGCACGTACACAGGCGGATTGGCCTCCACATGGGTGTACTTTTCCGGAGAAGTGGTCTGAATGACCCGTGTACCCCACGTGTGTAGGGTGGGGACCTCTTCACGCCAGCTAAAGGTGCCGCACTAGCACCGTGAAGGGGTTAAAAGCATCACGTAAGTAAAGTAAGTGTGCACGAGGGAAGATCGTCGACTCCCCGACAGGTACTAATTGTAATTAAAACAGGTGATGTAGACATATGAGAGGGAAAAGCGAAAGGTTCCGGTGTAATCGGTTTGTTTTAAAATTAATGTTAATTGTTAAATCATCTACTTTATTTGTCACTGACTTTACCCATTCCGTGACAGGTCTGACTAGGTGTAGTAGCCGGGATGGCGGTGAGACTGCGTCGAGAGGACCTTAGCCGTAGGAGGCTTTCTACTTTTTTTCTTTTGGTTATTCTCATTTCTCTTTTAGTTCAACTATTAGTTTAATTTGCTTGGATGTGGACCATGTTGGATGTTAAGTAGTTAAATAATTAGCACTGTGGATTGGACATACTGATGTGGACTTGTGTGCGGCCTGTTTTATAACGAACAAAAATGGTTGCGAAAAGGCTTTCCAAAACCAAGTGTCGTGTGGGCACTAATTTGATAAACCTCTGGATTTATCCTTTCGAAAAGATGTAGCCGCCGTCTTTGTGAATGTGTAAATATTTCCAAAAAAAAAGGGTGTCGAGTGGACACCATTTGCAAAACCCGTAGTTTTAATTCCTTCCTGCTATGTATTCTGTGACTGTGTGGTTAAAGGTTGTAATTGTAAATGGGACGCCGTACATATACAAAGGAGACTCTGTCCGCTTGAAGAGCGAATTTGTATATGTGGCGGTCTGACACGCACCGGGGGCGAGGTTGATACTTATCTATAAAGAAAAAAAAATAGATACGCTTTTCCGCTTATCCTTAGACCTCCGGTGCATGACAGATTAGATTGTATCAGAGAAAAACAACCTTAACCACAGTAGTCGGTGATCCATATCCACAGTGTATGATGCCACAAGCAAATTGGACATGAGATAACCAAGGTGTAGGTGCGGTAGAACGTGAGAGTACGGGGAAAACGGGGATTTAAAGTAGGTGTGTTCGTAGACCAATGTGCTAGGGCGATAACCTTAGGGTTAACGCAGTTTCTTTGTATACAACAGACAATGGCCCGGACTAGGTCATCTACCGAAAATGCAGGTGCAGACGGTACGGCCCCGGCCGCCGCGGAGAATCAACTCCTCCGACAACAGCTGCGAGAAATGGCCGGACAAATGGCGACGCTGACGGAGCAAGTTCGTCAGATAACGCAGCGACAGGCAACCGCGTCAGCGGAGCACGCTCCGACACTTCCGCCCGAATCGACCGCCCCCACTGCGGGACCACCAGGGACAGGTGGTGCAACGGCGGCCGCATCCCATCAGACCTCGATGACGGGCGTGTCGGCAGAGCAACCCACAGTCCCGTTGGATGTACCCACCCCGACAGCTTCGGGGCCCGTACTGGGAACGACGGCTGGGGAATCCGCAAGGGAAGCAGGGACGACCCCTACTCTCGGGGGGTCCGCAGCTACAGGAGGAATCACGGACCAACGAACAGAACGGGAAAGAGTCAGGACGAATTTGGCGGAGTTTAAAAAGCACGATCCGCCCACTTTTGAGGGAGAGACGACCGATCCCTGGGTCGTAGAGAAGTGGGTGGATACCATGGAAAAGCTCTTTGAAGACCTACTGATGGAGGAACATGAGCGGGTTCCCTTAGCCGTCCACTTCCTTGAAGGGAACGCACGCATCTGGTGGAAGACGGTACGTCCGGGCCCGTCCACGAATACCCCACTACCGACGTGGTCAGCCTTTAGGGAGGAACTTTTTGGAGCGTTCTTTTTCAATAGTGTCAAACGGTAGCTGGAAGACGACCTCAAACACATTAGACAAGGGAATCGCTCGATCATGGAATACCAGAGAGAGTTCATGAGGTTAGTAAACTGCGTCCCGTTCGTCATACGGGACGAACCCCACAAGGCCCGTCTTTTTGTAGACGGGTTGCGAAGTGACATCTTCGAAGTAGTCCAGGCGGCGGACTTACACACTTTCCGGGAAGTGGTGGATAGGGCCACCATTGTGGAACGGGGTTTTGCCATTACCCGAGCTCGACGTGAGGGATCGGAATATAGCCGGGACAAGAAATGGTCGCAGACTTATCCCGGAGGGGGCTCTTCTGGCGGGAACCGGCCCCCAAAATACCCTAAGACGCAATAAGGGAGCAAGAGTACGCCTACCGGGGGACAACGACCAGTGGATAAACCTTGCGTTATTTGCGGAGGGACGCACTGAGTCACGGAATGCCCTAGGAGACAAGACCATTGTTTTCGCTGCGGTAAGCTTGGGCATCTCCGATTTAACTGCCCCATGAGCACGGGGATGGCTGTCGGACGAAGTGGGGATCGCCGGAACCCTAATTTGGTTGAGATTCTTGCGCGCCGCTTCCGGAGCTCCAGCGGTGGAACCAACTTGATCAGAAGTCTCTGCTGGTCCCTAGAAGACTACCCACAAATGTTGGTGGGCTTTGGTGCAGTGTGGAGTGCGGGGGAGGAAGCCCTAGGTTGCGGGTTCTTGGTGTTGGCCGAGCAACGCCGCCCGGATGCCGCCGTTGCTCCTCCGGCGCCGGCCGACCCTGGTAAGCTTTCTGGCACCCTAAGCTTTCTTCCCAACCCCTTGCATGCAACCCATGCAGCCTCGCTCACGAGTTGCCATTAAAGGCCCTCTAAAGCATCTTCTTCTTCTTCCTCGGTTGGGGGAGCACAGGGAAGCTCCAAGCTTGCGCGGCTGAGGTGCTCTCCATCTCTGGAGGTCCGGGGAAGGCCGTGCTCACCTTAGTTTGAAGCTTGACCGAAGGACAAGAGTGTGAGGTCCCGGAATCCCCCGCGTAGGGTTTGCCGGTTGTTGGGCAGCTTTCAGTGGCCGTTGGGAGTGTTTGTGCATTGTCGGGCCCGAGAAATGGATTTGTGATGCAATTTGAGATTTAGCTTGCATCACTGGAGGCCTGCGTGGTGCGTCGAGATGGTTGCGCGCAATTTGGACACAAGTGTTGGACTTCGGGCTTAAAAGAAGACCCCGTGGGAATTTGGATGACCCGTCGGGTGTTTAGAGGTGGTTTCCCGCGATTCAGATGTCAAAATTGGACTCCGGGCGAAGTTTGGATAAAAGTTTACCTCTCCGGTCGCCTTCGGGAATTTTTAGAGTTGGAATTTGGCAAATCGGACTTTAGAAATGGACCCGGCGCGAAAATCGGATCGAGTGGGCATTCGGCAAATTTTCGGATGAGAATTTGGAGAAACGGACATCGTTTTTGGATTCAGCGCGCGAAATCGCTAAGAATGGACTATTTACTTGTTTGTTTTGGAGCCCGGATAAACTGCTCGTTTTTCGAGGCACGGCACGTTTTTCGGGGTGTCGGCACGGATCCCGAGGTGGCGCACGGATCCCGAGGCTGTGCGGCACGCGGTTCGAGGCGACGTGGGCAGGTGGGGCGCTGCAGGCGCCCATGGCGCGGGTCAGCGGGGGCCGCCACGTGGCGGGCCCCCTTGGCGCCCGCGCGGGCGCGGGGGCGCGCGCCCGTGTGGCGCGCGCGTGTCCCGCGCCCGTGTGGCGCGGTGTAACGCGCCCGTGTGGCGCGCGGTTGCCGCGCCCGCGTGGCGCGCTGGCCGCGCGCCACGTGGAGCAGGGGGGCGCGCGCTGCGCCTGGTGCGCGCCCCCGTGCCGTGGACCGGGCTGTTGGAGAGCCCGGATTGGTCCGGTGCACCGTGAATTGGTGCACCGTGGACCACCCTCTTTCTCCCCTTTTTCTTTTCTTCTTCTTCTTCCTCCCCGCACCGCCATTTTCTCCCTTTCTTTTCTTTCTTCTGCACCCGAGAGCGAGAGGGAGTGAGGGAGGAGGTTGCGTGAGGTGCGGCGGCGCGTCGTGGACCTCGTTTTGCGTGCGAGGTCGCCCGGCGGAGCGTTTCGGCGACGGCGGCGCAATCGGGTAGGTACCGTGTGTTGGTTTTACTGTATTTTTGTACAGTTTTGGGGCGTTCTTTGGACAGTGAATTAACCCCTTGTTCCTATCTGTGTTAGGGACAGTATTTTTACTGCTCCGTTTTGCGCGCGGGTTCCGGCACCGTGCTCCGTTTTGCGTGCGGACCCCGGCGGTGTGCACCGTTTTGCGTGCGGACTCCGTTTTGCGCGCGGGTTCCGGCACCGTGCTCCGTTTTGCGTGCGGACCCCGGCTGCGTGCATCATTTTGCGTGAGGACTCCGTTTTGCACGCGAGTTTCGGCTCCGTGCTCCGTTTTGCGTGCGGACTCCGGCAGCGGGCATCGTTTTGCGTGCGGATCGCGTGGAGGCCAATTGCAAGTGTCTACGAGCAATTGGTGGCAAATCGAGGTGGGTGGCCTTATCTCCAAGTTTTATGGACTGTACAGTATTTCTACTGATGTAGGACTATGCATGATAGTTTATTTCGGGTGTAGCATGCTAGATTGTAGGAATTGTTATTCCTTTTATCATCTGTTAATATAGTTATCTTGGAACTTGACCTAGCACCCCCGTCATATGTTGCATGTGTAACCAGACCAGTAGAAAACCCTCACTTGGGCTAGGGTTATTTATGCTTAGACATCCACACTGTTTTTCATTCCTGGACATAGTGTTATCCTCGCCCGGGTAGTGGGCCGAGAGGTCGGGACTTTCTTTTAGTGTGGGATGCTTTTGCACTCTTGCTTGGGAGCAGAGTGGAGTCTGGTAGTTGTAGTGGGTTGCTTATCTGTGCCGGGAGCCGTTTGGGTAAACGGTAGTCCCGAGAGGTCTTGTTTCCCTGTTGTGCTGTCGTGGGAGGGAGCCGTTGAGTAGACGGTAGTCCCGGGCCGTCGAGTATCTTCCGGTCCGTGTTGTTGGGAACCGTTGGGGTTGACGGTGGTCCCAGGTCGTTGAGTGTTGTCCGACCTGTATTGTTACCCTGAGTTGTGGGTCGTTCCTGGCTGTGGAGTATCTCCAGCCAGTGTGCTTTGTGCTGCGAGCTGTTGGAGAGGCTAGTGTCTCGTGTTTCGAGTTAGCCGATCAGCTGAGTCGTCGAGAGTGCTCCGACTGTTGTGCGAGATATTTGGGGATCTTGAGTCCTACCGTTCTGAGAGTGAGCGTGGTTTTGACTATAGCCTGCATATGCCAATGTTTGATACTCTATGCCGCGCCGTTTTCCTCAGTTGGAGTCGCGCCCCTGAGATGCCGCTGTGGATACGATGGTTGGCCTGTTGAGGCAGTTTTGCAGTGGAGGGATGGGCCTGTTGAGGCAGTTTTGCGCGAGGGATGAGTTAGTCGGACAGGACGCCCCACGTAAATCCCGTCCTCATGTGGATGTGTGGTAGTGGGCAGGTGCGTTCCTAGTCGACAGGCGCAGGCTTGACTGGACCCTTTGAGGCAGTCAGTTCGATTGGGTCGATTGAGCACCTTGGGTGCGAGTGGTCTCATTTACTTTCATCTGTTCCACTTTTGAGTATCTAGATAGAGGCATGGTAGCTGTAGAGTAGTTCCAGCTTTTCTTGTTCAGATTTCATTGCACTGTTATCTTTTACCTCTAGTAGACTTGGTGGGCAGACCGTTGGGCTTGTTGACGGCACCCACTGAGAACTACTGTGGGAAGTAGTTCTCACACCCGTCGTGGTGTCTTTTCCCCAGGGACTTCTTCTTCTGTTCCTGTGCTCCTGTTGCTGATCCTTCTGACCGAGGCGAGGGAGTCGCGAGCTAGTTCCCTACCCGTCGTTGGAGTGTAGCGGTACCCCCTTCAGAGGAGAGCTTCAGTAGATTAGTTTACTTCTTTTACCTCTGTTGAGAGACCTTTGTTGTGAGGTATAGAGTTGTATTTTATTTTACAGTTTGAGAGACTGTTGTAGTGAGGATATTTTTGTATCGAGAGTTTGTACACTGATGTATTTATTGGAGATATCTCCCTTTTGAGTTTTGTATCAGAGGACTTTGTATACGATCGTATTTGGGAGATGGATATGGTATTATTTTCAGTTGTACAGGGTTTGGATTTCAGTTTTTAGTAGTTTACTTTCAGCTCTGATATCTGTATACTGTAGTTGATTCTTTCTGCAGGTTAGACGCTTCGTCTGTACGGCAGTTTCCGTACAGATGGCGGATCTGTTAGCGAGCCCGGGTCGCAGTTTCGACCCCGGGGCGTGACAGATTAGAGTGGTATCAGAGCCTAGGTTGTAGGTCGTGGTGGACTTAGAAACCCTAGGCTTGTGGTTGGATATTAGGATGACTACGTGAGAGTCGTGACTTTTAGCGAGAGTCCTGATTGAGTTTTTACCTCTCCCAAGAGACGGGATGAGAGATTGGCATGTTTACTTTCCTAAGCGATTATGTTGGCTGCCGACAACATAATGCTATGGAATGGATGACATGTCTTAGACTTTCGCTGGATTGGGTCGTATGGTTGTTGTGTCCTGACGTTTGTTATTGTGCAGCGGATTGCGATACCCCTGAGACGTCGTGTTGTGAAGAGGACACACCCCGCACCTGATGAGTACCCGAGCAGCGGGAGACAGAGCTATCAGAGCAGAGCGAGACCCAGGAGTTTGTGTGTTGAGATAGTTTCCCCACTTTAACCGAGAAGGGCCGAATCCCTGAACGGTAAAGGATCGAGAACTTCGATAGGCTGAGCCTAGAGTCTGTTCTTGTTTGATTGGGGTTCTAGGCACCGGTCTATCGGGATTTTCGGATCTTTGCCGCGTCAGTCGGTTCTTCTCGCCTATGAGTGGGGTGTTGTTGTGGGAGCCGTTTGGAGTGACGGCGGTCCCAGCTGTGTGGATACGTGCCCCTGGCTGAGTTACCAGGAGGGCATTTTGCCCCTGGCTGAGTTACCAGGAGGGCATTTTCCCTGGTTGAGTTACCAGGAGGGCATTTTCCCTGGCTGAGTTACCAGGAGGGCATTTTCCCTGGCTGAGTTACCAGGAGGGCATTTTCCCTGGCTGAGTTACCAGGAGGGCATTTTTCCCTGGCTGAGTTACCAGGAGGGCATTTTTCCCTGGCTGAGTTACCAGGAGGGGGTTTTCCCTGGCTGAGTTACCAGGAGGGCATTTTCCCTGGCTGAGTTACCAGGAGGGCGTTTTCCCTGGCTGAGTTACCAGGAGGGCATTTTCCCTGGCTGAGTTACCAGGAGGGCGTTTTCCCTGGCTGAGTTACCAGGAGGGCGTTTTTCCCTGGCTGAGTTACCAGGAGGGCATTTTCCCTGGCTGAGTTACCAGGAGGGCGTTTTTCCCTGGCTGAGTTACCAGGAGGGCATTTTCCCTGGCTGAGTTACCAGGAGGGCATTTTCCCTGGCTGAGTTACCAGGAGGGCGTTTTCCCTGGCTGAGTTACCAGGAGGGCGTTTTTTCCTGGCTGAGTTACCAGGAGGGCATTTTCCCTGGCTGAGTTATCAGGAGGGCGTTTTCCCTGGCTGAGTTACCAGTAGGGCATTTTCCCTGGCTGAGTTACCAGGAGGGCATTTTTCCCTGGCTGAGTTACTAGGAGGGTGTTGCCCTGGCCGAGTTACCAGGTGGGCACATGCCCTGGCCGAGTTACCAGGTGGGCATATGCCCTGGCCGAGTTACCAGGCGGTTGCTTTAGTGAGATTGAGATGGTCTGACAGGACGCCGAGATTCGGTGGCGTCGAGTTCGTCCTGTTGGACTACCTGGAGCGCAGTTGTTGACTTGGAATCAGTTTCGTGCTTTGCTGCTCAGGGCCTTCTTTCCTGACAGTGTAAGCAGAAACTAGAATGGGATCTTAGACTCCTGCAGCAGGGGAGTCGACCTCTTCTGGAGTATGTTCGCGAGTTTTGCGATTGTTGAGCAGTGTACCCCATGTCTCCTGGATGAGACCCAAGAGGTTGAGCTAGTTGAGAAAGGACTGCAGTGGAATATCTACCACTTGGTGTACTCTCGGCGGGTGCCGACGTTAGATGCAGCGATTGAGCATGCTTAGCGGGTTTTAGTTTTCGCTGTTCTTCTCGTCACCACTATGTTGTGATCGTGGTGCACGTGTGTTAGCAGGACCTTGAACCCAGAACCTTTTTGGACGAACACATGATTTTAGTCAGCCAATGTTTTCTTCCAAGCCTCGCAGGGTCGCCTGAGTCTGTTCTTGTTTGATAGGACGAGGGCATTAGCTCTTCGAGGTTTGGACATAAAACTTGCTTTCAAATTGTTTTCCAAAGAGACTAAAAATCATTAAAAAGATGGATTTCTCTCAGATCAAATGGTCTTCTGTAATAAACGTCACTGTTTCTTATAAACTTATCCACCCGAGATGATTCGAGTGGTCTGGGTTCTAAGGGCTGATTTCCTTCTTGGGCCGAAAACAACGAGAGGCTACGCCTATAGCCTGTTCTTGTTCGATCGGGGCCGTAGGTATTAGTCTCCCGAGGTTTTCGGACCCTTCGCGGATCTGGCTGTGGAGCATCTCCAGCCGTGAGTTGTGAGTTGAGTCGTTGAGGGTTCTCCGACATAGCTGTGAGAGTGCTAGGGCATTTGCATTGTTGTATGGGCTAGAGATAGGACCCTTAGCTTGTGCTCGTGAGGTTCAGATACCTGATCGCGTGTTGCACATAGATGAGTGTTGTTGGTCCTGCCCAGTGCAGTTGGGGCCCTGGTTTTTGCCTGTTGATCTTTGGCCCTTCCTCAGCTCCGGGATTTCGAGGTAGTGTTGGGTATAGGACTGTGAGGATCTGAGGCCTTGATGCTTGAGTGATGCCACACCGTTGATACACGGTGATGATGCCACACCGTTGATACACGGTGGTGATGCCACACCGTTGACACACGGTGATGATGCCACACCGTTGATCCACGGTGGTGATGCCACACCGTTGATACACGGTGGTGATGCCACGCCGTCGATGCACGGCAGTGATGCCACGCCGTTGGTGCACGGCAGTGATGCCACACCGTTGATACACAGTGATGATGCCACACCGTTGATACACGGTGATGATGCCACACCGTTGATACACGGTGGTGATGCCACACCGTTGATACACGGTGGTGATGCCACGCCGTTGGTGCACGGCAGTGATGCCACGCCGTTGGTGCACGGCAGTGATGCCACGCCGTTGGTGCACGGCAGTGATGCCACGTTGTAGGTACACAACGGTGAGAGTTTTGTGGATGTTTCGGACTTTGACCGCGAGTTTGGGCATCAGCTTTATGATCGCCTTGTGAGCCAGTTTTCGGTCCCGTTCACCGACGGTTTGGTCCCCGTCTGGGTGTTCTTTTTTAGTTGAGGGATCGACTTCGACCCGTGGGTCCGTTGGGGTTATGATAGCATGTTGAGTGACCAACTGTGGCATGGGATTGTGTCTCTTGAGGATCCCTTTTGAGGTTAGCCTGCAGTTGAGTAGTCCACTCGGGTGGTTTTGAATTGGGAAGTAACCGAGTGAAGACCCCAACTTATTGGATTCCCTTCCTAATTGGATGAATGTGCGGGTATGCTTCGGGTCGCCTTGTTGAGGTTGGCACCATGATGTGGTTTGGTGCGTGTTGAATTAGTGGTTATTTCCCTTTTCCCCAGCCTTTGATTGGAGCCCCTTGGGTATTTCACATCTCAGCTCAAAAGTGATGTGTTTTTCCTCGCCCGTGATTTACTTGCCCCTTTGAGATCTGTGATTTTTGGAGTACGAGGGACGCCGTTGCAATTTCTGGCTCGAGAGATGAGAGAATTGTGTTACGGCTTTTTGGTGTTGGCATATTTCGTGAGTCAAGTCAGTGAGTTGAGTCGGAGTCTTAAAGTGATCAAATTGTCAATCAGCAATCAAAGACTTAGAGAAGATTCAACAAGAGCTCAAGTTGACACTCAGTGTTTTGAGTCTTGAAGATTGAAGCTGAAGAATTGTGGATCAGTTACATCAATCTCAAGAAGAAAGAATTCAAAAGGATCAGGTATGTTTAACTAAATAATTTTGGTGATCCGAATACTTTCTTATAGTGTAGAAACACTTGGATGAATTTTTAATTGCATAAAAATCAAAAACTGGACATGGGACATGTTCAGGATCCGGATCAGACAATCCAATCCGGATCCCGAAGGGTGGTTGTTCATTGGCAAATCCAATCCGGATCAAAGGCCAATTCCGATCCGGATCCCGAACATTGGATTTTGCTGAATTGTATGAACGATCCGGATCGGGCTTTGCAATCCGGATCCCGAACCCTTGTTTTTCTGGAATTGTCAATCTCGTTACGACGATCCGGATCGCAGTAAATCCGATCCGGATCGCCGTCCTGAAAATTTCCAGATAAGGTAAGTTTTTGATTCTTATCTCTTTCCAAAGGTTTCTAAACTATAAATAGACACTTAGGGTTTCTCAAGAACGTGGGACAAATACCGATCAATTTATAAAACACTTGAGAGCAACCCTAGAGGCTAGGTTTTTATCGTTCTTCTTTATAGCCTCTTTTAGGTCAATTCGATGGTTCTTTCAAGAACATATCTTTTGTCGAATTGATCTAATCTTTGCTTAGAGATTTCTTCCATGGTTCTTCATTGATAATCTAAGCAAAGGATCACCATCGAAGCCAATATTCTTACCGGCTGAGTTTGCGTCGTGGATTCGACGTGGCACCGTGGATTCGGTGTGTTGAAGGCGTTTCGTGGATTCGAAACGTGTGCTCGTGGATTCGAGTGGCGTTCGTGGATTCGAACGTGTGCAGTGGACGTGCAATCGGTGGAGCGCAAGGTCCGAAGAAGTTGAAGGAGGGGTCGAGTCCGTGGAGTCGGTAATCACCTTGTTATTCTTCAATTCTTAGTGGATTGTTATTGCGTGTTGGTCCCGTGGTTTTTCTCCTGGATTGGAGTTTCCACGTAAATCTCGGTGTGTTGATTTTTATTTTCCGCATTGGTTTTTATTTTTGCACTGAGATTTGTTTTTAAAATATTACACCTATTCACCCCCCTCTAGGTGTTTGATAGTACCTATTTAGATCCTTGTGGATCCTAAATAAAACCTACAATTGGTATCAGAGCGGGTTTTAGGTTTATCTATCATGTCGGGTGAAAGTGGTAATATTTTTAGACCTCCTCTTTTTGATGGGACCAATTATGCATATTGGAAAGTGCGGATGAGAGCTTTTCTCATCTCTATTGATGAGCGTGTTTGGCAAACCGTGGAATACGGTTGGGTGCATCCGGTTGAGGAAGTAGGAAATTCTACTACCCCAAAACCTCGCTCTAGATGGTCCAAAGAGGAAATCGAAAGATCTTCTTACAATGGGAAAGGTATGAACGCTTTATATAATTCTCTTTCCTCGACTGAGTTTACACGAATTTCCGCGTGTGAAACCGCGAAGGAAATTTGGGATATTCTCAAAATTACACATGAGGGTACTAATCTTGTAAAAATTCAAAAGCTCCAGATGCTTACAAGTCAATTTGACTCTATTCATATGGAAGAGCATGAATTGTTTACAGATTATTACACTAGACTTCAAGATGTAATTAATACATGTGCTAATTTAGGAGAAAAGATCCCGGAGTCGAAAATTGTAAGAAAGATTCTTCGGACTCTTCCGGAACGGTTTAGGGCAAAGGTTACCGCCATTGAAACCGTTAGTCATCCGGATGAGATGAGTGTAGAGGAATTAGTAGGTGCTTTACAAACTTATGAGATGACTTTTCCTACTAATCAAATTTCTTCCAAGTCTTCTTCTAAGCTTACAGGTATTGCATTCAAATCAACAAAGGAAGAAGATGACGAATCAAGTTCCGACGATGAAATCTCTTTTGCCGATTTTGAAGAACAATTGGCGCGGATCACAAAGAAATTTCGTCGGAAATTTTGGAAGAATCGAACCGATGGATCTTCATCCACGAAACCATCTAAAGGATCATCGGGTTCTAAATCCTCTAAACTCAAAGGCGTTGCAAAACCTTCTAAAGAAAAAGAAAAAGATGATTTCGAAGGGGAAATCCGATGCTATCGATGCAAAGGCTACGGCCATATTTCAACGGATTGTCCTTCTAAGAAATCATACAAAAAGAAGGCTTTGCAAGCAAAAACTTGGGACGATTCTAGTTTCGATGAATCGACCTCAAGTGAAGAGGAAAAAGAAAAATTTGTTGCTTTTCATGCCTCTCAAATTCCCTCTTCTAATTTGTGCTTATCATCTTTAGTCACTGACTCTATTCCTTTGATTTTGCATGAAACATCAACATCCGAGGAGAGTCATCAAGTGAGGGGGAGTCGGACGAAGAAGAACTCGTTGAGGCATACCAACAACTTCTTGCGGAATCAAAGAAGATGGCCAAGCATATCAAGAAGTTGAGAAAGCAACGACTTGAGGTTCAAGACGAGAATCAAGCTTTAAAGATCAAACTTCTGTTGGGTTATAAGTAATTGGATCTAAATAGGGGAAAAAACACCTAGAGGGGGGTGAATAGGTGTAAACAATAAACACTCAAAAATCATTGCGCAATAAAACCCAATGCGGAAAAATAAATGAACACGCAAGATTTTTACGTGGAAAAACTCCAAACCGGAGTAAAAAACCACGGGACCGATAACACGGCGAAATCCACTAGAATTAACACACGTACAAGGTGATATAACGTACTCACAGACGACTCAACCTTTTACCATACGCTCCTAGTAGATCTTCTCCGCTCGCTCCACGACGCTTCTCGAATCCACGATCCGCGCCCAACGCTGAATCCACAGCGTCCAACGTCGAGTCCACGACGTCCGACCGAATCCACGGTCTTCACCCAATACACGCTTCGAATCCACGAACGTACCTCGCTCCGAATCCACGCACCTTGAATCCACAAGGCCACGCGAGTCCACGCGCCGATTTTGGGTAAATCGTTGTTTGTTTGGGTGGTGATGATCCGCCGAATACTTAGATTAAAATAGATCGGAAATACCATCTAAGTATTCATTGATTTGATTCTACTCAAAATGTGAGTATGGAAAACCTAGAATCAAATCAATCAATATAGATGAAGAAACATAGAATAAATCTATTGATTTCCTTTCTTCTCTATATGTGGATTTTTTCTTTTCGGCTATCTTTTTCTATTTGTGCCGATCAATGTGGATGCCCTAGAAAATGAATATAGGGCCTATTTATAGGTTAGAAACCATTGGAAGAAGATAAGGATCAAAAACTGCCTTTTCTGGAAATTTTACGACGGCGATCCGGATTGGAATTGGACGATCCGGATCGCAGAAGCAAGAAAGACGATTTCCAGAAAAATGCCAGTTCGGGATCCGGATCGAAGTCCCGATCCGGATCGTTCATACAGTTTCACCAAACATCACGTTCGGGATCCGGATTGCAATTCCTGATCCGGATCGTGCAAGCAAAAGGTAAAACCAGTGTTCGGGATCCGGATCATGAAATGCTGCGATCCGGATTGAACCAGTGTATGAACAAACACCCTTCGGGATCCGGATTGCCGAGCACGATCCGGATCCTGAACATGTCCCATGTCCAGTTTTTGATGTTTATGCAATAAAACCTCTTCCAGGTGTTTCTACACTATAAGAAGTATTCGGATCACCAAAAATCTTTAGTTAAACATACCTGATCCTTTTGAATTCTTCTTTCTTGAGATTGAGGTATATGATCCAAAGTTCTTTCATCTTCAATCTTCAAGACTTAATACTTTCACGAAATACGCCAACTCAAATTCCGTAACAATCTCCCCCTTTGGCGGTTTCGTGACAAAACACAAATCCACAAAAGAAAATTCAAAAAGATATTTTTGTTGCTATCACCATACAACAAAAATTTACAATGGAGATCCAGAAAATTAAAATACATGAGATAAACTCCTAAAACAGACTCTAGACTTAGACATCTGTACTCTCTGCACACAGAAAGCATTCTTGACAAACAAAAGCGTTAGATACCTCAAGAATTGAAACATACAAAACCAAGTACAGAGATAGAGTTTATTCTCATCATGACATTTGAAGAATTCAGATATGTAAGAGAATCATAGTTAAAAACCAACATATCTTCTAAGCATTCAAGAACCAAATGTCACAAACTGTTAGTCCAACATCAACTTGTTAGTCATATTACATGCCCAAATAGTTAGTCGAATAGTTAGTAGGGACATGCAACCAATCACAAAAGAAAAACCAAACCAAAGTTGAAGTTGAGATCATACTTACCTTGATATTCACAATGTTGTTCATACATTTTCGTCATTTGTTCAAGTTGCATTGTCCAAGTTCTCTCTTAAACTCTCTCCCCCTTTTTGTCACAAATAAAGCCAAAAACGTAGCAAAAGCTACAAAATATAAGGAGAGTTAAAAAGTTCTATTAATATGCACAATCTGAGAACTAAACTACAAGTTAGAACAAAAACTAAGTCCTAAAAATCCTGCACAAAAGAAAAGAGAAAGATAAATCAGTCAAAAAGTGATCATTCATCAGAATCCGAGGCTTCAGAGCTTGTGCAACCCATTTTATAGAACATCTTCTTTACCCGCTTGGTCATTGAATTGACCCTTTTGGTTATGGTAATATGAGCTGCTGTGATGATTTCAAGCTCATTCGAAATTCTTTGTTGCTCCCTCAAAATTTGTTCTTGCTTAACAGATAGGCGCTGTTGTTCCTTGATAATTGATGTCAGTGATGCTTCATCATCTGTGCCAGGTGCTTGTCGAGATGGTGATGCAGCAGTGCTTGTACCGGGCTTCGTTCCAGATGCAGGAGCTGGAGTGACATGTGGCAACTTATGGAGGGATTTGACAATGGTAGACTCATCTATCATGCTCAGGCATTGATGATAAGTTGTCGAAGTAATGTCAACCTGAAATTTCTTTAAAATCCTCATTATAATCAATGGAAATGGAATTCTCTCAGTGGGATGAGGATGCTCAACATATCGCGCCATTCTATTCCAGATAATGTACGGAATGTTGATATTCAATGCCTTTGCCTCTGATGGATGTCCTATGAGATACAAAAACAACAACCGATCCCATCTCACAACCTTCGTCTGCATATTTGGAAGTATATTGTAACATGTGATGAAGTTTAAGAAGCGATACTCAAGACGAAGTTCTTTAGATCGAACAGATTTTTCGGTTGATTGTGTTCCCTCGAGACAAATTCCCTCTATAACTTTTCGCCATAATGTGTTTGTCAAATTTACCCCCTTCAAGTAGTGAACTCCTGTATTGCTGGCTTCCATTCCCAAAACCTCGCCAATCAATTGTGGAGTAATCTTAAACCTTGTGCCTTGGATATTCGTGTAGAACTCCATAGGACCGTTCTCAAACTCTCGAAGATGCCGTGCATTAGTATAGAAGGTCCTCACATGATGCAAACAGTAGCCAAGGGTTTCTGGGAAACGACATACTTGAATAAGGTTTGCTTGTTCAATCAAAACACCAAATTCAGGGGAGTGACCTAGTAGAGCCTCAATGTTAACGTGCCTTTCGCCAATGCATTCGCGATGTGCAAAAGCTCTAAGACGATCATTGTTAACGAATACTTCTTCAACACGTGGCGGAGAGTCAGGAGCTATTGGCGTGTCAACATTAGTGTCTCGTCTTAGTCCAAAACGTCGAGCAAGTCGTTTCCGTTTCACAGAGATAGTTGGTGAAGACATAGGAGCTTTCCCTGTGTCCAAGGATGCCTTTCCTTTTGAACTACCAGATGCCTTTTGTTCAGGCAAAGAATCATCATCATCATCTGTCAATGCAGCCCAATCTACCTCATTACAATTCACTTCTGTGTCACTGACCTCAACAAACTCACCCTTTTGTTGTGTTTTCTTAGCTCGCTTTAATTTGTTCGTGGCTCGAGTATGTACCATAGCAACCAGGAGAATAATGATCCAAGAGAATGCCATTGAACAGGGTGCTTTAAAAGGTTTCCTGTGAAAAAAACCAACTCAAGAACACATGAAAAAATCGTCAATTTTGAAAAATTTGAAACATTGTACCTAGACAATCATAATCATGTAGAGAAGCTAAGAATCAAATTAGTTTTGCAAAAAGAATTTAAAAATCGATCAATCGCATGATTTACAAAAATTCCTCTTTTATGCCCTAAAACTGAATTTTTAGAAATCGAAGCCTAAAAACTCGTTAATCAGGTAAAAACCCAGCATAAAAGCAAAACTAATCGACCCAGAGTCCTTATTTCAAAAGAAATTTGATCAAAAACCATTCACAAACGAAAAAGATCCATGATTTCTACTCACGTTTGATGAAAAAATATAAAAACTGTGAAAAACCGAGATTTGATCAACAAAACTTACTTGTAATTGAAGAACTTTGAGTTTGGAAGCTCCAAGATGCAAGAAATCTAGAGAGAGAAGCTCTAGAGACTTGAGAACAAAAGATTAGCGTAAAAGAAATCAAATCCTCTTTGTTCTTATAAAAACCCTAGCCGTGATCCGGATCGAATCGAGAATGTGATCCGAATCGGCTACCCGCAGGAAGAATCCTGCGTTCGGGATCCGGATCACTTACTCCGATCCGGATCGGCTTCAACTTTTTCTCCAGAAAATTTTGGAAAAATTCCATAAAATCCAGAAAAAGTATGTAAGCACTTTAGCATATCTGTGGTGACCCGGATCTTTGCGGAGCTTCTGCAGTGTGACCAGCAGCTTCCAGAAGCTCACGCGGCATGTCGGCGGGTTCGTGCGCCGATTTGGACACAAGTGATGGACTCGGGGCTTAAGTTGGATTCCGCGGGTAACCAGAAGACCCCGTTGGATGTTTAGAGGTGTCTTCGCGCAAATTGGATATCAAATTTGGACTCGGCGCGAAAAACGGATTAATTATACCTTTCCGGGAGCCTCCGGCAAATTTTAGGATTGGAATTTGGCAAAACGGACGCCGTATTTGGATTCAGCGCGCGAAAACGGTCAAGATGGACTATTTACTTGATATTTTTGAGCATCAGTTACTGTTCACGCCGGAACAGTACTTTCCGGCGATCGCCGGCGCCGGCGGCGGCGGCGGGCAGCACCGGCGGGCGGCGGCGCGGCCTCGGGCAGGCGGAGCAGCGGCGGCGCGCGGCACGGGCAGGGGCGCGGGCAGCGCGCAGGGCCGCGGGCAGGCGCGCGGTCCACGGCGGCGGCCGTGCACCAAGGCGCTGCCACGTGGCGGATGGCGGTTGGTCGGCTTACAGCGCGCGGTCCACGGAATTTCTTGGGTGCACGGTGGACCGACAGGGTGACACGTGGCACTTTGTGATTGGGCGGTGTTGTGCACCCGGTCCACGCAATAGATGGAGTGGGTGCCGTACGCGACAGGCGGGCGTGCGGTGTGCGCGGTCCACGGCGCGGTGCACGGCGGGGTTGTGCCACGTGGCGCGCCGCCATTGGCGGGCGCACGTGCACCGGGCGCAGGGAACGTTTTTTTTCCCCTCAGCCTAAAAACCCCATCCGAGCTCCATTGTTTTGCATTTTTCTCTCTATCCCTTCACTTTCTGCCCGAGCTCCTCTCTGCAAAAATCTTCATCTCTGAGTCCTGGATCTCCCTGCCAAGTTTCAAGAGTTTTGGAGGCACGAATCCCGAGGTTCCCCATTTTACGGTGCGGCGCGACGTTGCTTTCTAGTGTTCTTCTTCGGCGCAGCGATAGTGTTTTTGCTCCCCTGGGCTACCCCGACATCATTTTCCTGTGATTCTTGCACCGACAGACTCCTAAGAGGTAGGACTTCATCTTTCGTTTTGGTCGCGCTTTCCCGTTTCGAGGTTTTGGCACGGATTTCGAGGCAACAAGTGACCCCTTTTTCTGTATGGAATTACTTGACAGCAGCGGAGTATTTTGGCCATATCTTTGCGCACGAGCGTCTGACGGAAACGAGCTTATACAACTTTTTCATCTACGGATCGCAAGGAACGCGCTCGTATTTTTATTGGATTTTTGTGAATTTTCTTTCGAGGTGAAAATTAAGGATTTCTCTGTGAACAGTAATCAGTCCTTAATACAGATTTTTGTATGAGAGTGCCCCCTTGCCGAATTTTTATCTTGATGTACAGAACTCGGATTTGGGCGTGCAAGGTACCGTTGCGAAGCTATCGACGCGAGGATCGCCGTGATATTTTTATTGGAATTTTCTGGACATTTTCTGCAGGTGATAATTTGACAGTTTGGTACTCGTGTTTGTATGTGGTAATTAGTGCTGAATTGGGAGTCTAGTGTAATTAGTGGATTCCTTGATGTACCAGGAGTGTTGCGGGTGTGCTAAATTTGTGGGAGCAAGGATTTGGAATTTTGGTATTTTCTGACTGTACGAGTTGGGACAGTTGCGCTTCAGGTGGGTGGTTGTTGTACTCCTCTCCTTTGTTATGCCCACTAGGAATATCAGAGTACCCTTGATTTGACAATGCTAAATGTGTTGATTGGTAGACTTGCATGCTCTAGGAATTAATTATTGGTTATGTGGATCCCTGATAAATTATTGTTAGAATGATCATCTGATTTAATCGCTTAATTAATTTGGACTGTATGCTTGGAGACAAATAGAATTGAGGACTGCAAAACTGATGATTTTTCATATGAGACTGTCACCCTAGCTTATGTCACTCTAAACTATTTATTCTTGGAAATTGGACAAAATATTGGAACATGCATGATTAAATTGGTCACATAATTATGTCATCTTTTACTGCTACACTATTTTGGGACTTGACTTAGGAGAAACCATGCATTTACTCTTTTCTTCTCCTATTGTTGACACTTGCGGCTTAGTCGCTCAGGTTCGAGCGTATGTTGGACAGTGTAGTCAGGTATTGGGGATTTGGGACAGGTTGGGTTTATGACAGGGTGTTGCGGCGACCACGGATCTTGGGTGGTTGACCGGATTGTTACTATTGCATCAGATTGGGTGTTTTGGGGATCGGGCTATCTTTAGTGGAGGGTTTTTCCCACTTCCTTGAGTCTCGATCCAGTCCTGCTATTATGAGACAGTGGTTACAGTGATACAGTGATACTTGATACAGTGATACTTTACTCGTGTGGGTCGCTCCCCTCGAGTGCCACTCCGGAGTAGGCTTTCCACGGTGTGAGCGCCGGGCACCATGCTGGTTTCTTGAGTTCCACGGTGTGAGCGCCGGGCACCATGCTGGTTTCTTGAGTTCGACAGCAGAGCAGGCAGTGCCAGTGTTCACTGGCTGTCAGATTGGGTCATTATGACAGGCTTCTTGATTCTGATGCATCACTTTCTCCATCCTTATTGGTTGGTCATGTAGAGGCATATTAGGGATAGCACTTTATCAGTTGCTTTATTTATCTGCATCTCCTTTCTTTTCCTTTCCCTTTTTGCCTCTGATCACCTGGTGGGCATATCTGAGCTGAGGCTTTACCCACTAGGGGAGGCTACTGTTTATAGTAGTACTTACCCCCATTGTTTTTCTTGTTTCTTTCTTTCCCCTTGTTTTGCAGAGTCCTCAGTGGGAGTTGCTGGGCCGTCAGCAACTGATCGAGGTAAGCGGATTGCGGACTAGATAGAGAGCCACCGAGGGTCGTAGCTGGAGATTTTTGGGTACCAGGACTTCTCAGACAGTTTTCTTGTATTTCTTTTTGGGGACTGGCTTCTGCCAGCTGTTTGTATTTTAGTAGTGTGAGCTGGGAGAGACATCTGTATTTTATTTTACTGTTGTACCTTTTACTTCCAGCATCTGTCTGAGATACAGTAGTTTTATTTAGCTCTGATTATTATGCTCTTTTATTATTTTTCTTATCTGAGCAGGTTACCGACGCTTCGTGTATGTGGGAAATACCGCATGCACGGCGGATCTGTGGACGGGCCCGGGTTCTGGTTTACACCCGGGGCGTGACAGATTAAGTTGGTATCAGAGCTTAGGGATAGGTCAGTTGGGACTTAGGAAACCCTAGGCTTTTGGACAGACCCTAGGATGATAGGGCGTGAGTGGCGTGACATTTTGCGAAAGTCGGTGATTTTTATAGTTAACTCTTCCTGTGAGTGAAGAGGGATCGACATAGTCTATTTCTGTTGAACCATTATGTTGGCTGCAGACAACATAAGGTTACAGAAATAGGGAGATGTCTTTTGACTTTCGCTAGATTGGGTCGAGTGTTTGGGTTGTGCTGATTTGCTGTTTGTCGTGGCGAGCGGTGTCTCCCCGACTTTGGGCCTTGACCCGGGTGCACTATGGTGCAGCAGTTGGGTCTGAGCTTGTTGTTTCGGGCCGGATACCCGATTGGTGTTAGAGAGCTCCGGACCCAGGTGACAGGATTGTCTGAGGCTTTTCAGCGGCAGAGTGAGCGAGCGTCTGGTTTTGTGACACAGTTGTCGGAGCAGCGGGCAGCTCGACAGTGCTTCCTTCTGAGACCACCCGATTGCAGTATCCTCAAGGGCGAGGATTTCTATGGTATTGATGGAGTGAGTAGCCCCTTTGTGCCAATGTTTAGTGCCGAGGCGCCGAGGCAGGGCGGATAGTTGACAGCTGATGAGCTATGGGACACCAATGATCAGTTGAGCCAGTTTCGGCAGATAAACCACCCCGATTCTTAGGATTAGGTTTGGAGCCTCTTGGGGTAGAATCGTGGTTGGTGATGATGGAGAGACTCTTTGGCAGCCTTCTGGTGTCTAAAGGGTGTACGCAGTTGTCGAACTGCGCGTTCTATGATTTGAGGAACGAGGCGCACAGGATACGCGTGGCTGAGAGTGGATTATGCCAGGATACCTTTCCGTTTGTTCGGACCATCTTTTGCAGGTTTTGGACTTTGGGGTGCTTCGATGGTGGAGGCAGTGTTTATGGAGCTGGCGCTGCAGTTCTTTTGGATGGGTATCTGCTGTCAGAGGCAAGTTCTGGATAGAGGCGCTTGATGCCAGATGATGGAGGATAAATCAGCCGGCAGAGACATTTTTGTTTTCCCTTCCTGGTTGGTGGATATTCTTGTGGATGGATTATGTAAAGCTTACCCCAGGGGGGGGATGTTATCCTGTGTGAGTGATAATTGGCATGTTTGGGGTGCAATAGACGTGATTGAGGAGGACTTTGGGACCTGAGTTACTTTTGGAGGCAGAGGAAAAAGTCAGGATTATTCGCCGGCATCTTGAGACATCGGGGGTTGGGTGGACCCCGATGACAGCAACAGCCCTTTTATCAGAATGGCGCAGCGGTAGCGTGGATTGGCTGTCTGCGAGAGACCACTTTCGGCACCTCAGTGTGAGCATAGACAGAGGTCGTGCCCCCCTTTGTGATTGGTCTAGATATGTTGGCAGGCTGAGCGACGACCACTTGCATCGAGCGGATGAATCTGTGCTGCCCGGTTGGAGGGCGCCACGGTAGTGGTTTGAGTTGTCGCAGGTGTGATTTCACCACAGCAGTCGGAGTTAGGACATGTTGTATTCCTGCATGGACTAGAGGTAGAGTCGTTACCACATGCACTTGAGGTACCGGTTACTGTTGGCATTGTGCAAGTGGGGGAGGCTAGTGGATCATGTCCAGTGTAGCAGAGGCCGTGAGTTTTGCCGGCAGACATATTGGTGTTTGTGGCAGCTTGGTGTTTGACCCAGTGCATGGGATTGGTTGGCGTAGTGCCACAGGATGCTTGACTGTCGAGAGAAAGGGCTTTGATTTTCTGCAAGGCAGATAATGGAAGGCAATTTGTTTGTTGAGACTGTTAGAGCACACCGATTACAGCGACAGTGTGAGAGGTGCCTACGGTGACAGCGGGACTTAAGGATATCCCTATTGCTCGTGAGATCCCGGGTGTGAGACCACCTGAGCCGATGATTATGCCGCCAGAAAGGGAGATTAAGATTGTGGTTGACGTGGTTCTGGAAACCGCGCCAACTTCATAGCACCTCGTTGGATATCGCCTTTAGAGCTGCGGGAGTTGATGGCATAGGTGCGGGGATCTGATGGATCGAGGGTCTGTTGGACCTAGTGCTACGTCGCTGATACACGACGGTGAGAGCCTTTGTGATTGGAGCCCAGTCAGGTCCAGGTATTGTTTAGGGCCTTTTGATGGAGTTCTGCCCCGGCAGTTGATCGATTATGATGCCTGCATCAGTTTGGATTTACAGCTGAGTTTTTCGCCAAGATGGCGTACAAGAGACGCTAGGGGCATTATGAATACAGTGAAGCCAATGGAATGACTAATGCCTTGTTGCCTTGAAGATCGAGGAATCCTGTGTTTCAGTTGGGCTTGAACGGATTGATAGCAGCAATCTTTAAGGATATTTTGGCTTTACCCTCTCCCTGAGTGATTTAAAGCTTGTGGAGCATTGTAGGTGCCGTGGCAAGGTTGTGAGGAAGAAGCTTTATGCCAAGTCATTGTGGTACAAGTTTTAGCCTCGAGAGCATATCTTCCGGGATTGCCTATTCAAGCCTTAGGGGCGACTGTGGAAACCCGGCCAAAATGGATGTTATTTAAGACTGGCCGAGATCGACGGTTATTGTTGGGGTGAGGAGCTTTTGGACCGGATAGTGCTAGCAGAGCCTGATGATCAGATGATGAGTTTGATACCAGCGCCGATTTTAACCTAGTCAGTGGTGGGAGATGGATGGGTGAGTTATAGTGATACCTCCCATTGTGGCTGTAGAGCTATCATTGGATTTTGTCGAGCACCCTGTATCACCCCGATAGGGCCGCCGTGGTGGCGGATACCTGGAGCAGAAGAGCTTTGGGTTTGAGTTTGTTGATTCTCTAATTGGCGCTGTGTGGGGCCATCTTGGTGTACAGGGTTTGAGTTTGTGTCCTAGAGGATATCTTTTGATTAGAGGCTGCGGCTGAGCAATCCACTTGGGTGGTTGAGTTTTGAGGGCGACCGAGTGTGAACCCCTGCTTATTGGGGCCCCTTTTCTGTGCAGGTGTTGTGTGATTGTGTTTCGGGTCGCTTTGGTTGAGTTGGCTCTTGGGAGTGATTCTTGAGCATGTTGCTCGGGCTGTTCGTCCCTTTCCCCCGGTCTTTTGTTGGAGATCTTGAGGTTTTTCTGCGTCTCAGCTCAGGAGTGTTATGCTTTGGACCCCTCGCCCGTGATTGACTTGCTTCTTTTGAGCCCTATGAGAGTTTGGTGTACGAGGGGCGCCCGTTGCGAATTCCGGCTCGTGAGGTGAGGGAATTGCGCAATCGGGCTTTGCCGTTCTGGTTGTTGCTGTTGTGGTTGTTGTGGAGTAATCACGGGAAGTGATAGGTGACTTGGGTGCTGGAGACGGCGGTATTGAGTTTGGACCCCTGGTTTTTGAGACTCCTTGGGAGTTGCTTTAGTTTCGAGGACGAAACTTTCTTTTAGTGGGGGAGGATGTGGTGACCCGGATCTTTGCGGAGCTTCTGCAGTGTGACCAGCAGCTTCCAGAAGCTCACGCGGCATGTCGGCGGGTTCGTGCGCCAATTTGGACACAAGTGATGGACTCGGGGCTTAAGTTGGATTCCGCGGGTAACCAGAAGACCCCGTCGGATGTTTAGAGGTGTCTTCGCGCAAATTGGATATCAAATTTGGACTCGGCGCGAAAAACGGATTAATTATACCTTTCCGGGAGCCTCCGGCAAATTTTAGGATTGGAATTTGGCAGAACGGACGCCGTATTTGGATTCAGCGCGCGAAAACGGTCAAGATGGACTACCTACTTGATATTTTTGAGCATCAGTTACTGTTCACGGCCGGAACAGTACTTTCCGGCGATCGCCGGCGCCGGCGGCGGCGGCGGGCAGCACCGGCGGGCGGCGGCGCGGCCTCGGGCAGGCGGAGCAGCGGCGGCGCGCGGCACGGGCAGGGGCGCGGGCAGCGCGCAGGGCCGCGGGCAGGCGCGCGGTCCACGGCGGCGGCCGTGCACCAAGGCGCTGCCACGTGGCGGATGGCGGTTGGTCGGCTTACAGCGCGCGGTCCACGGAATTTCTTGGGTGCACGGTGGACCGACAGGGTGACACGTGGCACTTTGTGATTGGGCGGTGTTGTGCACCCGGTCCACGCAATAGATGGAGTGGGTGCCGTACGCGACAGGCGGGCGTGCGGTGTGCGCGGTCCACGGCGCGGTGCACGGCGGGGTTGTGCCACGTGGCGCGCCGCCATTGGCGGGCGCACGTGCACCGGGCGCAGGGAACGTTTTTTTTTCCCCTCAGCCTAAAAACCCCATCCGAGCTCCATTGTTTTGCATTTTTCTCTCTATCCCTTCACTTTCTGCCCGAGCTCCTCTCTGCCAAAAATCTTCATCTCTGAGTCCTGGATCTCCCTGCCAAATCTCAGGAGTTTTGGTGGCACGAATCCCGAGGTTTCCCATTTTACGGTGCGGCGCGACGTTGCTTTCTTGTGTTCTTCTTCGGCGCAGCGATAGTGTTTTTGCTCCCCTGGGCTACCCCGACATCATTTTCCTGCGATTCTTGCACCGACAGATTCCTAAGAGGTAGGACTTCATCTTTCGTTTTGGTCGCGCTTTCCCGTTTCGAGGTTTTGGCACGGTTTTCGAGGCTACAAGTGACCCCTTTTTCTGTATGGAATTACTTGACAGCAGCGGAGTATTTTGGCCATATCTTTGCGCACGAGCGTCTGACGGAAACGAGCTTATACAACTTTTTCATCTACGGATCGCAAGGAACGCGCTCGTATTTTTAGTGGAATTTCGTGAATTTTCTTTCGAGGTGAAAATTAAGGATTTCTCTGTGAACAGTAATCAGCCCCTAATACAGATTTTTGTTTGAGAGGGCCCCCTTGCTGAATTTTTATCTTGGTGTACAGAACTCGGATTTGGGCGTGCTAGGTACCGTTGCGAAGCTATCGTCGCGAGGATCGCCGTGATATTTTTATTGGAATTTTCTGGACATTTTCTGCAGGTGATAATTTGACAGTTTGGTACTCGTGTTTGTATGTGGTAATTAGTGCTGGAATTGAGACTCTAGTGTAATTAGTGGATTCCTTGATGTACCAGGAGTGTTGCGGGTGTGCTAAATTTGTGGGAGCGAGGAATTGGAATTTTGGTATTTTCTGACTGTACGAGTTGGGACAGTTGCGCTTCAGGTGGGTGGTTGTTGTGCTCCTCTCCTTTGTTATGCCCACTAGGAATATCAGAGTACCCTTGATTTGACAATGCTATATGTGTTGATTGGTAGACTTGCATGCTCTAGGAATTAATTATTGGTTATGTGGATCCCTGATACTTATTGTTAGAATGATCATCTGATTTTAATCGCTTAATTAATTTGGACTGTATTCTTGGAGACTAAATAGGAATTGAGGACTGCAGAACTGATGATTTTTCATATGAGACTATCACCCTGGCTTATGTCACTCTAAATTATTTATTCTTGGAAATTGGACAAATGTTGGAACCATGCATGATTAAATTGGTCATATAATTATGTCATCTTTTTACTGCTACACTATTTTGGGACTTGACTTAGGAGAAACCATGCATTTACTCTTTTCTTCTCCTATTGTTGACACTTGCGGCTTAGTCGCTCAGGTTCGAGCGTGTTGGGACAGTGTAGTCAGGGTTGGGGATTCAGGGACAGGTTGGGTTTATGACAGGGTGTTGCGGCGACCACGGATCTTGGGTGGTTGACCGGATTGTTACTATTGCATCAGATTGGGTGTTTTGGGGATCGGGCTATCTTTAGTGGAGGGTTTTTCCCACTTCCCTTAGTCTCGATCCAGTCCTGCTATTATGAGACAGTGGTTACAGTGATACAGTGATACTTGATACAGTGATACTTGATACAGTGATACTTTACTCGTGTGGGTCGCTCCCCTCGAGTGCCACTCCGGAGTAGGCTTTCCACGGTGTGAGCGCCGGGCACCATGCTGGTTTCTTGAGTTCCACGGTGTGAGCGCCGGGCACCATGCTGGTTTCTTGAGTTCGACAGCAGAGCAGGCAGTGCCAGTGTTCACTGGCTATCAGATTGGGTCATTATGACAGGCTTCTTGTTTCTGATGCATCACTTTCTCCATCCTTATTGGTTGGTCATGTAGAGGCATATTAGGGATAGCACTTTATCAGTCGCATTACCTATCTGCATCTCCTTTCTTTTCCTTTCCCTTCTTCGCCTCTGATCACCTGGTGGGCATATCTGAGCTGAGGCTTTACCCACTAGGGGAGGCTACTGTTTATAGTAGTACTTACCCCCATTATTTTTTCTTGTCCCTTTCTTTCCCCTTGTTTTGCAGAGTCCTCAGTGGGAGTTGCTGGGCCGTCAGCAACTGATCGAGGTAAGCGGATGGCGGACTAGATAGAGAGCCACCGAGGGTCGTAGCTGCTTATCTTTTGGGTACCAGATCTTCTCAGACAGTTTTCTTGCATTTCTTTTTGGGGACTGGCATCTGCCAGCTGTATGTATTTTTGTAGTAGTGAGCTGGGAGAGACACCTGTATTTATTTTACTGTTGTACTTTTACTTCCAGCATCTGTCTGAGATACAGTAGTTTTATTTCAGCTCTGATTATTATGCTCTTTTATTATCTTTTCTTTCTGAGCAGGTTACCGACGCTTCGTGTATGTGGGAAATACCGCATGCACGGCGGATCTGTGGACGGGCCCGGGTTCTGGTTTACACCCGGGGCGTGACACTACATTCACCCTCCTAAAAAGAGTTTCGTCCGCGAAACTAGAAGTGAAGTACCTCAATCTCCAGCTGAAAAGATGAGGGAAACGCTCCTGCAGCGCGCTCTCTAGCTCCCATGTGGCACTCGCGTCCTCGTGATTGCTCCAAAGTACCTTCACATAAGGTATCTCGCGATTCCGAAGTTTCTTCACCTCACGAGCCAAAATCTTCACCGGTTGCTCCTCAAAGCTTAAGTCCTCGTGTAGTTCCAACGGGTGCGAAGTCCACCACATGAGATGGATCAAAAACATACTTCCGGAGCGTCAAACATGGAAACACATTGTGCACTCCCGATAGGTTAGGCGTAGAGCAAGCCGATAAGCCACCAGGCCGATACGCTCCAAAATCTCAAAAGGTCCAATAAATCGGGGACTAAGCTTCCCTCGGATGCCAAATCTCTTGACTCCTCTAGTCGGCGATACTTTTAGGAAGACATGGTCTTCAACTTGAAATTCCAAATCGCGCCGACGCTTATCCGCGTAACTCTTTTGTCGACTTTGAGCTGAAATCAAACGTTCCCGAGCTAGTCGGACCTTGTCTTCGGCCTCTTGAAGTACATCGGGGCCTAAAATCAATTGTTCTCCCACCTCGCTCCAATGAAGAGGTGATCGGCACTTTCTCCCATAGAGCCTCGAATGGCGCCATCTTGATACTTGCTTGATAACTATTGTTATAGGCAAACTCGGCCATCGGTAGATATTGATGCCAACCACTTTGATAATCCAAAACACATGCTCGGAGCATGTCCTCCAAGATTTGTATGGTTCGCTCAGACTGCCCATCACTCTGAGGGTGGAAAGCTGTACTGAAATCCAACTGCGTGCCTAGGGCCTCGTGAAGGCTCCTCCAAAAATGAGAGGCAAATCTTGGATCTCAATCGGAAACTATAGAAACAGGCACTCCATGCAATCGCACAATCTCATCAAGGTACTTTTGTGCAAGCTTCTCTCTAGACCAAGTAGTATGGATAGGGATAAAATGAGCAGATTTGGTTAACCTATCCACGATCACCCAAATAGCATCATGCCCAGCCTGAGAGCGAGGCAATCCAACAACAAAATCCATGGTGATCCTCTCCCACTTCCACACGGGAATGGGTAAACTCTGCAACTTGCCTGCGGGAAGTCGGTGCTCGGCTTTCACTTGTTGACATGTCAAGCATTGAGCCACAAATTTCCCAACATCTTTCTTCATGCCGGGCCACCAATAAAGTAACCTTAAGTCCTTGTACATTTTGGTGCCACATGGGTGAAGAGAGTAAGGTGCTCGGTGCGCTTCCTTCAGGATCTCTTCTTTGATCTCCAAATCCGCGGTACACAAAGTCGACTTCGAAAACGAAGTATGCCATGATCATCCACATGAAACTCACCGGCTCGGCCATCCACAAGTGTAGCCCGAATCTTTTCCAAACTAGGATCTTGGACTTGTTTCATCTTGATCCTTTCCATAAGAGTCGGTCGTAACACCAATGCCATCAATCTCATGGGTGTTGGGTGCCACAACTTCCATTTCCAACGTCTCATATCTTGAAGTAATGGTTGTTGGTAAGTGATCATCATCGCTAAATTTCCATCGATTTGCGACTTAGAGCATCTGCTACTACATTTGCTTTCCCAAGATGGTAGAGAATAGTCAAATCATAATCCTTAAGCAGCTCCAACCATCTGCGCTGCCTAAGATTCAACTCCTTCTGAGTAAGAGGTACTTTAGGCTCTTATGATCAGTGTATACCTCACAATGTTCACCATATAAATAGTGTCGCCACAGCTTCAATGCAAATACCACGGCGGCTAACTCCAAATCATGAGTGGGATAGTTTTTCTCGTAGTCCTTTAATTGACGAGAGGCATAAGCAATAACCTTCTCGTTTTGCATCAAAACACACCCTAACCCACTCAAGGAAGCATCACTGTAGATCACGTATCCTGCTCCTACAGTAGGCAAAGCCAAGATCGGGGCGGTTGTCAACCGTTCCTTCAATTCCCTGAAGCTTCTCTCACACGCATCATTCCAGATAAACTTGGTGCCTTGAGCTCTTTTAACTCTGCCGGCGCCATCCTATATGGCGCTTTCGAGATTGGGGTAGTTCCAGGGATCAGATCCACCACAAACTCGATCTCTCTATCCGGAGGCATCCCCGGTAGCTCTGCCGGGAACACATCAGTAAACTCTCGCACAACTGGGATATCCTCCACTCTCGGAGTCTCACTGCTATTATCCACAACAGTAGCCAAGTAGGCGACACATCCACTCCTAATCAGCTGTTTTGCTCTGGTGGAAGAGATAGTCATTGCAAACAGTGAACTTTTACAACCTCTGAACACAATTTCCTCTTGTCCCGGTTCTCGAAACTTCACGAGTCGATTCTCACAATCAATGGTAGCATGATATCTTGTGAGCCAATCCATGCCCAAAACCACATCAAATTCTCCAAGTCGATGGAGGGCCAACAAATCTGCCGGCAAAATCCAATCCCCAATCCTAATAGGACAACTAGGGGAAAACTCCCGAATCTCCAAAGTATGATCGGGGACTAAACTCGTCCCGGATGCAAGGTAGGAACTAACTCAATGCCATGCAACTCGGCAAACAGCCGGTCAATGAATGAATGAGATGCACCAGTGTCAAATAAAGCTCGAACTCGAATGCTATGAATCAAGATAATACCTGCAACGACGTCCTCTGCCGTGAAGCCTCCTCAGTTTGGGCCGCATACATGCGCCCACTCGGAGCCTGCCGTGGCCCCTCGTACTGTCGCGACGCCGGTGGTCGCCCTGACTGAGAGTAGGTGGGTGGGGTCACCTGTCCTGGAATAACTGGTGCCGATGCTGATGAAGGTGTCGGTGTCGAGCCTCGCGGGCATTCTGATCGAAAGTGGCCCTCCTGACCACAAAGGTAGCACTTGCCTCCACGCTGCGGGCATTGCGGCGGCACATGAGGTCCACCACAAATCACGCAACGCGGGGGCCGCCGACGGTCAGGTCCTCCCCGGTGTGAAGATGAGCCGCGTCCTCCCGACTGGCTCCTCGGGTGCTTCGGCGGTTTCTTCGAATAGGGCTTATGACTTGCGCCCTCGGTCGCCGACCTCTTGCCTCGCGTTCTATCAAGAGCTTCTCTCTCTTCCTTAGCAATCTCCGCGCCTTTCTCCACTATCAAGGCACGGTCCACAACCTCCCGGTAGGTTTGGAGGTTTAGGGTCTGAACCAATCTGAAAATGGACGGTCTAAGGCCGTTCTCGAACATACGGGCCTTGTCCTCGTCGTCCCTCACAACGTGCGGAATACAGTTAAGTAGTCGAGTAAATTCCCTCTCGTACTCCGCCACGGTTTTGTCTCCTTGCCTCAAGTTGCGGAGATCTCTTTCCATTTGTCTTTTTGCGCTGGCCGGAAAATACTTCATTGCAAGCATCTTCTTGAACCGCGGCCATGTGATTGCCGCCAAATCCGTCGTGGGGTCATCCCGAATGTCCGTCCACCACTGGTAAGCATCGCCCTCAAGATGGTGTGTTGCCAACCACACCCGGTCTCCCTCCGCTACTAAGGTATCGTGGAAAAGTTTTTCCATGTGTAGAATCCACTTCTCAAAAACCCAATAGTCGGGTTTCTCTCCATCATATGTCCGAGGCTTGGATTCCCGGAATTCCTTCAAACGAGCCATGAGTCGGTCCCGCTCTTCACCTGCTACCATCATCGGTAAAACCGTCCTCGCCGGTGGAGTCTGAACTGGCGGTGACATCACAACCTCTTCCCGGCGCCCAGCACTCGGAGTGTGATGTGAAGACTCGGGCACCTCAGGTCGAAGTGCATCGGTCACTCCACCCATGTGCTCCTGTGGTTGCACTGGTGGGTGCGAAGGGTCTTGAGCTCCCCTTGCCGCCAACTGCTGGGTCAAAAGAGCCTCCAATCTCTGCATCCTTGCATCCTGCCGACGCGAAGCCTCAGCCTGCTCTCGCGCCGCAGCCGACTGCCGCTCCACAACATCAGCTAGCATAGCCAACTGCTCTCTCAAATCTCGGACCTCACTGGATCCGGAAGTAGCGGATGTCTCCGCATCGGCCTCCCCGGCCGTCATGGAGCGAGTCGTAGGCATCACAAACTGTAACAGGCATAAAATGCGTAGGTTAGGATAACCAACGCGAAACGCATCCCCACTCAAAACAAATCCCAATCATGCGAAAGCAAATGAAGCATGCCACAATTATTTCCCGATGTCAGGTTGTCGGCCGCCAACCAGACCTTCCAAGGAAATAGAAGGTGCAATCACTTCGATCAACTCCAACTCTTATGAAGTTATAGTATTGACCCAATCAGGTTACTTTCGCCAAGTAATCATATAAGACCCCGTCTCTCACGTTCTAAATCCTTATAGTCCAACCAGCCTAAGGTTTGCTAGGTCCACTAAGACTTAACCCTAGGCTCTGATACCAAAATAATCTGTCACGCCCCAGGCCCCAGCGGAAGCCTACCCGGCACGTGCACAGACCCGCCGTGTGCACAAGGTACCCCCCGGTACACACAAGGCGTCTACAACAACAAGCGGAAGGAAGGCAATAAACACATCCTACTAGTAATCAGAGCACAACACAACTAAACTATACATAAAGAGGAAAGTAGATAACAACTATCATACAAGAAGTTAAAATCCAAATTACACATGTAGTTCCCTTAAATACAACTTATCAAAATACATGGGTGGTTTCTATGCCAAAATACACCAACACCTCTCTAACAAAAACAAAAGAAAAGGTGTCCTGTAACCACCTCGAGTGGTGCGACGGGGATTAGCTAGCTATGCGATAACCCCTTGCCACGGTCCCGAGCCCCTCCCGCTGCGGACGGCTCTGAAAACAACATCCCAAATGGGGTGAGAACTATTAAACAATAGTTCCCAGTGGGTAAGCCGCCGAGAGAAGCGAAATACACCACTAGGTCAACTGAGGCATAAGATAGTAAACTGCTGAAATGAAATGCAGAAAATAAACAACTGAAGTAAAGTAAAGTACTCTACTACTATCATGCCTCTATGCTCATGTACAAGGTGATGATGATATGAATCTATCATGCTATCATAATGTCCAACTACAATGAGTAGTATTACTTATGTGGTGTCCAATGTCAAGTTTGCTATCATGTATGTCCAACTACCATTAATGTATCATCTATGTGATATTCAATGTTAAGTTTGGTTAACTTAATCCTTTTCTCTTGAAGACTTTCTTTGAGTCTAAGCTTGAGCCACGCCTCATGGTCCCGTGGTGGCACCCCCCAAGGAGCTATGCCAATCCAACGGCGTCCCAATCGGCACCCAATCCCGCACGGCGATCATAATGTCGCAAATGGCCAACTCCGGAGTGCCGGCTTGGAGGGAGCGACCCTACCAAGCATGTGCGAATGAGCACAAACGGCAAGCAAGCAAGTCTCGATCATCGTGTCTGAAACACGGAATAGCAAGTCATCGTGTCTAAAACACGGAAAAGCATCATCGACCTTTAGGTCGGGGTATAGTATCTCAAGTGTCAATGTTTCTTGTACCATATTAACATTATTTTGCATAATGAAAGAGTAAAACATTTACAAGTTATCCTCATGTCTCAAACATGGAATCTAACTATTTCATCTTGATTGTACAAGTTTAGAAGTTTTCTACTTGTATCTCACTACACTAGATGGCACTAATGTCATAATGTCCATTTTCTTCATGATCATATGCATAACATATCTCAATAATTCTATAACATGTATAGTTATTCTCTATTCATATCCAAAAGCTTAAGTTCACGAAAATTCCTATTCAATCCCCCCTCAAAGTGCCCATGCACCTACAATGTTTACCTCTACTAAATAGAGTATAAATTTTCTACACATGAAGGGGTTCAAATGCATGATCATAAATCATGATAAATTAAACAATGCATGTTTAATATAACAATGATGCCCTAAAAGTCTATAGAAGACATAGGGGGAGTTCACCCATTTCGGTGAGGTCAGACCCACCGGATAGTTGCCAAATCCTTGCGAAGGATTCCAACCAAGAAGCCCACACTTCCTCTTATGCCCTAAGAGAAGTTTCCAAAGGGTTAAAACATCACAAAATCCTAATCATAAAATCCCTTAAAATCATAAGGAAAATAGGTGGAAAAATACCTTAGGTTGAGAAATCTTGCTAAATCTTGAAATCCAAACAAGAAAAGCTTCAAAACCAACCTACAAGAGTGTTCTACACCCATCAATTCCACCCCAAAAGCTATAAATCAAAAAGCCCCAAAATAAACCCTAGTTTTCCAAAACCTAGGTTTTTTCTTCAAAAATCCCAAAAGAAAGGAAAAGAAGGGTTCCAAACCTCTTTTAGCTCAAATCCCACCTTGGAAAAGCAAAGGATAGGCACAAGAGCTCCAAACTTCCTTCTCCTTCAAGTTCAAGCCTTCCTCCAAGCTCTTGTAGCAAGCTTCAATGGTGAAGAAGAGGAGGTTGAAGAAGAATCCAAGTAGAGGGATGGGTTGGAGAAGGAAATCCAAGATTTTCTCTCCCTCTCTCTCTCTAACACTTTCTCTTACTCTCTCCAAATGAGAGGAAACGAAGAGATGAAGAGGGTTAAAAGCCCTAATGTAACAAAATCCCAAAAGCCCCTTGCAAGAAACGTTATTTCGTTTCTTACTGTGCTGTCCAGACCCGCACGATCCGGATCGCCCCTATACGATCCGGATCCCGAACATGGAATCTCCAGTTTCGCGCGGACGATCCGGATCGCCCCTATCCGATCCGGATCCCGAACGTGTAATTTCCAATTTCGCGCGGACGATCCGGATCGCCCCTATCCGATCCGGATCCCGAAGCCAGAAACCCCAAAAATTCAAAATTTTCGAAAGTTTCCGATTTGCGCCCAAACTCTCCGGAGAACTTCTAGGACCTTCCGGAAGCTTACAAAAACATTCTAAGGGTATCATTCAACCCTCCACACACTCGAACTTCGCAATTTGCTAACGTTCAGGGTACTACATCTGGGTTCTAGGGGCCGTTCCTTTTTGGGACGAAAGCTACGAGGGTCGTGCCTGGAACCTGTTCTTGTTTGATAGGGTTGTAGGTGTAGGTCTTCCGGAACTTTCGGACCCTGGTTGGTGTCTTCCGCATGTTGTACCGAGGTTGTCATGTTCCCGAACTGTAAGGGGATCGGGAACCTCGATAGGCGGAGTTTGGAGTCTGTTCTTGTTTGATTGGGGTTCTAGGCGCCAACCTATCAGGGTTTTCGAACCCTTATGGTGTCGGTCCTTTCTGTGTTATTCGTGAGTTTAGTGTTTTGTTGTGGGAACCGTTGGGTTGACGGTGGTCCCGGCTGTGAGTATTTCTAGCCAGTGAGTTGAGAGCTGATGTTAGTTACTATCGGCTTTGTTGATCATGGATTTGGACTACAGCCTGCATGAGCCATATTGAGCTCGACAGAGATGCGCGGATACTTTCCTCGGTGGGGTCGCGCCCCTCGAGTGCCACTCCGGAGTTGGGCCTGTTACTTGCTATCGCGACTTGTCGACGCAGTCCCTCTGGCTGGCCCAGTTTTGGCAGTCACGGACACCCTACGGTAGACCCGTCCTGTTGAGGATTTGCGGCAGTAGGTGGGCGCAGGTTTGACTGGACCCTATGCGGCAGTCAGTATAGATTGGTTGACTATACTTGAGTATTAGTAGATGCATCATGTTTTACATCTGTTCCACTTTTTGAGCATTTAGATAGAGGCATAGTAGCTGTAGAGTTATTCTTTTCCAGCCCCTTTCTTTCAGTATCACATTGTTACTTTATGCCTCTAGTAGACTTAGTGGGCAGACCGTTGGGCTTGTTGGCGGCACCCACTGAGAACTACTGTCGGATGTAGTTCTCACACCCGTCGTGGTGTATTTTTCCCCAGGGACTTCTACTCCTGTTCCTGCTACTCTTGTTGCTGCTCCGGCTGATCGAGGTAAGGGAATCGCGAGATAGATCCCTACCAGTCGTCGTCCAGAGAGTAGATGTACCCCGTACTATTTTGAGAGTTACATTTTGAGAGACCTTTGTAGTGAGGTTCACTTGTACTTTTCTTTTTAGTTGAGAGACTTTGTATTTGTGTGAGGACTTGGGTTGTATTATTTATTTCAGTAGTTTACTTTTTAGCTCTAATATCTGTATAGCTTTAGTATTATTCTTATTGCAGGATAGACGCTTCGTCCATACGGGGTTCACCGTATGGGCGGCGGATCTGTTGGCGGGCCCGAGGTTGCAGTATCGACCCCGGGGCGTGATAAAGTTTGACTGGACCCTATGTGGCAGTCAGTGTAGATTGGGTGATTGTATTATTGAGAGATAGTAGATGCATCATGTTCCATCTGTATCACCCATTGAGCATTTAGATAGAGGCATAGTAGCTGTAGAGTTATTTCCCGCCTTTCTCTTATAGTACTGCATTTGTTACTTTATGGCTCTAGTAGACTTAGTGGGCAGACCGTCGGGCTTGGTGGCGGTACCCACTGAGAACTACGTGACGGTGTAGTTCTCACACCCATGGTTGGTGACTTTTTCTAGGGACCTCTCCTCCAGTTCCTGCTGCTCCTGTTGTTGATTCATCTGACCAAGGTAAGGGAGTCGTGAGCTAGATCCCTACCCGTCTCCAGCGAGAGAGTAGATATACCCCCTTTTCTTTTGTGATGTTCTAGTACAGTCAGAGATTTTGGGATGTATCTTGTACTTTTTATTTTGACAGTTTTATTTTGGAGAGACTTATGTATCATGAGAACCTTACATGTACTATTTGGAGTTGTATGTATTTATTTCAGTAGTTTACTTTTCCGCTCTGATATCCGTATAGTGGTTAGTTTGATCTCTTGCAGGTTAGTCGCTTCGTCTATACGGGGCTTCCCGTTTGGGCAGCAGATCTGTTGGCGGGCCCGGGTCGCAGTTTCGACGCCGGAGCGTGACATATTAGAGTGGCCCCCGCGCCGCCGCGCTCCGCCGCCGGCGCTGCCCCGGCCGCCGGAACAGTGACCTTAGCCTCGAAATTCGTTTTCGGGCGTCCGGGCTCCGAAAAATACAAGTAAATTGTTCATTTCCATCGTTTTCGTGCGCTGAGTCTAAATCCGATGTCCGATTTGCCAAATTCCACTTCTAAAATTTCTCGAAGGCATCCGGACAGGAATTCTTAATCCAAATTTCGCGCTGGGTCCAATTCTGAGGTCCGATTTGCGCACAACAAACTCTATTACACAACATAGGCCTCCAGAAGCAACTGAACATGCTGTAAAATCTTTGCGAAGATCCGGATCATCACACGTCCTGCCTCATCTAATTCGCGCCCGACAGCACAATCGGCGCCGACTAATGGGGAGCTGCCACGTGGCCGCCTTATCCGATCCGCGCCCGTGCCGCTCCGCCAATCTGTCACGCCCCGGGTGCAAATCAGGACCCGGGCCCGTCTACAGATCCGCCGTGCACATGGGATTTCCCGCGTACACGAAGCGCTGGTAACCTGCTCAGATATAATATGTACAAAAAGAGCATAATACAGAGCTGAAATAGAAGAACCACATAGTATCTCAGACTGGAAATACAAATACAACTGTAATATACAATAATCTCCCAGCTCACCAAAATAGTACAACCAGCTGGCGGAAGCCAGACCCAAAATAAAAGGAGAATATCACAGTCTGAGTGAAGGGTACAATATCTGTCTAATAGCTCTCAGCCTCACAGGAGATCTATCTATTCAGCGATCCCCTTACCTCGATCAGCTGCCGATGGCCTAGCAGCTCCCGCAGACGACTCTGCAAAATAAAGGAGAAGAAAGAAACAGAAAATAACAATGGGGGTGAGAACTACCAGATAAACCAGTAGCCTCCCCTAGTGGGTAAAACCTCAACTCTGACGCACCCACTAGGACTACTAGAGGCAAAAGGGAAAAGGGGAAGTGGTAAGATACATAAGATGCTGAAACAGGAAAACTACCACTATTATGCTGTCAAAACTGTATGCATGCATCAGAAATAGTATCTGTCCAAATAACCCAATCTAGTCACCAGTAAAACTGGTACTGCCTGCTCAGCGGAATCTGCACACACGGCTCGAAACCGCGGGATCGGCTCACACGGCTCGCATCCCAACATAAGTATCAGACCGGCACACACGGCTGGGTCCGAGAAAGCACACCTCCGGAGTGGCACTCGAGGGGAGCGACCCACACGAGTAAAATATCTCTGTCATCAGTATCACAAGTATCTCTGTAGCACATGTCTCAATATAGCAGGACTGGATCATGACTATGATCAAAGTGGGAAACTCCATCCACTATAGAAACCCAATCCCCAACTGATGCAATAAATAAACCAAACTCAACCCCAATCTGATGCAAGGATAAACATCTGGTCAACCGCCTACTGTCCGCGGTCACCGCAATACCCCACAAGTCCACAATCTAGCACAACCTTGGCTACACTATCCCAAACCCCTGCTCACACTTGAGCAACAACATCTGAATGCAAAGGACAACAATGAAACATGTTCAAATCCCAATATGATAGTGTAGCAATGAATAGTGGCCTTACCTGATGTCCGGGCATGCATGCAACTGTCTTTATTTTTAAAAGTTGTAAAATAGTGTCAAAGGTTTAAAACAATTGATTTACTGAATAAAAGTCATTTGCATGCGAGATCATAGCCTTTGTCTCAATCACAGTGTCCCAATATAAGTCATCATATCATTTGTGGGGTTATATTAAATTTTAGGGGAGTTTGTCCCAGCGGTCCTTGTCATTTGTCATATTAATTTGTCCCAATGGTTCTCATTAATTGTCCTGTTAGTTGTCCTGTTAGTAGTCCTGTTAGTAGTCCTGTTAGTTGTCCCAATGGTTCTCATTAATTGTCATATTTTAGGGGATTTCTAGTAATCCCAGTGAGCTTGTCAAAAATGAGGTAAGCAACAACCGCCCACCTCGAACAGCTCAAACAACACCCCAGGTAGTCTCCTGGTTGTCCACAGTCCTCAAATCCTGCAAATCAATGCTCCCGGTATAAATACAAATCCCAAAAAGCACAATATTTGCTGTTTTTCAGACAGCACGGGAAAAGAGGAATTTTTCACCTCTAAAATGAGCTCCTAAAATCCCAGAAAAATCACGGTTGCGTTCCTCGCGAAGAGTAGATCAAAATCGACTCTTAAAACGCCTCGATCTGACGCTCCTACGTCAAGATAAAAATCGGAGAAGTCGGTGCTGTCCAAAAACCATCACAGTAAAAAGGGGGGTCAAAGAGGACTTGGAAACTGTGCCAAAAGTACGAAACGGAGCAAAATGATCAACACGGAAATCGAAGCCCTACCTCTTACGGTCGCGCTGCCGCAAAAATCGTCCAAAAATTCCACCTGGTTAGCCCGCAGTGAATTTTCGACGGAACTGCGACGGGAAATGGGCCTAAAAAGAAAATCGTCGCAGTGCGCCGCGTCGCAGATATCTCACTATCTGTAACTCCTAAATTCTGAGATTGTAGAGAGAGAGAGAGGAGAGAGAGAGGAAAAACTTTCGTAGAGGAACTTTTTCTGATTCTCTCTCTAAGGCTCGCAAACGAGGTGCAAAGAGAGGGGGTGGGGGACTCTTATATAGTGGGCCAAAAGGGAATATTCCCACACGGGATCCGGATCCGAACAGGAAACACCGAAACGGGCCAACCAGAAGCGCCACGTGTCCACAAACAGGAAACAGCCTGTGCAAGGGCCAATCAGAATTCGCCACGTGTCCACGTGGTGCACGTGCCGGTCCGCGCTCCGGGTCTTCCGGAAGATGTCGGCCAATAGGATGCGCCACGTGTCACCTCCCACGTGCTTCTAGAAGCCGGCCAGCCAATGGGAAGCTGCCACGTGGCAGGGAATTTCGGTGCACCCGGTGCACGCCAGGCCATGGACCGCGCACCCGAGCCCCTGCCCGCGCCTGCCCGCGCCTGCCCGCGCCGCGCTCCTCCGCGCTCCGCCGCTGCGCCGCCGCTGCGCCGCTGCCCGCCGCCGTGCGCCGCCGCCCGCCGCCGCTCGCCGCCGCCGCCGGCCGCCGGAACAGTAATTCCGGCGGCCGGTTACTGTTCCGGCGTGAACAGTAATTTGTGCCGAAAAATAAAGTAAATATACCATTTTGACCGTTTTCGCGCGCTGAGTCCAAATACGCCGTCCGTTTCGCCAAATTCTCATCCGAAATTTTGCCGAAAGCTCCCGGAAAATTCCCATTTGCTCCGATTTTCGCGCAGAGTCTATTTTAAATATCCAATTTCGATTCTACAAGCTCCGATGCACTGTACAAGCTCCCCGCAGTCACTGTTTAATGTTGCACAGTTCCTGCGGGAGTCCGGATCATCACATCCTCCCCCACTAAAAAGAGTTTCGTCCTCGAAACGAGACTAAACAATAATCCTCAGTCCGATGTCTCGAATAAGTAGGGGTGAGCATCCCTCATCTCCGACTCGAGCTCCCATGTAGCCTCGCGCTCGTCATGATTGCTCCATTGGATTTTCACATAGGGAATGGCCCGACTGCGCAATTCTCTCACCTCTCGATCCAGAATTCGCAGTGGGCGCTCCTCATACCTCAAATCCTCGCTGATCTCCAGCGGTGTGAAGTCGATGACGTGCGATGGGTCGAAGACATACTTCCTCAAAGTAGAGACATGAAATACATCATGGACACCAGCAAGCCTCGGAGGAAGTGCAAGTCGGTAGGCAACTGGCCCGATACGCTCCAATACCTCAAAGGGTCCAATATATCGGGGGCTAAGTTTCCCACGAATGCCGAATCTCCTGATTCCTTTGGACGGCGAGACTTTTAGGAATACATGATCACCAACCTGAAACTCTAAGTCTCGTCGCCGAACATCGGCATAACTCCTTTGTCGGCTTTGGGCGGTCTGAAGATGCTGTCGGATTACTCGGACCTTCTCTTCTGCCTCTATCAAGACATCTGGTCCCAAGGTCCGCCTCTCGCCCACGTCACTCCAATAAAGCGGTGATCGACACTTGCGTCCATACAATGCTTCAAACGGAGCCATTTGAATGCTCGCTTGAAAGCTATTGTTGTACGCGAACTCAGCTAAAGATAAGTGTCGAATCCACCCTCCGCCGAAATCCAAGACGCAAGCCCTAAGCATGTCCTCCAGGATTTGTATCGTCCGCTCTGACTGCCCATCAGTCTGCGGATGGAAAGCCGTACTGAACCTGAGTTCAGTCCCCAAGGCTGTTTGCAAACTTTTCCAGAAATGCGAAACAAACCTCGGGTCTCTATCTGATACAATGGAGGCTGGTACTCCATGTAATCTCACTATCTCATCCAGATATAACTGGGCTAGTCGCTCAAGTGGCCACGTAGTCTGCATGGGCAGAAAGTGCGCCGACTTGGTAAGTCGATCCACGACTACCCAGATAGCGTCTGCTCCTCCCTGTGCCCTAGGAAGTCCGACCACGAAATCCATCGTAATGTGGTCCCATTTCCACTGGGGAATTGGGAGACTCTGTAACTTGCCAGCTGGCACTCGATGCTCAGCTTTCACCTGCTGACAAGTTAAACACTGAGCCACAAATCTCCCGATATCCCTTTTCATGCCTTTCCACCAGAAGTGTGCCTTGAGGTCCTTATACATCTTAGTCCCACCAGGATGTAGGGTATAAGGTGTATAATGGGCCTCTCGCAATATCTGCTCTCGGATCTCCGCATCCGCTGGCACACATGCTCGGTTCCTGTACCTCAGTACTCCCGAGGCATCTACCGTAAAGTCCCCAGACTGATTACTCGGAATTTGATCTCTAATCCTGGTCAAGTGGGGGTCCTCACTCTGTTTTTCCTTGATCCGTCTAGCAGAGTGGGCTGCACGACTAAAGATGTCAGTCTAGCAGAGACCCCAGGGGACACAACCTCTACTCGAGCCGTCTCATCTCTTCTAATAGCGGTGCCTGGTCTGTGATCAACATAGACAAACTTTGCACCGCTCTCCTACTCAAGGCGTCAGCGACCACATTAGCTTTGCCTGGGTGGTAGAGAATATCTACATCATAATCCTTTAATAGCTCTAACCACCTACGTTGCCTCAAATTCAGCTCCTTCTGCGTGAACAGGTACTTTAGGCTCTTGTGGTCGGTGTAGATTTCACAGTGCTCTCCATAAGGTAATGACGCCAAAGCTTTAGTGCAAACACTACAGCAGCAAGCTCCAAGTCATGGGTAGGGTAATTCTTCTCGTAATCTTTGAGTTGCCTTGATGCATAAGCAATTACCCTCCCTTCTTGCATCAACACACAACCAAGTCCACTGTGTGATGCGTCACTGTAGATCACATATCCTTTCCCCATAACAGGAAGGGAAAGGATAGGAGCGGTCATCAATCTATTCTTTAGCTCCTCAAAACTTTTCTGACAATCCTCACTCCAGATAAACTTCACTCCTTTACGCGTCAAGCGAGTGAGGGGTGTGGAAAGCTTCGCAAAGCCTTCCACAAACCGACGATAATACCCAGCTAAACCCATAAAGCTACGCACCTCCGAAACGGTCGTCGGTCGGGGCCAATCTCGGACTGCCTCAATTTTCGCCGGGTCTACCGCCACACCTGCGGCGGAAATCACATGGCCCAAGAAGACTACCTCCCGAAGCCAAAACTCGCACTTTGCCAGCTTGGCATACAACTTCTTCTCTCGCAGAAGTTGCAGCACTATCCTTAAGTGCTCCTCATGCTCAGCATCACTTCGGGAGTAGATCAAGATATCATCAATGAACACTACTACGAATCGATCCAAGTATGGTCGGAAGATTCGGTTCATTAAATCCATGAATGCGGCAGGGGCATTAGTTAGCCCAAAAGGCATAACTGTAAACTCATAATGCCCGTACCGTGATCTAAATGCCGTTTTCGGAATATCCTCGGCCTTCACCTTCAACTGGTGGTAACCGGATTGCAGATCTATCTTAGAGAAGACACAAGACCCTTGCAGCTGATCAAAAAGATCATCGATGCGCGGCAAAGGGTACTTGTTCTTGATGGTCACTTTGTTTAATTCCCTATAATCCACACAAAGTCGAAGTGACCCATCTTTCTTCTTCACGAATAGCACCGGCGCTCCCCAAGGCGATACACTCGGCCTAATAAAGCCCTTATCCATTAAATCTTGGAGTTGCGCCTTAAGCTCTCGTAACTCAGCCGGTGCCATCCGGTAAGGAGCCTTTGAGATTGGCGCAGTTCCTGGAACTACGTCAATCACAAACTCAATCTCCCTATCTGGCGGCATGCTAGTCAGCTCAGGTGGAAAAACATCCGGAAACTCGCGGGCAATTGGGATATCCTTGAGTTCCGGCGCCGCCGTAGGCCCCTCAACAACACTAGCCAAAAAGGCTACACACCCTCGACGGATCATCTGCCTCGCTCGGGAAGTCGAAATCATAGAGGCAAAGAAAGCACTCTGACATCCCCGGTATACCAACATCTCCTGGCCTGGCTCTCTAAAAGTGACGGTTCTTGCGGCACAATCAATAGTCGCAAAGTACCGAGCCAGCCAGTCCATTCCGAGGATCACATCGAAGTCCTTCAGCTGTCTCAAGACCAACAGGTCTACTGGCATAATCCAGGACTCGATTTGCATCGGGCAGGACCAACAACACTCTTCCACGTGCAAGGTGTGATCGGGAATCTGAACCTCTAATGCACGTGGCAAAAGTCCTACCTCTAACCCATGTAATGATGCAAATGATCTACTAATAAAAGAATGTGATGCTCCAGTATCAAATAAAGTACGAGTCCTAATGCCAGAAAGTAAGGTGATACCTGCCACCACATGATCTGCTGCCGAAGAGTCCTCTACTTGCGCAGCATACACTCGCCCACTCTGAGCTGGAGGGCGATAATCCGTGGGATGGGAAGAAGATGGTCTGCTTGCTGGAGCATAGGGCCGCTGAGCCGTCGACCGCTGCTGCGATGAAGATGGAGCAGATGCTGAAGAAGGGGTGGTGGGGGCCGAAAAGGGGCACGAAGCTTGAATGTGCCCGGGCTGTCCACATCTATAGCAGCGACCCCACCGTTGGTCGCAGGTGTTGGAAAAATGCTGACCTCCGCAGAAATACAATTGCCGGGGGTCGTGGTGTCGTGATTGGTTGCTGTGAGACTGCCGCTGTCGCTGAGGCTGCCGCTGCGACCCACGCTGCGACGACTGTGATCTTTGCTGCTGTTGCCGCTTCTGGGATCCACCAGGCCCTCGTCGCTCGGACCGTCCTTGGCCGGGGAACTGTGGCTGCGGCGGTCGTGGCGGCCTCCACGAACTAGATTGTCCCCCAACCTCCGGTGCCGGTCGCTTCGCCCCCGGGATCACTACGGGAGCTGGAGCTACCTCCCCCATTACTACCTCCCCGCACTCAACGTAGAGTGCCTGCTCCATCGAGGCCTCCAAGGTCTGCAACCTACGCGAGCGAACCAATTGAAAAAGGTCCCGGCGCAATCCTCGCTCGAACATGTAGATCCGGTGCGCCTCGTCCCTGGCCACGTTCGGTACACATGCCAACAATTGATTGAAATTGGCAATGTACTCGTGTACGGGCCGATCTCCTTGTCGGAGGTTTCTCAACTGTTCCTCCAACCTCTGCCGGACGCTTTCCGGGAAGAAAGCCCCAAGAAGGAGATTGCGAAATTCCGCCCAGGTCAGGAGCTGAGCCCCAGGCGGACCAGCCGGTCGAACACGCCGCCACCAAGCTTCGGCGTTGTGTTCCAAAAAGTTCGTTGCCAATATCACCTGATATCGATCCTCGATAAACAACGTCTCAAAACGTCGCTCCATCGCCGTGATCCACGACTCTGCCTCCCACGGCTCAGTACTTTGCCCCGAAAAATGGGGTGGGTCAAACTGGCGGAACCTCATCAACAGGTCCACCACTCCCCGCTGCTCTGCCGGGGTCAGAGATCCTGTCAGCCCAGTCGGCTGTCCACCAGTACCCCGAGCAACAGGGGATGCCGGGGTCACCGGTACAACTGGAGGATTCACAGCAGGGGAAGAAGGTACGGGAGAATTCTCTGAAGGTGCTACAACAGGCTGAGCCCTCTGCTCTAACATTTGCGTCAGCCGACCCATAGCCTCCTCCTGACGCCGAACAGCCTCTGACATCTGGGCCATCTGGGCCTGCAGCTCTTGCACCTCACTCTGCTGGCCCTGCCCGGACTCCTCCTGATCGGGTTCAGGGGAATCAGGCTGAGAACGCGTCAACATCCTACGTCGCGGAGGCATCCTACCACAAGAAACCACACTCAGTATCGGGACCCCACACGACCCAATCTAGCGAAAGTCAAAGACATTCCCCTATTCCTGTGACTTTATGTTGTCTGCAGCCAACATAACTGTCCACCAGAAATAGGCTATGTCGATCCCTCTTCTCTCACTGGAAGAGTCAAACAAAATAAATCGACGACTTTCGCAAAATGCCACGTCTCTCATGCCCTATTATCCTAGGGTCTGCCAAAAGCCTAGGGTTTCCTAAGTCCCAACTGAACTATCCCTAAGCTCTGATACCAACTTAATCTGTCACGCCCCGGGTGCAAATCAGGACCCGGGCCCGTCTACAGATCCGCCGTGCACATGGGATTTCCCGCGTACACGAAGCGCTGGTAACCTGCTCAAATATTAAATGTACAATAAAAGAGCATAATACAGAGCTGAAATAGAAGAACCACATAGTATCTCAGACTGGAACTACAAATACAACTGTAATATGTACAATAATCTCCCAGCTCACTAAAATAATACAACCAGCTGGCGGAAGCCAGACCCAAAATAAAAGGAGAATATCACAGTCTGAGTGAGGGTACAATCTATCTACAGCTCTCAGTCTCCCAGGAGATCTATCTATTCAGCGATCCCCTTACCTCGATCAGCTGCCGATGGCCTAGCAGCTCCCGCAGATGACTCTGCAAAATAAAGGAGAAGAAAGAAACAGAAAACAATAATGGGGGTGAGAACTACCAGATAAACCAGCAGCCTCCCCTAGTGGGTAAAACCTCAACTCTGACGCACCCACTAGGACTACTAGAGGCAAAAGGGAAAAGGGGAAGTGGTAGATACATAAGATGCTGAAACAGGAAAACTACCACTATTATGCTGTCAAAACTGTATGCATGCATCAGAAATAGTATCTGTCCAAATAAACCCAATCTAGTCACCAGTAACAACTGGTACTGCCTGCTCAGCGGAATCTGCACACACGGCTCGAAACCGCGGGATCGGCTCACACGGCTCGCATCCCAACATAAGTATCAGACCGGCACACACGGCTGGGTCCGAGAAAGCACACCTCCGGAGTGGCACTCGAGGGGAGCGACCCACACGAGTAAAATATCTCTGTCATCAGTATCACAAGTATCTCTGTAGCACATGTCTCAATATAGCAGGACTGGATCATAACCATGATCAAAGTGGGAAACTCCATCCACTATAGAAACCCAATCCCCAACTGATGCAATAAATAAACCAAACTCAACCCCAATCTGATGCAAGGATAAACATCTGGTCAACCGCCTACTGTCCGCGGTCACCGCAATACCCCACAAGTCCACAATCTAGCACAACCTTGGCTACACTATCCCAAACCCCTGCTCACACTTGAGCAACAACATATGAATGCAAAGGACAACAATGAAACATGTTCAAATCCCAATATGATAGTGTAGCAATGAATAGTGGCCTTACCTGATGTCCGGGCATGCATGCAACTGTCTTTATTTTTAAAAGTTGTAAAATAGTGTCAAAGGTTTAAAACAATTGATTTACTGAATAAAAGTCATTTGCATGCGAGATCATAGCCTTTGTCTCAATCACAGTGTCCCAATATAAGTCATCATATATTTGTGGGGTTATATTAATTTTAGGGGAGTTTGTCCCAGCGGTCCTTGTCATTTGTCATATTAATTTGTCCCAATGGTTCTCATTAATTGTCCTGTTAGTTGTCCTGTTAGTAGTCCTGTTAGTAGTCCCATGTTAGTATCCCAATGGTTCTCATTAATTGTCATATTTTAGGGGATTTCTAGTAATCCCAGTGAGCTTGTCAAAAATGAGGTAAGCAACAACCGCCCACCTCGAACAGCTCAAACAACACCCCAGGTAGTCTCCTGGTTGTCCACAGTCCTCAATCCTGCAAATCAACGCTCCCGGTATAAATACAAATCCCAAAAAGTACAATATTTGCTGTTTTTCAGACAGCACGGGAAAAGAGGAATTTTTCACCTCTAAAATGAGCTCCTAAAATCCCAGAAAAATCACGGTTGCGTTCCTCGCGAAGAGTAGATCAAAATCGACTCTAAAACGCCTCGATCTGACGCTCCTACGTCAAGATAAAAATCGGAGAAGTCGGTGCTGTCCAAAAACCATCACAGTAAAAAGGGGGGTCAAAGAGGACTTGAAAACTGTGCCAAAAGTACGAAACGGAGCAAAATGATCAACACGGAAATCGAAGCCCTACCTCTTACGGTCGCGCTGCCGCAAAAATCGTCCAAAAATTCCACCTGGTTAGCCCGCAGTGAATTTTCGACGGAACTGCGACGGGAAATGGGCCTAAAAAGAAAATCGTCGCAGTGCGCCGCGTCGCAGATATCTCACTATCTGTAACTCCTAAAATCCTGAGATTCTAGAGAGAGAAAGAAGAGAGAGAGAGGAACAACTTTCGTAGAGGGAACTTTTTCTGATTCTCTCTCCTCGGCACGCAAAACGAGGTGCAAAGAGAGGGGGTGGGGGCTCTTATATAGTGGGCCAAAGGGAATATTCCCACACGGGATCTGATCCAAACAGGAAACACCGAAACGGGCCAACCAGGAAGCGCCACGTGTCCACAGAACAGGAAACAGCCTGCAGGGCCAATCAGAATTTGCCACGTGGCCACGTGGTGCACGTGCTTGCCCCGCGCTCCGGGTTTTCCGGAAAATGTCGGCCAATAGGATGCTGCCACGTGTCACCATCCAGAAGCTTCTAGAAGCCGGCCAGCCAATCAGAGCTGCCACGTGGCAAGGAAACTTCGGTGCACCCGGTGCACGCCTGGCCATGGACCGCGCACCGAGCGCCTGCCCCCTGCCCGCGCCTGCCCGCGCCGCGCCGCGCTGCCCGCGCCTCCCGCGCCGCCTCCGCCGCTCCGCCGCTGCCCGCCGCCGTGCGCCGCTGCCCCGCCGCCGTGCGCCGCCGCCGCCGGTCGCCGCCGGCCGCCGGAACAGTAATTCCGGCATGAACAGTAAATGTGCCGAAAAATAAAGTGAATATACCATTTTGACCGTTTTCGCGCGCTGAGTCCAATTTCGCCGTCCGTTTCGCCAAATTCTCATCCGAAATTTTGCCGAAAGCTCCCGAAAATTCCCGTTTGCTCCGATTTTCGCGCCAAGTCTATATTAAATATCCAATTTCGATTCTACAAGCTCCGAAGCACTGTACAAGCTCCCCTTAGTCACTGTTTAATGTTTCTTCTGCGGAAGTCCGGATCATCAC
>CM054939.1:15369220-15403103 GCA_029168755.2 Tillandsia fasciculata | reverse complement strand
CCTCGTAGGCGGAGCGACGTTCTACAGTTGGAGGCCCTAATTCGTCGCAGTGTAGTCCTGGGGACCGCAGAGTACACGGACTTTTATTTTTGGACGATTCTTTGACAGCGGTTTCACAAGAGGTACTATCTCCGTTTTCGTGTGATCATTTTTCATGGAAAATGAGCTTATGTAGGGTTTGGTGGTACATTTTACACCCCTTTGTTACTGGTTGGACTTCTGGACAGCAGCAGCTTCGCGGATTTTTATCTCACTCGGGTCTCGGATTTCGACGATTCAAGAGCTATCGACATCTACAATTCGCCGTGGATCGTGTGAAATTTTTTATTGGAATTTCTTGAGGAATATTTTGCAGGTGAAATTTTGTCGGTGAACAGGGGACTATGCATGAGGATTTTTGAATAGTGGATTTTTGTGGGAATGCTTGTGAGAATTGTTATGTACCCAGGACTTTCAAGCACCACTCTTGTGTGGTCTTGCTCTGTGGATTTGGAGGAATTGTCGATTTCTGGGTTATACTCTGTACCGTCCCGGACAATTAGGTGTGTCAGCGTGGGGATCCTGCTTTCAATATCTATGGACTGCACTCTAATTCGACGAATATAATCGCATGCATGTTCGTATATGAGCTAAATAATCTGTGCAACTGTATATTAGTACCCACAGTTGATAGTTGGCTAACTTGATGATCTTATTGAAACTCTTGAAATATATTGAACTATTTCAATTTGAGAACCTAACTTAGCACATCAATTAGATATATGCATTGCTTTAGGTCTCCCACTATTGCTTGTTACCCTTGCACTCTGGACTAGCGTGGTTTCCCCTGAGTCGTGGGTTGGGAGGTCTAGTAGCTCTGGATACATTGTGTTACGGAATTTGAGTTGGCGTATTTCGTGAAAGTATTAAGTCTTGAAGATTGAAGATGAAGAAACTTTGGATCATATACCTCAATCTCAAGAAAGAAGAATTCAAAAGGATCAGGTACGTTTAACTAAAGATTTTTGGTGATCCGAATACTTCTTATAGTGTAGAAACACTTGGAAGAAGAATTTTTAATTGCATAAAAATCAAAAACTGGACATGGGACATGTTCAGGATCCGGATCAGACCTTGCAATCCGGATCCCGAAGGGTGTTCGTTCATACACTGGTTCAATCCGGATCGCAGCATCCTTTGATCCGGATCCCGAACAGTTTTACCTTGTGCTTGAACGATCCGGATCAGGATTGCAATCCGGATCCCGAACATGGTGTTTGTAAAACTGTATGAACGATCCGGATCGGGACTTCGATCCGGATCCCGAACAGTGTTTTTCTGGAAACCGGTTTCTGCTTCTGCAATCCGGATCGCCAAATCCGATCCGGATCGCCGTCCGTAAAATTTCCAGAAAAGGTTTGTTTTTGATCCTTATCTTCTTCCAATGGTTTCTAACCTATAAATAGACCTTCTATTCATTTTCTAGGGCATCCGAAAATAATAGAAAAAATACACCGAAAAGAGAAAAATCCACATATAGAGAAGAAAGGAAATCAATAGATTAATTCTATGTTTCTTCATCTATATTGATTGATTTGATTCTAGGTTTTCCAAACTCAGATTTTGAGTAGAATCAAATCAATGAATACTTAGATGGTATTTCCGATCTATTTTAATCTAAGTATTCGGCGGATCATCACCACCCAAAAAACAACGATTTACCCAAATCGGCGCGTGGACTCGCGTGGCCTTGTGGATTCAAGGTGCAACCGCTCTCGTGGATTCGGAGCGAGGTACGTTCGTGGATTCGAAGCGTGCTACTGGGTGAAGACCGTGGATTCGGTCGGACGTCGTGGACTCGACGTTGGACGCTGTGGATTCGGCGTTGGGCGCAGATCGTGGATTCGAGAAGCGTCGTGGAGCGAGCGGAGAAGATCTACTAGGAGCGTATGGTAAAAGGTTGAGTCGTCTGTGAGTACGTTATATCACCTTGTACGTGTGTTAATTCTAGTGGATTTCGCCGTGTTATCGGTCCCGTGGTTTTTTACTCCGGTTTGGAGTTTTTCCACGTAAAAATCTTGCGTGTTCATTTATTTTTCCGCATTGGGTTTTATTGCGCAATGATTTTTTGAGTGTTTATTGTTTACACCTATTCACCCCCCTCTAGGTGTTTTTTCCCCTATTTAGATCCATATTAGTATAACCCAACAAGTGGTATCAGAGCGGGAATAGGGTTGTAAACAATGGTTGAAGGTGGAAACATCAATCGACCCCCTTTCTTTGATGGAACAAATTATGCGTACTGGAAAGTACGGATGAAAGCCTTTTTAATTTCCATCGACGAAAGGGTGTGGCAATCAATTGAATTAGGATGGTCTAATCCAACTGAAATTATTTCTGATGTTCGCACCTTAAAACCTAGGTCGAAATGGACCAAGGAAGAGATAGATTCATCTTCTTACAATGGCAAAGGAATTAATGCTCTATTTAATGCTTTGTCACAAACAGAGTTCTCTCGCGTCTCGGCATGTGAGACTGCGAAAGAAATCTGGGATGTTCTTCAAGTTACGCATGAGGGAACTAACCTTGTGAAGATTCAGAAACTGCAAATGCTTACGAGCAAGTTTGACTCTATTTCTATGGCAGAAAATGAATCTTTCACTGACTATTACACACGATTGCAAGACATCGTAAATTCATGTGCTAACTTGGGAGAGAAGATTCCAGAATTTAAAGTTGTAAGAAAGATATTAAGAACTCTTCCTGAACGATTTCGCCCGAAGGTCGCAGCCATTGAAACAATTAAACACCCGGACGAAATGCGTGTAGAAGAATTAGTTGGTGCTTTACAAACTTATGAAATGACATTTCCTACTAACTATTCTTCTGGAAAGGCATCCTCTTCTAAGTCTTCAGGTTATGCATTGAAAACAACAAAGAAGAAGACGCGGATTCATCCTCCTCGGACGACGACGAGAACCTATCTATGGAGGACTTTGAGAAGCAACTCGCTCTCTTGACAAGGAAGTTTCGCCGCAACTTCCGAAGGGGTAATTCAAGCAAAACTCCATCCTTCGGAAAGTCGAAGAAAGGCAAGGGTTCTTCAAGTTACAAGTCAAGAAAGCAAGAGAACTTCTCAAAGGATAAGAAAAGTTCAGAGGGACAAGTACAGTGCTTCAAATGTCGAGGCTACGGCCACATTGCAACGGAGTGTCCCAACAAGAATCCGGCAAAGAAGAAGGCGATGCAAGTCGTCACTTGGGATGACAACTCCACGTCAAATGAGTCATCCTCAAGTGATGAAGAAGACAACGCGACAGCATTCCACGCGTCCACTACATCTTCACCCTTCATGTGCTTAATGGCAAGTACCTCCGATTCTTGTCCAACTCCTCCCATGTTGAAAAGAACGCAACGGACAACGAATCGAGATTCTGAAGGTGAAGATTTTGCTCTTGCCTACCATAAGCTTTTGAGGGATTCAAAGAAACTGGCAAAGCAAAACAAGGGAGTTGAAAGGGAGATTGCAGGATCTCGAAGAAGAAGCAAAAAGGGCACCTCTCTCTCAAACGCTCTTGAAGTGGAAAGGGATAATCTAGCAAAGCAAATGTTTCCCTTCAAGAGTCCAATGAGCATTTCGAGAAAGAACATGAGAAATGGTGGATAAAGCGAATTACTTCTTGAAGCTCTACGGCGAGGCTCGACAGGAAAAATGGAAATGACAAAGACCATACTCCAACTAAAGGATGACTTAAAGCGATTTTCTTCTGGAAGGAGTAAGTTGGACAGGCTTCTTGGTCTTGGTCAAACAAATAAGTTCGGCCTCGGATACACTCAAACTGGAGACATTCCAAGTTCGAGTGGGACAGTTTTTGTGCCTCAGTCGGTATCTCCTCCTCCGACACCGGAATTCACGACAAGCAACGACAACAAGCCTACTTCATCCTCTTCGGGATCGTCAAGAACTAAGGTATGTTTTCGTTGTGGCATTTCAGGGCACATAAGAAGAAATTGCAAGATGGAGCCAAACGCTCAACTCAAGCACCTCTTGCAATGACTACCACAAAGGTGATTCCTCAGAAATCAATTGCAAATCAATTGAAGGAAAAGAGCCTTGGTAGTTCACGCGCAAGACGACTTCATCAAGGAGCAGCAATCGAACGAACAAGACGCTTTCACCTAGGCGTGTAACTTCACGACCATTACCAACGCATTCCAAAAAGGTTTGGGTGCGCAAAGGTGAAATTTCCTTGTCTTGCTACCAATGTTTCTTGCATGCATATGATAGTTCGTCTTGGTACCTGGATAGCGGGTGTTCCCGTCATATGACCGGTGACAAAAACTGTTTTCAAACCTTTGAGAAAATCTCCGGAGGACTTGTTGTTTTCGGAGATGGTCGGTCTTCCAAAATTGTTGGAAAGGGAACGGTAGCTATTCCAGATGGCCCGGTTCTAGATAATGTGTTATTTGTTCATGGCCTTAAGACTAACCTCATAAGCATAAGTCAACTTTGTGATAATGGTTATTCAGTTAATTTTTCATCTGATGAATGCACTGTAACTGACATGAACCATGCTTTCTTTTTAAAAGGGGTTAGATCAGAAAACAATGTTATGTAGTTCCTCTAAGATTTCTGAAAAATGTAACCTAGCATCTTTGAAAAATGAAACACTTTGGCATGAAAGGCTAGGTCACATAAACTTTAAGGAACTTGCTAGAATTTCAAACAAAGATGTGGTCAAGGGGGTTCCTAAACTTTCTTTTGAACAAAACCTTGTGTGTGGCGGTTGCCAAAAGGGAAAACAGTCTAGGACTGCACACAAGAACTTGAACCACATAGGTACAAAACGGCCTTTGGAACTTTTGCATATGGACTTAATGGGGCCAACTCGTCAACCATCTTTGGGAGGTAAATGGTATATTTTCTTATTGGTTGATGATTTCTCTAGATATACTTGGGTAGCATTTTTAAAGAAAAAGCTGATACTTTTGATTCTTTTCACGAAATTTGCAATCGTATTATGATTGAAAAGAATGAAAAGATTACTCGAGTTAGGAGTGATAGAGGTGGAGAATTCATAAATTCAAATTCATTGATTTTTGCACTTCTAACGGCATTAAACATGAATTCTCGGCACCTTACACACCTCAACAAAATGGTGTAGTCGAGCGCAAAAACAGGGTCGTACAGGAGATGGCACGTGTTATGCTTCATAGCCGGAACTTACCTTTATATTTTTGGGCTGAAGCGGTGAACACTGCTGTCTATGTAATTAATCGAGTGTATTTGCGCCCGGGGACTTTGAATACACCATATGAACTATGGTTTTGTAGAAAACCTAACATCAAATATTTTCGTATCTTTGGGAGTCGGTGTTTTATTTTACGTGATCGCGAGAATCTTGGAAAATTTGACTCTCGAAGTGACGAAGGGATTTTCTTAGGTTATTCTACAAACAGTAGAGCATATCGAGTTTTTAACTTAGAATCTAAGACGATCGTAGAATCGATAAATGTTAAGGTAGATGAAGCTTTTCACTTTGAATCTGAAAAATCTACCCTCGATATCTCTCTTGATGATGATACACCTGCTAATGCATCTTCTCTAACAATTCTTTCGATAATAATGATGCATCTAACGGTTCTTCAAGTTTATCTGATGTGCAGGAATCATCTCGTGTACCTCCGACTACTCCTTACCTCAAACGTTACGCATCTCCAAGGATCATCCTGAATCGAACATCATTGGAGATCCACAAGAAGGAGTTAGAACTCGGAGACAATTGGTTTGCGGATTCGCTTGCTACGTATCTTAATCGAACCAAAGAATGTTGATGAAGCTCTTCAGGATGACTACTGGATTGAAGCAATGCAGGAAGAGCTCCATCAATTTGAGCGAAACAAAGTCTGGGAATTAACGAAGCCTCCGAAGCAACACAATGTGATAGGTACCAAATGGATTTTCAAGAACAAGAAAAATGAAGATGGTACTATCATCAGGAACAAAGCAAGGTTAGTTGCTCAAGGCTACTCTCAAGTAGAAGGTATAGACTTTGATGAAACTTTCGCCCCTGTAGCTAGACTCGAGTCCATTCGTATCCTATTTGCGATGCTTGTCATTTTAAAATCAAATTATTTCAAATGGACGTTAAGAGCGCATTTTTAAATGGTTTTTTAAATGAGGAAGTTTATGTGGCTCAACCGAAAGGTTTTGTGGACCATAAACTACCTAACCATGTTTTTCGTCTGAAAAAGGCTCTTTACGGTCTGAAACAAGCACCGCGAGCATGGTACGAAAGGTTGACAAAGCACCTTTTGGAAAAGGGCTATACTCGAGGGGGAGCTGACAGGACTCTCTTTGTGAAGCATTATCAAAACAATTTCATTGTAGCACAAATCTATGTCGATGACATTGTATTTGGCGCAACAAGAGATAATGATGCTTCTAAATTCGCGGAGACCATGGAAAGCGAATTTGAGATGTCCATGATGGGCGAATTGACTTATTTTCTTGGATTACAAGTTAAACAAAATGATGAAGGTATTCACTTGTGTCAATCCAAGTATGCAATGGAGTTGGTCAAAAAGTTTGATCTTGAAAATTCTAAGGATTTTCCGACTCCAATGGGAACTAGCCATAAGGGACTTGGAAGTGAATCACATAGTGAGAATGTAGACGAGAAACTGTATCGAAGTATGATTGGAAGTCTACTTTATCTCACGGCTAGTCGCCCGGATATATCCTTCAGTGTTGGGATTTGCGCGAGATATCAATCAGCACCGAAGGAGGTTCACCTGAAAGCGGTGAAACGGATCATCCGGTACATCAAAGGTACAATAAATTTCGGAATTTGGTATCCTATGGGAACAAGTTTGGATATTGTTGGATACTCAGATGCCGATTGGGCAGGATCAGTGGATGATCGAAAAGCACGAGTGGTGCATGCTTCTATCTTGGCCATTGCCTTGTTGCATGGCACAGTAAAAAGCAAAACTGCATAGCACTCTCGACTGCCGAAGCGGAGTATATTTCAGCGGGAAGTTGTTCAACCCAATTGATTTGGATGAAAAGCGTGTTGAGCGACTTCCGGATTTCAGCAACTTCGGTAACCATTCTTTGTGACAACACTAGTGCTATAAACATTTCCAAAAACCCTGTGTTGCACTCTAGAACAAAACATATTGAACTTAGATATCATTTTCTTAGAGAGCTAGTTGAATCAAATATTCTTCAACTGTCATATATTTCAACTGAGGATCAATTAGCTGATATCTTAACAAAACCTTTGGATCAAAAACGTTTTATTCACTTGCGTAAAGCAATTGGCATGCTTTCCTTGAAATAACCTCTTTTGAAACTTTTGCTTAGGTTAGGTTTTGTTTTTGTTTGTGTTTTGTTCTTTATCTATGTTTGTACATAGGACATTAATTGAGCATGATCATAATTGACTTTAATTGCATCTTTTCACGCATTTAGAAATTTATTATGCTTTTGATCATAATATTTCAATGTTGCAATGATCATTTATGTTAATTAAGTCATCTTTTAAGTGATCAAAGTCAATTTCTCTCTCAATGATCTCTTGGTATAGTCATTATCTTATTTGATTGCTTAGTCGAGTATGAATGCGAGATCAATTTTTGGTTGAATACCTTATATATTAAATAATTGATAGCCAATTGAGGGGGAGTCAAAGAAAGTGTAAATGCTCAAAAGATGTGGAAAGAGTTACATCCCAATGAGGAGTGTGAAAACTACCACCACATGGAGAAAAAAAAAAAAAAGATACCCCATGTATGCAAAGCAAATTTTTGTTTAAAAATTGATGATGAAATGCATATTGAAATACTTGACTCTGTCAAATTTCAAGGTTGGTATAAGGTGGGATTTTTGATGAAAGATGCTCAAAGAGCCACTCTCTTCAACAGATTGTCTAGATATATTATCTAACTTATCTGGGATTTCAAACATCTATTGATCTTGGTATTTCATTTTCTTTACCAAAATTGATGATTTGATAAAGGCATTACGCATAAGATCAGGTTAGATGTGATTGAAGTTGTTCAACTTTAAGAGTTTTAATTTCATAAATTTTCGTTTCATTTTTGAGTATTTTTGATAGATTTGGTATAATCTATTTCTTGTTGTATGAAACGATGATTTTTGTTTAAAGTTGATATGCTAAAGTGCTTACATACTTTTTCTGGATTTTATAGAATTTTTCTGAATTTTTCTGATGAAAAAGTTGGAGCCGATCCGGATCGGACTAAGTTGATCCGGATCCCGAACGCAGGCTTATTCCTGCGGGTGGCCGATCCGGATCAAAATCTCGATCCGATCCGGATCACGGCTAGGGTTTTGATAAGAACAAGAGGGTTTTGATTTCTTTTGCTACAATCTTTTGTTCTTAAGCCTCTAGAGTTTCTCTCTCTAGAAATCTTCCATCTTGGAGCCTTCCAAACTCGAGTTCTTCGATTCCAAGTAAGTTTTATTGATCAAAATCTCGGTTTTTCACAGGTTTTCTATATTTTCACCAAAACGTGATGAAATTTCTCTATCTTTTTCGTTTGTGAATGGTTTTTGGTCAAATTTCTTTTGAAATAAGAACTCTGGGTAGATTAGTTTTGATTATATGCTGGGTTTTCTCCTGATTAACGAATTTTTGGGCTTCGATTTCTGAAAATTCTGTTTTAGGGCATATAAGAGGAATTTTTGAAAATCATGCAATTGATCTATTTTTAAAATTCTTTTTGCAAAACTAATTTGATTCTTGGCTTCTCTACATGATTATGATTGTTTGGGTACAATTTTTCAAATTTTTGAAAACTGAAAATTTTCATGTTCTTGAGTTGTTCTTCACAGGCAATCAAAATGGTGATCACCTGGATCATTTTCTGCTTGCTGCCATGGTTCATGTCAAAGATGCTGCCAAACCTAAGAAGGCAAAGAGATCAAAGAAAGCTCGGAGTGATTCTGAGACAGAATCAGAGACGGCTTCTATTGACTGGGATAACCTCGAGATCGAGGAAGACGTCCCTATTGTCTCAAAAGGGAAAGCTACTGCTGAAGCTTCAAAGGCAAAGCCTCCTCCTACTGCTGCAGAAAAAGGAAAAGCTCCCATGGACCCAAGTCCAATTGGAACAAGAATAAAAACCGGTGCAAGAAAAAGAGGCAGTGCTCGGGGCATTTCGATTAACGAACCTATTGCTAGCCAGCCACCTCAACAAGAATTCATTAGCTCAGCACGGATCAAAGATTTTGAGAAAAGGGAATGCATTGGCGAAAGACATGTCAATGTCAAACCGATGAAGGAACGATCTACAGTCTTTGGGACTTTGTTTGACCAGGCAGGTCTAGCTCCCATATGCAACTTCCCTGAGACTACTAGGTACTGTCCTCACTCAGTACGTATGTTTTATCAGAACAGTTCAGGTCTAGTTGATCAAGATCAAGGACGTCGAGAATTTCACACTTTGGTCAAAAACATCAAGATCAAAGTCACACCCCAATTGGTTGGAGAAGTGCTAGGAATGAAAGCCAGAAGTGATGGACTCCATTACCTGAAAACTCAAAGCTTCAACGACAACTCCTGGAGAGTGGTTGTAAATGGAATTTGTCTTCCGGATACTTTGTCGACCGGAAATTCTGTTTTCTCAAAAGAGCTTCGACCGGAGTATCGGTATATAAACTTCATTGTCTGCTACAACATTCTTCCCAACATGAATACGAAGGTTCTTCGATGGGATAGGATGTTATTCCTTTATCTTCTTGGAAACCCGGCCGCATCAATGGGAGCAAACTTGAATATTCCTTATCTCATTTGGTCAAGGATGGCGCGGTATGTGGAACACTCTCACCCCACAGAGAGACTACCCTATCCAATGATAATTATGCGCATCCTTAGAAAGTTTAAAGTCGATACAAGCGCGAGCTCATACATGTACAGTTTGGGCACCATTAATGAAACAACAATTGTGAAATCTCTATCGACAAAACAAGATGATCCTCCATCTCCTCCAATCCGACAAAGAGCTCGACCACAAGCAACAACTTCTACACCTCCTGTTCCACCTACACAGCAAGCACCTCCATCAACTTCTGATGATGATGCTTCAGTAAGCTCAATTTTTAAGGAACAACAGCGACTCTCGAACGAGCAAGAACGCATGTCTATTGAGTTCGCTGAAATGAAAGAGGACTTAAAGAAGTCAAGAAAGAAGTCAGAGAAGTTAAGAAGGAACAAGCTTCTATGAACAAACGGATCAAGAAAATGTTTCAGAAGCTTGGGTGTATCAGCTCTGACGATTCTGCATAATTTTTTTTTTTTTTTTTTTTTTTTTTTTTTTTTTTTTTTTTGTCTAATCTTTTCTTTTGCAGGTTTATATGTTCTTGGTTTGTTTTATTTCCTTCAACTCTCACGTTTCTTGCTTTGTCTTAAACCTTTTAACTCTCTTTTCTTTTGTAATTATTGGCTTTGTTTGTGACAAAAAGGGGAGAGAGAGTAGAGAAAACTTTGTGTGAGAACTTTGAACGAACTCAAACTTTGACTTTGGTGGAAGGTAAGTATTACAACTTTTGGTTTTTATTTGTGATTTGTTGCATGTCCCTACTAACTATTTGACTAACTATTTGGACATGTATTATTACTAACAAGTTGTTTGATTACTAACAAAGCAAAGTTATGACATTTGGAATCTTATTGCTTAGAAGATATGTCAATGATTGATTCTGATCTTATTACATATCTGAATTACTAAATGTCATGATGAGTATAAACTCTCATCTCTGCTTGGTTTTGTATGCTATATTCTTGAGGTATCTAACGATCTTTTTGTCAAGAATGATTTCTTTTGCAGAGAGTACAGATGTCTAAGTCTAGAGTCTGTTTTAGGAGTTTATCTCATGTATTTAATTTTTGGATCTCCATTGTAAATTTTTGTTGTATGGTGATAGCAACAAAAATATCCTTTTTGAATTTTCTTTAGTGGATTTGTGTTTTGTCACGAAACCGCCAAAGGGGGAGATTGTTACGGAATTTGAGTTGGCGTATTTCGTGGAAAGTATTAAGTCTTGAAGATTGAAGATGAAAGAAGTTTGGATCATATACCTCAATCTCAAGAAAGAAGAATTCAAAAGGATCAGGTATGTTTAACTAAAGATTTTTGGTGATCCGAATACTTCTTGTAGTGTAGAAACACTTGGAAGAATTTTTAATTGCATAAAAATCAAAAACTGGACATGGGACATGTTCAGGATCCGGATCAGACCTTGCAATCCGGATCCCGAAGGGTGTTCGTTCATACACTGGTTCAATCCGGATCACAGCATCCTTTGATCCGGATCCCGAACACTAGTTTTACCTTTGTACTTGAACGATCCGGATCAGGCTTTGCAATCCGGATCCCGAACGTTGGTGTTTGGTAAAACTGTATGAACGATCCGGATCAGGAACTTCGATCCGGATCCCGAACATTGTTTTTCTGGAAACCGTCTTTCTTGCTTCTGCAATCCGGATCGCAGAAATCCGATCCGGATCGCCGTCCGTAAAATTTCCAGAAAAGGCAAGTTTTTGATCCTTATCTTCTTCCAATGGTCTCTAACCTATAAATAGACCCTTTATTCATTTTCTAGGGCATCCGAAAATAATAGAAAAAATACAACCGAAAGAGAAAAATCCACATATAGAGAAGAAAGGAAATAACTAGATTAATTCTATGTTTCTTCATCTATATTGATTGATTTGATTCTAGGTTTTCCAAACTCAGATTTTGAGTAGAATCAAATCAATGAATACTTAGATGGTATTTCCGATCTATTTCTAATCTAAGTATTCGGCGGATCATCACCACCCAAAAAACAACGATTTACCCTAAATCGGCGCGTGGACTCGCGTGGCCTTGTGGATTCAAGGTGCAACCGCTCTCGTGGATTCGGAGCGAGGTACGTTCGTGGATTCGAAGCGTGCTACTGGGTGAAGACCGTGGATTCGGTCGGACGTCGTGGACTCGACGTTGGACGCTGAGGATTCGGCGTTGGGCGCAGATCGTGGATTCGAGAAGCGTCGTGGAGCGAGCGGAGAAGATCTACTAGGAGCGTATGGTAAAAGGTTGAGTCGTCTGTGAGTACGTTATATCACCTTGTACGTGTGTTAATTCTAGTGGATTTCACCGTGTTATCGGTCCCGTGGTTTTTTACTCCGGTTTGGAGTTTTTCCACGTAAAAATCTTGCGTGTTCATTTATTTTTCCGCATTGGGTTTTATTGCGCAATGATTTTTTGAGTGTTTATTGTTTACACCTATTCACCCCTCTCTAGGTATTTTTTTCCCTATTTAGATCCATATTAGTATAACCCAACACATTGTACTCGCGTCTGGGGACCGAGTAGAGTTGGTAGCAGTCTGTAGATTATATGTCATTTGAGATAGTGATAGTAACATGTTGGATCTCGGATCTGGGTAGATGGTCACAGTGACAGTGTGGGTTTTTAGCCAGTGAGAGAGATAGTTGTTGGATCATAGCCTGCAGAAGCCACATTTGAGCTCGACAGAGATGCGCGGATTCTTTGCTCAGTGGGGTCGCTACCCACGAGTGCCACTCCGGAGTTGGGCCTGATACTTCTATCGCGGCTTGTCGATGCTGGTGTCCCTCTGGCTGAGCCAGTTTTGGCAGTCACGGACACCGTCCCTCTGGCTGAGCCAGTTTTGGCAGCTACAGACATACCTACAGTAGTAGGTAGGCGCAGGTTTGACTGGACCCGTTGCGGCAGTCAGTTTGGATTGGGTGATTTGAGATGAGTACTAGCAGTGACATATTGTTCCTTCTGTCCTTTTCCTTGAGCATTTAGATAGGTGCATAGTAGTTGCAGAGTTTACTTTTCAGCTTTCTAGTACAGTACTTTCTTTCTTACTTTTGCCTCTAGTAGACTTAGTGGGCAGACCGTCGGGCTTGTTGGCGGCACCCACTGAGAACTACTGTGGGAGGTAGTTCTCACACCCGTCGTGGTGTCTTTTTCCCCAGGGACTTCAGCTCCAGTTCCTGCAGTACCAGTTGCTGATCCTGCTCCTACGGACCGAGGTAAGGGAGTCGCGAGATAGATCCCTTTTCCCTTTCAGCTTCAGCGAGGGATAGAGGTACCCTGATGTTCTTTTGGTTGTGTCATGTTTGAGAGATCTTGTAGTGAGGTATCGTGTTGTACATTTTATGTTCACTTCTGGAGAGACTCTCTTGTATTCTGGTGAGGATGCTATGTATTTTATTCCTGAGAGACTGTTTATTTCTTATTTATAGTTAGTTTTCTATTTCAGCTCTGATATCTGCTAGTGTAGTTGTTTATTTGTAGGTTAGACGCTACGTCTCTACGGGGCATCCCGTAGGGGCGGCGGATCTGTTGGCCAGCCCGGGGTACAGTTCCGACCCCGGGGCGTGACAACTACAACTCCTGAAGCAGTAATGATATGTCCCAAGAAGGCAACCTCCCGTAGCCAAAACTCACACTTCTTGAGTTTGGCATAAACTCCCTACTCTCTCAAAGTCTGGGGTACAATCCTTAAATGATCTATGTGCTCCTCATTAGTACGCGAGTAAATCAAGATGTTATCAATAAAACCCACCACAAACTGATCCAAGTAAGGTCTGAACACTCTGTTCATCATATCCATGAATGCTGCCGGTCCATTTATAAGTCCAAAAGGCATAATAGTGAATTCATAATGTCCATACCAGGTTCTGAATGCAGTTTTTGGAACATCCGTTCCCTTTACCCTAAGTTAATGATATCCAGATTGCAAGTCAATTTTTGAGAAAATAGTAGCTCCTTACAATTGATCGAATAAATCATCACTTCGGGGTAAGGGATACTTGTTCTTATGGTGACTTTATTCAATTCCCGATAATCTATACACAATCTCAAACTGCCATCCTTTTTCCTTACAAATAAAACCGGTGCTCCCCAAGGCGAAACACTTGGCCTCACAAAACCCTTAGCCAACAAATCTTCCAACTGTGCCTTGAGCTCCTTTAATTCCGCAAATGCCATGTGGTAAGGTGTCTTCGAAATTGGTTGAGTGCCGGGAATCAATTCGATAGTAAACTCAATCTCCCTCTCAGGTGGCATCCCGAGCAACTCCTCTGGAAAGACATCTTGAAACTCGCTCACCACTGGTATGTCCAAAACTAATGGTGTAGGTCGTATGATCAAATCTACTAAAGCCAAAAATGTCGAACAACCACCCTGAATCAAATTCCTTGCTCGTGAAGCGGAGATGATAGTCGCAAAGTACGTGCTCTTGCACGCCTGGAAAATAAGTCTGGGGTGTTCAGGTTCCTACAACCACACCTCCCTCTTCTCACAGTCTATAACCGCAAAGTGGCGAGTCATCCAGTCCATGACCAAAACCAAATCAAACTCTCGAATCGGAATAACCACAAGATCTATTGGATACACACGGTCGCCCAAAACCACCGGGCCCGAAGGTACATGTTGGGTTATAAGTAATGGATCTAAATAGGGGAAAAACACCTAGAGGGGGGTGAATAGGTGTAAACAATAAACACTCAAAAAATCATTGCGCAAATAAACCCAATGCGGAAAAATAAAAGAACACGCAAGATTTTTACGTGGAAAAACTCCAAACCGGAGTAAAAAACCACGGGACCGATAACACGGCGAAATCCACTAGAATTAACACACGTACAAGGTGATATACCGTACTCACAGACGACTCAACCTTTTTCATACGCTCCTAGTAGATCTTCCCGCTCGCTCCACGACGCTTCTCGAATCCACGATCCGCGCCCAACGCTGAATCCACAGCGTCCAACGTCGAGTCCACGACGTCCAACCGAATCCACGGTCTTCACCCAATGGCACGCTTCGAATCCACGAACGCACCTCGCTCCGAATCCACGAGAGCGGTAACACCTTGAATCCACAAGGCCACGCGAGTCCACGCGCCGATTTTGGGGTAAATCGTTGTTTTGTTTGGGTGGTGATGATCCGCCGAATACTTAGATTAAAGATAGATCGGAAATACCATCTAAGTATTCATTGATTTGATTCTACTCAAAATGTGAGTATGGAAAACCTAGAATCAAATCAATCAATATAGATGAAGAAACCATAGAATAAATCTAATGATTTCCGTTCTTCTCTATATATGTGGATTTTTCTTTCGGCTATTTTCTGTTTTTCTATATGATACATAGCCGATTGCGGATGCCCTAGAAATGAATAAGGGCTATTTATAGGTTAGAAACCCTAGGAAGAATATTCGGATCAAAAACAGCCTTTTCTGGAAAGAATTACCGACGGCGATCCGGATTGGATTTGACGATCCGGATTGCAGAAGCACAAATGACGGTTTCCAGAAAATTGCTTGTTCGGGATCCGGATCGTAGTCCCCGATCCGGATCGTTCATACAGTTTTACCAAAACACATGTTCGGGATCCGGATTGCAATTCCTGATCCGGATCGTTCAAGCAAATAGGTAAAACTATGTTCGGGATCCGGATCATGGAATGCTGCGATCCGGATTGAACCAGTGTATGAACGAACACCCTTCGGGATCCGGATTGCAAGCCACGATCCGGATCCTGAACATGTCCCATGTCCAGTTTTTGATGTTTAAGCAAATAAAACCTCTTCCAGGTGTTTCTACACTATAAGAAGTATTCGGATCATCAAAATTCTTTAGTTAAACGTACCTGATCCTTTTGAATTCTTCTTTCTTGAGATTGAGGTATACGATCCAAAGTTTCTTCATCTTCAATCTTCAAGACTTAATACATTCACGAAATACGCCAACTCAAATTCCGTAACAATCTCCCCCTTTGGCGGTTTCGTGACAAAACACAAATCCACAAAAGAAAATTCAAAAAGATATTTTTGTTGCTATCACCATACAACAAAAATTTACAAAAGAGATCCAGAAATTAAAAACATGAGATAAACTCCTAAGACAGACTCTAGACTTAGACATCTGTTATCTCTGCACACAGAAATCATTCTTGACAAAAGAAATCGTTAGATACCTCAAGAATTGAAACATACAAAACCAACTACAGAGATAGAGTTTATTCTCATCATGACATTTGAAAAATTCAGATATGTAAAAGAATCATAGTTAAAACCAACATATCTTCTAAGCATTCAAAAACCAAATGTCAAAGTATGTTAGTCCAACATCAACTTGTTAGTCATATTACATGCCCAAATAGTTAGTCGAATAGTTAGTAGGAGCATGCACAAATCAACAAAAAAAACCAAAGTTGAGTTGAAGTCATACTTACCTTGATATTCACAAAGATCATTGTTTCATTGTTCAGAGTTCTTGCTAACTCTCTCTAACTCTCTCCCCCTTTTTGTCACAAAACAAAGCCAAATAATTACAAAACCAAAGGAAGGTGAGAAAGATAAACAAACAAGAAAAGTCCAAGACCTGCAAAAGAAAAAGATAGATCAGAACAAAACTTATTCCTGAGGGTCAGAATCATCGGATGTTGTGCATCCCATTTTAGCAAACATCTTCTTCACAAGTTTCTTCACAGATGAGACCGACTTATTTAGAGTGATTTGTGAAGCTGTGAGGATTTCCATCTCGTTTTTCATAACTTGAAGGTCTCCTCTCATTTCAGTGAACTCAGCAGATATACGTTCCTGCTCATCTGAAAGCCGCTTTTGTTCTTTAAAAATTGAGGTGACAGAGGCATCATCGTCAGAGGTGGATGGAGGTGCCTGCTGTGGAGGAGGAACTGGAGCTGTGGAAGTAGTTGCTGGTTGTCGAGCTCGTTGCCGGATTGGAGGAGATGGGGGATCATCTTGCTTTGTTGACAGAGACTTTACAATAGTTGTCTCATTTATTGTCCCCAAACTATACATATAAGAGCTCGCGCTTGTATCCACTTTAAACTTTTTAAGGATGCGCATGATAATCATTGGGTATGGTAGTCGCTCTGTGGGGTGAGAGTGTTCGACATACCGCGTCATCCTATGCCAAATGAGATACGGAATATTCATATTTGCTCCCATCAAAATGGTCGGGTTGCCAAGAAGATAGAGAAAGAGCATTCTATCCCATCGAAGGACTTTCGTGTTCATATTGGGAAGAATGTTGTAACAGACAATGAAGTTTATGTACTTGTACTCTTTCTTAAGTTCTTTGGAGAAAACAGAATTTCCGGTAGACAAAGTTTCCGGAACGCAGATTCCATTAACTACAACTCTCCACGAGTTGGCGTTGAAGCTTTGAGTCTTGAGATAGTGGAGTCCATCAGATCTTGCTTTCATATTAAGCACCTCTCCAATCAGTTGGGGAGTGACTTTGATCTTGATACCTTTAACCACGGTATGAAATTCTCGTCGTCCGTCCTCATGATCTACAGACTTGCAGCATTTTGATAAAACATTCGAACTGAGTGTGGACAGTACCCAGTTGATTCAGGAAAGTTACAAATTGGAGCAAGCCCGACTTGGTCAAACAGAACTCCAAACTCTGCAGATCGATTCTTCATCTGTTGGACATTAACATGTCTTTCCCCAATGCATTCCCTCTTTTCAAAATCTTTGATTCTTGTGGAGCTAATGAATTCCGGAGGAGGGGGCTGGCTAGCAATTGGTTCCTCATTGAAATTCCGTTGTACTGCCTCTTTTCTTACGCCAGTCTTTGTTCGTGTTCTAATTTGACTTGGTTCCATGGGAGCTTTTCCCTTTTCTGCAGCAGTAGGAGGAACTTTTGTCTTCTTTGAGGCTTCTGCAGGTGCTTTCCCTTTGGATACAATAGGGACATCTTCCTCAATCTCTAGGTTATCCCAGTCAATCGAGTCCGTTTCCGAATCCGTGTCGGAATCATTCTCAGCTCGCTTGGTTCTCTTGCTTTCTTAGGTTTGGCAGTGTCCTTAACATGGACCATTGCAGCAAGTAGGAAAATGATCCAGGTGATCACCATTGCTGAAAGTGCTTTGAGTTTGAGAAAGTGTCCTGTGCAAACCAACTCAAGAACATATGAAAAATCGTCAATTTTGAAAAATTTGAAAAATTGTACCTAGACAATCATAATCATGTAGAGAAGCCAAGAATCAAATTAGTTTTCCAAAAAGAATTTTAAAAATAGATCAATTCCATGATTTTCAAAAATTCCTCTTTTATGCCCTAAACCAGAATTTTTAGAAATCGAAGCCTAAAAACTCGTTTATCTTGAGAAAACCCAGCATAAAAGCAAAACTAATTGACCCAGAGTTCTTATTTCAAAAGAAATTTGATCAAAAACCATTCACAAACGAAAAAGTTCCAAGATTTCAACTCACGTTTGATGAAAAACCATAAAAACTGTGAAAAACCGAGTTTTGATCAATAAAACTTACTTGAATCCGAAGAACTTTGAGTTTGGAAGCTCCAAAATGCAAGAAATCTAGAGAGAGAAGCTCTAGAGATTTTAGAACAAAAGATTAGGGTAAAAGAAATCAAATCCTCTTTGTTCTTATAAAAACCCTAGCCGTGATCCGGATCGGATCGAGAATGTGATCCGGATCGGCTACCCGCAGGAAGAATCCTGCGTTCGGGATCCGGATCACTTACCCCGATCCGGATCGGCTTCAACTTTTTCTCCAGAAAAATTCAGAAAAATTCCATAAAATCCAGAAAAAGTATGTAAGCACTTTACCATGTCAACTTTAAACAAAAGACATCGTTTCATACAACAAGAAATAGATTATGCAAAATCTATCAAAAATACCAAAAATGAAACGAAAATTTACGAAAGTTAAAACACTTAAAGTTGAACAACTTCAATTACATCTATCCTGATCTTATGTGTAATGCCTTTATCAAATCATCAATTTTAGTAAAGAAAATGAAATACCAAGATCAATAGATGTTTGAAATCCCAGATAAGTTAGATAATATATCTAGACAATCTGTTGAAGGAGTGGCTCTTTGAGCATCTTTTACTAAAAATCCCACCTTATACCAACCATGAAATACGACTGAGTCAAGTATTTCAATATGAATTTCATCAACAATTTTCAAAACAAAAATTTGCTTTTCATTCATGGAGTATTTTTTTCATTTTCTCCATGTGGTGGTAGTTTTCACACTCCTCATGGGATGTAACTCTTTCCACATCTTTTGAGCATTTTACATTTCATTGACTCCCCCTCAATTGGCTATCAATTATTTAATATATAAAGTATTCAACCAAACCATTGATCTCGAATTCATACTCGACTAAGCAATCAAATATGATAATGACTATACCAAGAGATCATTGAGAGAGAAATTGACTTTGATCACTTAAAAGATGGTTTAATTAACGTAAATGATCATTGCAACATTGAAATATTATGACATCAAAGCATAATAAATTTCTAAATGCATAAAAGGATGCAATTAAAGTCAATTATGATTTATGCTCAATTAATGTCCTATGTACAAAACATAGATAAAGAACAAAACAAAAACAAAAACAAAACCTAACCTAAGCAAAGGTTTCAAAAAGTTTATTTCAAGGAAAGCATGCCAATTGCTTTACGCAAGTGAATAAAACGTTTTTGATCCAAAGGTTTTGTTAAGATATCGGCTAATTGATCCTCAGTTGAAATATATGACAGTTGAAGAATGTTTGATTCAACTAGCTCTCTAAGAAAATGATATCTAAGTTCAATATGTTTTGTTCTAGAGTGCAACACAGGGTTTTTAGAAATGTTAATAGCACTAGTGTTGTCACATAAAATGGTTACCGAAGATGTTGAAATCCGGAAATCGCTCAACACGCTTTTCATCCAAATCAATTGGGTTGAACAACTTCCTGCAGAAATGTACTCCGCTTCGGCAGTCGAGAGTGCTATGCAATTCTGCTTTTTACTGTGCCATGCAACAAGGCAATGGCCAAGATAGAAGCATGCACCACTCGTGCTTTTCCGGTCATCCACTGATCCAGCCCAATCGGCATCTGAGTATCCAACAATATCCAAAGTCGTTCCCATAGGATACCAAATTCCGAAATTGATTGTACCTTTGATATACCGGATGATCCGTTTCACCGCTTTCAGGTGAACCTCCTTCGGTGCTGATTGATATCTCGCACAAATCCCAACACTGAAGGATATATCCGGGCGACTAGCCGTGAGATATAGTAGACTTCCAATCATACTGCGATACAGTTTCTCGTCTACATTCTCACTATGTGATTCACTTCCAAGTCCCTTATGGCTAGTTCCCATTGGAGTCGGAAAATCCTTAGAATTTTCAAGATCAAACTTTTTGACCAACTCCAGTGCATACTTGGATTGACACAAGTGAATTCCTTCATCGTTTTGTTTAACTTGTAATCCAAGAAAATAATTCAATTCGCCCATCATGGACATCTCAAATTCGCTTTCCATGGTCTCCGCGAATTTAGAAGCATCATTATCTCTTGTTGCGCCAAAAACAATGTCATCGACATAGATTTGAGCAACTATGAAATTGTTTTGATAATGCTTCACAAAGAGAGTCCTGTCAGCTCCCCCTCGAGTGTAGCCCTTTTCCAAAAGGTGCTTTGTCAACCTTTCGTACCATGCTCGCGGTGCTTGTTTCAGACCGTAAAGAGCCTTTTTCAGACGAAAAACATGGTTAGGTAGTTTATGATCCACAAAACCTTTCGGTTGAGCCACATAAACTTCCTCATTTAAAAACCCATTTAAAAAGGCGCTCTTAACGTCCATTTGAAATAATTTGATTTTAAAATGACAAGCAATCGCAAACAATATACGAATGGACTCGAGTCTAGCTACAGGGGCGAAAGTTTCATCAAAGTCTATACCTTCTACTTGAGAGTAGCCTTGAGCAACTAACCTTGCTTTGTTCCTGATGATAGTACCTTCTTCATTTTTCTTGTTCTTGAAGATCCATTTGGTACCTATCACATTGTGTTGCTTCGGAGGCTTCGTTAATTCCCAGACTTTGTTTCGCTCGAATTGATGGAGCTCTTCCTGCATTGCTTTAATCCAGTAGTCATCTTGGAGAGCTTCATCAACATTCCTTGGTTCGATTTGAGATACATAGCATGCAAATCCGCAAACCAATTGTCTCCGTGTTCTAACTCCTTCTTGTGGATCTCCAATGATGTTCGATTCAGGGTGATCCTTGGAGATGCGTAACGTTTGAGGTAGAGGAGTAGACGGAGGTACACGAGATGATTCCTGCACATCAGATAAACTTGAAGAACCGTTAGATGCATCATTATTATCGAAAGAATTGTTAGAAGAAGATGCATTAGCAGGTGTATCATCATCAAGAGAGATATCGAGGGTAGATTTTTCAGATTCAAAGTGAAAAGCTTCATCTACCTTAACATTTATCGATTCTACGATCGTCTTAGATTCTAAGTTAAAAACTCGATATGCTCTGCTGTTTGTAGAATAACCTAAGAAAATCCCTTCGTCACTTCGAGAGTCAAATTTTCCAAGATTCTCACGATCACGTAAAATAAAACACCGACTCCCAAAGATGCGAAAATATTTGATGTTAGGTTTTCTACAAAACCAAAGTTCATATGGTGTATTCAATGTCCCCGGGCGCAAATACACGCGATTAATAACATAAACAGCAGTGTTCACCGCTTCAGCCCAAAAATAAAAAGGTAAGTTCCGGCTGTGAAGCATAACACGTGCCATTTCCTGTACGACCCTGTTTTTGCGCTCGACTACACCATTTTGTTGAGGTGTGTAAGGTGCGGAGAATTCATGTTTAATGCCATTAGAAGTGCAAAAATCAATGAATTTGGAATTTATGAATTCCCCACCTCTATCACTCCTAACTCGAGTAATCCTTTCATTCTTTTCAGTCATAATACGATTGCAGATTTCGAGAAAAGAATCAAAGGTATCAGCTTTTTCTTTTAAGAAAGCTACCCAAGTATATCTAGAATAATCATCAACCAATAAGAAAATATACCATTTACCTCCCAGAGATGGTTGACGAGTTGGCCCCATTAAGTCCATATGCAAAAGTTCCAAAGGCCGTTTTGTACCTATGTGGTTCAAGTTCTTGTGTGCAGTCCTAGACTGTTTTCCTTTTTGGCAACCGCCACACACAAGGTTTTGTTCAAAAGAAAGTTTCGGAACCCCCTTGACCACATCTTTGTTCGAAATTCTAGCAAGTTCCTTAAAGTTTATGTGACCTAGCCTTTCATGCCAAAGTGTTTCATTTTTCAAAGATGCTAGGTTACATTTTTCAGAAATCTTAGTAGGAACTACATAACAATTGTTTTCTGATCTAACCCCCTTTAAAAAGAAAGCATGGTTCATGTCAGTTACAGTGCATTTATCAGATGAAAAATTAACTGAATAACCACTATCACAAAGTTGACTTATGCTTATGAGGTTAGTCTTAAGGCCATGAACAAATAACACATTATCTAGAACCGGGCCATCTGGAATAGCTACCGTTCCCTTTCCAACAATTTTGGAAGACCGACCATCTCCGAAAACAACAAGTCCTCCGGAGTTTTTCTCAAATGTTTGAAAACAGTTTTTATCGCCGGTCATATGACGGGAACACCCGCTATCCAGGTACCAAGACGAACTATCATATGCATGCAAGGAAACATTTGTAGCAAGACAAGGAAAATTTCACCTTTGCGCACCCAAACCTTTTTGGAGTGCGTCGGTAATGATCGTGAAGTTGATTTCCTAGGTGAGAGCGTCTTGCTTGAAGAATTGCTGCTCCTTGATGATGTCGTCTTGAGCGGTGTACTACCAAGGCTCTTTTCCTTCAATTGAGTTGCAGTTGATTTTCGAGGAATAGCCTTTTTGGTAGTCATTGCAAGAGGTGCTTGAGGTGTGCGTTTGGCTTCCGTCTTGCAATTTCTCCTTATGTGCCCTGAAATGCCACAACGAAAACATACCTTAATTCTTGTCGATTCCGAGAAAGATGTAGTAGGTTTGTTGTCGTTGCTTGTCGTGAAACCGGTGTCGGAGGAGGAGATACCGACTGAGGCACAAATACTGTCCCACTCGAACTTGGAATGTCTCCAGTTTGAGTGTATCCGAGGCCGAACTTATTTCTTTGACCGAGACCAAGAAGTCTGTCCAACTTACTCCTTCCAGAAGAAAATCTCTTTAAGTCATCCTTCAGTTGGCGTATGGTCTCCGTCATTTCCAATTTTTCCTGTCGAGCCTCGCCGTTGAGCTTCAAGAAGTAATTCGCTTTGTTCACCATATCCATATAATTCTTCTCGAGTTGCTCATTGGACTCTTGAAGGGAAACATTTGTTTTAATCAGATTATCCCTTTCCACTTCAAGATCGGTTGAGAGAGAGGTTACCCTTTTTACTTCTTCTTCGAGATCCTGCAATCTCCCTTTCAACCCCTTGTTTTGCTTAGCCAGTTTCTTTGAATCCCTCAAAAGTTGTGGTAGGCTAGAGCAAAATCTTCACCTTCCGAATCATCCGATTCATCGTCCGTTGCAATCTTTTCAACAGAGGAGTTGGACAAGGAATCGGATGTACTTGCCATTAAGCACATGAAGGGTGAAGATGTAGTGGACGCGTGGAAAGCTGTCGCGTTGTCTTCTTCATCACTTGAGGATGACTCATTTGACGTGGAGTTGTCATCCCAAGTAACAACTTGCATCGCTTTCTTCTTAGCCGGATTCTTGTTGGGACATTCCGTTGAAATGTGGCCGTAGCCTCGACATTTGAAGCACTGAACTTGTCCCTCAGAACTTTTCTTATCCTTTGAGAAGTTCTCTTGCTTTCTTGACTTGTAGCTTGAAGAACCCTTGCCTTTCTTCGACTTTCCGAAGGATGAGTTTTGCTTGAATTTCCCCTTCGAAAGTTGCGGCGAAACTTCCTTGTCAAGAGAGCGAGCTGCTTCTCAAAGTCCTCCATAGAAAGGTTCTCGTCGTCGTCCGAGGAGGATGAATCCGCGTCTTCTTCTTTAGTTGATTTCAATGCGTAACCTGAAGACTTAGAAGAGGATGCCTTTCCAGAAGAATAGTTAGTAGGAAATGTCATTTCATAAGTTTGTAAAGCACCTACTAATTCTTCTACACGCATTTCGTCCGGGTGTTTAATTGTTTCAATGGCTGCGACCTTCGGGCGAAATCGTTCAGGAAGAGTTCTTAGAATTTTTCTTACAACTTTAAATTCTGGAATCTTCTCTCCCAAGTTAGCACATGAGTTTACGATATCTTGCAATCGTGTGTAATAGTCAGTGAAGGATTCATTCTCTGCCATAGAGATAGAGTCAAACTTGCTCGTGAGCATTTGCAGTTTCTGAATCTTCACTAGGTTAGTTCCCTCATGCGTAACTTGAAGAACATCCCAGATTTCTTTCGCAGTCTCACATGCCGAGACGCGAGAGAACTCAGTTTGTGACAAAGCATTAAATAGAGCATTAATTCCTTTGCCATTGTAAGAAGATAAGTCTATCTCTTCCTTGGTCCATTTCGACCTAGGTTTTAAGGTGCGAACATCATCTAAAATTTCAGTTGGATTAGACCATCCTAATTCAATTGATTGCCACACCCTTTCGTCGATGGAAATTAAAAAGGCTTTCATCCGCACTTTCCAGTACGCATAATTTGTTCCATCAAAGAAAGGGGGTCGATTGATGTTTCCACCTTCAACCATTGTTTACAACCCTATTCCCGCTCTGATACCACTTGTTGGGTATAAGTAATGGATCTAAATAGGGGAAAAAACACCTAGAGGGGGGTGAATAGGTGTAAACAATAAACACTCAAAAAATCATTGCGCAAATAAACCCAATGCGGAAAAATAAAAGAACACGCAAGATTTTTACGTGGAAAAACTCCAAACCGGAGTAAAAAACCACGGGACCGATAACACGGCGAAATCCACTAGAATTAACACACGTACAAGGTGATATACCGTACTCACAGACGACTCAACCTTTTTCATACGCTCCTAGTAGATCTTCCCGCTCGCTCCACGACGCTTCTCGAATCCACGATCCGCGCCCAACGCTGAATCCACAGCGTCCAACGTCGAGTCCACGACGTCCAACCGAATCCACGGTCTTCACCCAATGGCACGCTTCGAATCCACGAACGTACCTCGCTCCGAATCCACGAGAGCGGTTGCACCTTGAATCCACAAGGCCACGCGAGTCCACGCGCCGATTTTGGGGTAAATCGTTGTTTGTTTGGGTGGTGATGATCCGCCGAATACTTAGATCAAAGATAGATCGGAAATACCATCTAAGTATTCATTGATTTGATTCTACTCAGAATGTGAGTATGGAAAACCTAGAATCAAATCAATCAATATAGATGAAGAACCATAGAATGAATCTAATGATTTCCGTTCTTCTCTATATATGTGGATTTTTCTTTCGGCTATTTTTCTGTTTTTCGATGTATATGATCATAGCCGATTGCGGATGCCCTAGAAATGAATAAGAGGGCTATTTATAGGTTAGAAACCCTAGGAAGAATATTCGGATCAAAAACAGCCTTTTCTGGAAAGAAATTCCGACGGCGATCCGGATTGGATTTGACGATCCGGATTGCAGAAGCACAAATGACGGTTTCCAGAAAATTACTTGTTCGGGATCCGGATCGTAGTCCACGATCCGGATCGTTCATACAGTTTTACCAAAACACAATGTTCGGGATCCGGATTGCAATTCATGATCCGGATCGTTCAAGCAAATAGGTAAAACTTATGTTCGGGATCCGGATCATGGAATGCTGCGATCCGGATTGAACCAGTGTATGAACGAACACCCTTCGGGATCCGGATTGCAAGCCACGATCCGGATCCTGAACATGTCCCATGTTCAGTTTTTGATGATTATGCAAATAAAACCTCTTCCAGGTGTTTCTACACTATAAGAAGTATTCGGATCATCAAAATTCTTTAGTTAAACGTACCTGATCCTTTTGAATTCTTCTTTCTTGAGATTGAGGTATACGATCCAAAGTTTCTTCATCTTCAATCTTCAAGACCTAATACATTCACGAAATACGCCAACTCAAATTCCGTAACAGTACAAAAGTATTGACCTCCAAAGGAGGCCCTAGAGTAAAAACAGATAGCACACAAGGAAGGGCCCTCTCCTCCAAAGCATGAGAACGAGCCAAGGTACGTGAAATATATGAATGAGATGCTCCAGTATCGAAAAGTAGCACGAATGCCAAGAATAGTAACCATACCTGCAACCACATCTGTCGGTGGTTCCGTACCTGAAGGTGCCAAATCCTCCCTCCTGCCTGTGGCTTCTGTACCTGCAGCTGTGGTACCCTCTCCTCCCGTCGAGGGGTCAGAGGGCATCTTGCCTGCCCTGTGGAAGGCCTCGCTCTGCCCTGTCGCTGCGGTGGTGGCGTCGATGCTGCCGATGAAGTTGACTCCTGGCCCAATAGGCAACCCGATCTGAAATGCCCCTGTTTCCCACACTTGTAACAATGATCATGCCACTGTGAATAGGCTGTCACTGGATGCGCTCCTCCACAAATAATACAGGGCTTATACCCCGTCTTCTGTCCTGAAGTAAATAGGCTCTTGGCCCCCTGCTGAATCCTCGGATACTTAGGTGGTCGACCACTACCAAATTGCGCTTGGGACCGCTTCTTATCCTTACTGCAGTCCGATCCATCGATCCGAGTGCGAGCCAAGACCGCTCCACGCTCAACCAACGTGGCCCTGTCGACCACCTGCTGAAAGGTATGCAAATATGCCGACTGAACAAGTCTAAAAATGCCTCCAATCAATCCATCAACAAAGAGACGAGCCTTATGAGACTCATCCCGAATCACAAAGGTGACGCAGGTAGCCAATCTCACAAATTCCCTTTGATATTCCATCACCGATCGACTACCCTGCTTGATAGTCTTCAAGTCATCCTCAAGCTTCTGTTTGACACTATAAGAAAAGAAGGCCCCAAATAACATTTCCCTGAAAGTAGACCATGTAGGAAAAGAAGTGTCAATAGAAGGAGTAGGTCCCACAGTCTTCCACCAAATCCGAGCTGTGCCCTCCAAAAAGTGAACCGCTAGAGGAACCCGCTCGTCCTCCTCCATAATTAGATCCTCAAATAGTTTCTCCATAATGTCCACCCACTTTTCCACTACTCATGGATCGGTCGTCTCACCCTCAAAGATAGGTGGCTTGTACTTTCAGAATTCCACCAAGCTCGCCCTCACCCTAGCCCGCTCATGCTGCACCACCGGATCCCTACCGGCCACGACCGCGGATTGAGTGGGGGAAGGCGTGGTGCCCGCACCTCTCACCGGAACCCCAACCGTAGCTCCCGGCCTCGATCCCTGAGCTACTAGAGAAGGGACATCCGGAGGTGCCGCCACCAGTATTGCTGATGCCCTTGCCGTAGTGGTGTCCGCTGGAAGAGTATCCTCACCACCTGTTGTCGGTGCTTGCACCCTAGACGGTGGTGACCCAGGAGCAGAAGCCAAGGTAGTCGTAACCAACGTCGTCGTCTCACGAGCTATCTGTTGTACGACATCAGTGAGCACCGCTAGTTGCCCCAATAGATCCTAAACCTGTTGCCGGAGCAACTTGTCCTCCATGGCTGTGGCAGCCTCGGCGGTGGTCGGCCTAGCTCCCTCCTCTCCTCTGCCTTCACCCGAAGATCGGGTACGAGCCATACTCTGTTCATACGTCGCAAAGGATTAGCAACAAACAATATCCAAAAACCAGTCAAACCAACAAAACAAATAGTAAAAGAAAGGCATAACAAATAGAACAAAACTTAAAGCCACCTACTCATGTGACCGGGGGACTTTGCTGATTACACTAGATAATTGCACGAAGTAAGATACCGTGGATGTTTGGTTATTAATGGAACTCAAAGATATGCAAATTACGTGATTGGTGCCCTTATACTCTGATACCATTTTAATCTGTCACGCCCCGGGGGTAATTTGAAAGCGAAAAATATCCCAATTTTTTTTCTAAAAACCTTTTGTCCCCCGGCACGTGCCCAGACCTGCCACATACACAATGTCACTTTCAATAAACGGACAGAGTCTCCCTTGTATATGCACGGCGTCGCACAACATATAATCACCAATCACCACTAGTTTAACATACATATGCTCAATTAAGGGATTAAATAAACTTTTATATCATTCAAAGGAAACTCGCCCAATCGACATACTCTAAGTTGAAATGATAAAGCCACAAGGTTTTAAAATAGTGCCTACCCGACACTCTTGTTTTAGAAATCCATTTTCGCAATTGTTTAACTTTTCAAAACCTTCACATTCACATTCAATCAACACAAGATAAGAATGAAAGATCAAAAGTTTATCATCCCAAAGCCATCACGGCGTTCCAATGTTCCAACATTCATATCACATCATCATCCACATCACAAGTTGTTCAAAAGTCATGCATCAATATCCACTAAGTGTAATAACAAAAAAGTGGAGTAAAAAAGGGTCACCGAAATGATGAAAATGCAAGTCACTTGTGAGCCGACGCCTCTCCTCCATCCCCGCCGGAACCTGTCACATGGTGGGAGTCAGTGACCAAAATATAGGAAGGAAAATAACCAACAACATAATAATAACATGCTGTAATATGTACAAAAATTAAATAGGACAACAAACCGTAAACCGGAACATCCATTTCATTCTTACCATCCATTCCATTCTTACCATCCCTTAGTCCGTAGACCTAAGGAATTACCAACCTTACTCAATCCTTTGATGCTCTTTTTACCCTCCCTGTCACACCTCAGAGGGCCCCTACGTAAACACCACGTAGAGTTTCACGTGTCCTTAGACCACTTCCCAGGTTAAGTACACCCTTGCGGTGGACAAACCGCTGGTGCACGTGACTGCGCCATGAGCTTCCAAAACTTGTATCTGTAGACTAGATCGTAATAGCTGTACCCGATAAAGTCAATTGTTTTTTCTTGTCCTCCTTTTGTATGTACCAATTTTGCCAAAACATTCAACACCCTATCCTTCCTTACCCTTAAAATAATTATGCCAAAAATTACAATAAAAATGGAGAGGAGAACCGAACTCCATGGTCCAACAGCATCCTCTACCTTGGTTCGATTACCCATCTCTTATCGGCGAATAAAACGATGTGTGAAAACTCCCAAAACACCTAAAACTTTGCCCAGGCAAAAACTACAACATAAACCGTTGTCAAAAACATCATCGTAACAAAATTCCACGAGTTGGGGGGTCAAACCGGAGTTCCGATGGCGAAACCAGTGAAAAACATCGCTTATTGAAACAAAACGGCTAACGATGCGACGAAACGGCAGAAACGAAGCCACGGTGAAACATCAAGCGGCGGCGGCCTGATCCCGTACCGGTGCTGCCACGGGGATCCCCTGCGCTTGGCGCTCCGCGTGGCCCACCCCCTCCCCTTGCGGGTGGCGCCCCGCAAGGGTGTGCCCCGCACGGCCAAAACACGCCCGCGAGCGGCGCCCCGCATGGGCCACGCCCTGTCACGCCCCCGGGGGTTTTTGAGTCAAGCAGAGCGGAAAAATGCGTGTATATTTTTTTTTTCTTAATATAGTAACATAAGCCTCATACCCGGTGCGTGCCAGACCGCCACATACACAAATTCTCTCTGCCAACGGACAGAGTCTCCTTTGTATATGCACGGCGTCTCATTTACAATATCATCCATTGACCATCAACCATCAACCATACAGTAGATATACATCACAAATTAGAGTACATTAATTTAACTACTGTTTTAAAAGATCGGCGTCCACTCGACACCTTATTTTTTCCAAGCAAGTTATTAAAGCGGCATCACCGTTTGGAAAGGATAAAACCAGCGGTTGCAAAACCCGTGCCCACACGGCACTTCGTTTTGAGAAAATATTTTCGAAATCATTTGGTTTTTCATGAAAACGCGCCGCGTATGAAAACGTCACTAAAAGTACATCTAAAACGTAAAAGTACATCTCATCCACAGTGCTAACTAATACATGTCCACAACTAATATGATACACAAGCAAATTAACTATTTAAAGTATAAAGGAAAATGAGATAAAAACCAAGTATTCTGACTACGGTCCTCGCGACGCAGTCTCACCGCCATCCCGGCTAACGCACCTAGTAACACCTGTCACGGAGTGGGTAAAGTCAGTGACAAACAAAGTAGATGTCTAAATAACAACAAGGAAGGAAAAACAAACCGATTACACCGAAACCTTTCGCTAAAACTCTGTACATAATTAAGCTGGGCACCAACCCCAGATTTGTCAATTAAGCTGGGCACCAACCCCAGAGTACCTGTCGGAGAGACTAAAGTCTCCCCTCGTGCGCAAACACCTTTTTGATGCTTTTAACCTCTTCACGGTGCTGGTGTGCTATTTTCAGCTGGCGCGAAGAGGTCCTCACGGCTCCCACTCCTTTGTGAGGCACACGGGTCAAAAAGACCACTCTTCCGGAAAAGTACACCCATGCGGAGGCCAATCCGCCTGTGTACGTGCAGCATCCGAAACCGGATTTGCCGAGATCGGCGTGTAGTGAGCACCGCGACCGCAGTCGCTTCGGTTGTATTAGATAAAATATATTTATGCGAAAGGTTAAACTGTCCATCTACTTTGTTAGGCAAATTGAAAGCATTATAAATGATGATAGATGCACTTACTGCACTTGTTGCACTTATAGCAACCGTACCCACCTTGTTGAAGAGAAATCGGAACACCTGAATCCTTTGCGCACTCCCGCTGCGCACCTGGACCTAAAGAAAGTCCGCAAGGATAACTATGGTCAAAAACGTGTACTAACATCCCAAAACGAAAGACCCGATTTACTATTTTTGACGGAAAAGTCCAACACCGTCCGGTTCGCCGAAAACCGGAACCCCGCGCCGCCGTCGCCGCCCGCCGGAGTCCCGCGCGGTTCGGAACCGCGTGGCGTGTCTCCGCGGGCGGCGCCCACGCGGCGCGGCGCCTCGCGCGGCGCCCGCGCGGGTGCTGCCCGTGCGGCGGCCGCGCGGTGCCCCGCGCGGCGCCCGCGCGGGTGCGGGCCCGCGCGGCGCCCGCGCGGGGTTGCCCGCGCGGGTGCCCCGCGCGGCGCCCGCGCGGTTGCGGGCCCGCGCGGGTGCCGCCCATGCGGCGGCCGCCCGCCGCACGCGCGGCGCCCGCGTGGATACGACCCGAGCGGAGCCCGCGTAGTGCCCGCGCGGTCCCGTCGCCGCTTGCGGCGGCGACCGGCCGTCCGCGACATTCCTCCGCGCGATGCCCTAGCGGCACCGCGCGTCTCCGCCGTCCGTTCCGCGCCCTAGCATGACGACGATGACGGCGACGGTGACGGAGACGACGGAGAAGACCAAAAAAAAAACCCAACAAAAGAACGACGGAAAAATCCCGAAAAATTTGTAAAAATTATTTTACTAACCGAAGATCGACGGGGTGGTCGCCCGGTCGCGTTCTTGCCTTCGGTTCGATGTCTGGGAAGATCGGGCTCTTTCTCTTTCTCCTTTTCCTTTCTTCCGGCTAGGGTTCCGTCTTTTCTCTTTTCTCTTTCTTTCTCTTCTCACCGGCTAGGGTTTTTATTTTTCTTTTCTTTCCCTCCGATAAACGAGATCACTTATATAATCCCTATTATTTGATTATTTCCTTAATTCGTACGTACGTAGAAAGGAAAACCACAAATATCCGATTTTTATTTCCTAAATTAAATATCTGATCCACAAGATAAAATCCCACCTTTTAAATCCTGGTCACCAATTATTTAATTCCCTTAATTAAATAATCATGGGAAATAAATTCCCAATTTTATTTATCGTCACCGATTAATTAATTTCTTAATTAATTAATTACACGTATTATCCAAACTTTCTCAGAAAGCGTGTCGGATATTTTACACGAATTCCGATGCGCACCTAAACTCATCGTGATCTTAGAAACCCCATTCCGGGAGATCCGTACATCGGATTCCCGATCCGATCGCACCGTCGGTCTACATTTTTCGGGCCCTTTGCCAGAAAAATACACGCACCCCCCACCGGCCGACTATTAAAAATTAAATAATTTTATTTCACTTAAAGGCTTAAATAATTACATGTGAGTCAAAAATACCCCCTAAGGGCCGGATCATTACACCACTCACACTTTATAAAAAGTTTCGTCCCGAAACTTAAGTACAAACCTCACTAAACAATTCAGGAAAACATTCCCTCATTTTCGATTCCAGTTCCCATGTCGCCTCGCGCTCTTCGTGGTTGCTCCACTGGACCTTCACATAGGAGATAGTTCGATTTCGCAACTTCTTGTCCTCTCTTGCCAAAATCCGCACCGGCGTCTCCTCGACGCTTAAATCCTCTCGCAACTCGATGGTGGAGGCATCCAAGGCATGAGAGGGGTCAGCTAGGTACTTCCGGAGCATTGAGACATGGAACACGTTGTGGACTCGTTCGAGGTTCGGCGGCAAGGCTAATCGGTACGCCACCGGTCCTACGCGTTCTAGGATCTCGAACGGTCCCACGTACCTCGGGCTTAACTTTCCCTTTATGCCGAAGCGTCGGTTCCCCTTGGAGGGCGAAACTCGGAGTAACACATGCTCACCCACCATGAACTCTAAGTCTCGGCGTCTGTTGTCCGCGTAGCTTTTCTGTCTGCTCTGGGCGGTCAGTAGCCTTTGCCTAATCAATCGCACCTTTGCTTCGGTCTCCTCCACCAAATCTGGGCCCAGAAACTTACGCTCACCCAAGTCGTCCCAGCATATTGGAGACCGACAGCGGCGCCCGTACAGGGCCTCGTATGGTGCCATCTGAATGCTGGCCTGGTAACTGTTATTGTAGGCAAATTCCACTAGGGGCAAACACCGTGCCCACCCTTCGCCCAAGTCCAAAACGCATGCTCGAAGCATGTCCTCCACAATCTGTATCACCCGCTCTGATTGTCCATCGGTTTGCGGGTGAAAAGCCGTACTGAAGTGCAACTTGGTTCCCATTGCTCGCTGCAGGCTTTGCCAAAAGTTTGACACAAATCGCGTGTCCCTGTCCGACGTGATAGATGTCGGCACCCCATGCAACCTTACTATCTCGTTGATGTAAGTTTGTGCCAGTCGTTCCCGCGTCCACGTCGTGTGTATGGGCAGAAAGTGGGCCGATTTCGTCAAACGGTCCACAATCACCCATATTGCATCGTGTCCCTGTGACGATCTCGAAAATCCGGTCACAAAATCCATGGTAATCATGTCCCATTTCCACTCGGGCACCGGTAAAGGTTGCAATTTCCCTGCCGGGCGCTGATGCTCGGCCTTCACCTGTTGGCACACCAGGCAGTGTGCCACAAATCGAGTCACGTCTTCCTTCATCTTTGGGCCACCAGAAGGTCTGTTTGACGTCCTTGTACATCTTCGTTCCCCGGGGTGCGCTGCATATGGGGCAGTATGCGCCTCCCGCAGGATTTCCTCTTTGAGTTCGGTAGATCCGGCACGCAGATTCGTCTCCGAAATCGTATCGTGCCGTCGGAGTTTACTGTGAAATCACCTTCCTGGTCGGCGGTTATTCTACTTCGCACCAGCTGGAGTTGGTCATCAGTCGATTGCCCTTCGAGAATTCTGTCCAGCAAGGTAGGTCTGACCACCAGTGTCAGAAGTTGTGCGACTGTACCTGCCGGTACTACTTCTAGTCTCAATCGCGAAAATTCCGCAATCAGACTATCTTGCTGGGTGATGGCACTTACACCTGCCTCCTCGGCCTGCCCCTTGCGACTCAGGGCGTCGGCCACCACGTTTGCCTTTTCCGGGTGGTAGTGGATCGTTAAATCGTAATCCTTCAGTAGCTCGAGCCACCGTCTTTGTCGTAATTTAACTCCTTTTGGGTGAAAAGGTACTTAAGACTTTTATGATCTGAGTACACATTGCAGTGCGCCCCATACAGGTAGTGTCTCCAAAGCTTGAGGACAGAACACCACCGCTGCGAGTTCCAAATCGTGCACCGGGTATTCCGCTCGT
>CM054939.1:15206849-15369120 GCA_029168755.2 Tillandsia fasciculata | reverse complement strand
AACCCAACTCACTAGTCCCCGGTCCTATTGTCTAAGGCAGGAAGTTGGACCTATTTGACCCATAATAAAGGGCCAACACCCAAGACAACTAAGTCTTCGCATCCTTATTGGGCAGGAAGGTACAGAGTATTTGCTCCTAAGGGTTCTCCTGGGGTCAAGACCAACATTACTCTTCGTAAGGGGTCTTTCCTGCTACTACTTCCCTCGGGTAGTGCGTCCTTTGTCGTGTCGTCGCATAAGACCCCTCATCCGTGTCGCGACTCCGAAGAATCATTCCCGGGTTCGGGGCAGTAAAAACGAAACTGTCCCAGTTTGTCACGTTAGAAGCAAAGGTCGTGCTTCCGGAATGAATAATTTCCCCCGAGGTGCTCCTCTGTAGATGATGCATGGCCGGTCTCCGCTAGAAAATCCCCCTCCTGAGAAGGGCTGGGGTCGTTTCTTGTCCATGTCGTACTCCGAGTCCTCTTGGTCGGCGCGCATCACCTCGAATCCACGCTCCACTATGGTGGCCCTATCCACCACTTTCTGGAAGGTGTGGAGTTCCACTACTCGCACGACTTCGAAAGTATTGCTCCGCAATCCGTCTACAAAGAGGTGGGCTTTGTGTGCTTCATCCCTTATAACAACGGAAACACAATTGGCCAACCTTACATATTCTTGTCGATACTCCATGACGTATCGATTCCCCTGTCTAATGTGTTTCCAGGTTCCGTGCGGTGTCTTCGGATATTGGGGTGGTCAGCCCCCGTCGGGAAAGTCGTTCCCGGGTTATGGCTGGGGTCGTTTCGGCCCCCGGCAGACTCATGATCCTTCTGCCGGGTGCGTGGAACGGCCAATTCCCGCCCTACCATAGTGGTCCTATCGATCACTTCTCGGTAAGCGGGTAGACCCACCGTCGGTATTACCCGATTAGCGTCGCTATGTGGACCACGCTTGTGAAGGCGAGCCTGGTGGGGTTCGTCTTTTCTAACAAAAAGGGGAGAGCGCTATGCCATGTCGCGTAATCCGTTGTTGGAGTAGCCGATTCTCCACTGTTGCCGGAACCGTCGTATCCTCTTCTGCACCATCGATTGAAGAGCGGCTTCGGGCCATTAACCGTGCAAATAAAGAAACCAAGTTAGCCCTAAGGTTATCACCCTAGCACCTAGACTTACGAACACACCTACATTAAATCCCCTTTTTCCCCGTACTCTCACGTACTACCGCACCTACACCTTGGTTATCTCATGTCCAATTTGCTTGTGGCACCTTACACTGTGGATGTGGATCACGTCTACTATGGTTATGGTTGTTTCTCTCTGATACCATTTAATCTGTCACGCCCCCGGGGGTTTTTGAGTCAAGCAGAGCGGAAAATTGCGTGTATATTTTTTTTTTTTCTTAATATAGTAACATAAGCCTCATCCCCGGTGCGTGCCAGACCGCCACATACACAAATTCTCTCTGCCAACGGACAGAGTGTCCTTTGTATATGCACGGCGTCTCATTTACAATATCATCCATTGACCATCAACCATCAACCATACAGTAGATATACATCACAAATCAGAGTACATTAATTTAACTACTGTTTTAAAAGATCGGCGTCCACTAGACACCTTATTTTTTCCAAGCAAGTTATTAAAGCGGCGTCACCGTTTGGAAAGGATAAAACCAGCGGTTGCAAAACCCGTGCCCACACGGCACTTCGTTTTGAGAAAACATTTTCGAAATCATTTGGTTTTTCATGAAAACGCGCCGCGTATGAAAACGTCACTAAAAGTACATCTAAAACGTAAAAGTACATCTCATCCACAGTGCTAACTAATACATGTCCACAACTAATATGATCCACAAGCAAATTAACTATTTAAAGTATAAAGGAAAATGAGATAAAAACCAAGTATTCTGACTACGGTCCTCGCGACGCAGTCTCACCGCCATCCCGGCTAACGCACCTAGTAACACCTGTCACGGAGTGGGTAAAGTCAGTGACAAACAAAGTAGATGTCTAAATAACAACAAGGAAGGAAAAACAAACCGATTACACCGAAACCTTTCGCTAAAACCCTGTACATAATTAAGCTGGGCACCAACCCCAGATTTGTCAATTAAGCTGGGCACCAACCCCAGAGTACCTGTCGGAGAGACTAAAGTCTCCCCTCGTGCGCAAACACCTTTTTGATGCTTTTAACCTCTTCACGGTGCTGGTGTGCTAATTTCAGCTGGCGCGAAGAGATCCTCATGGCTCCCACTCCTTTGTGAGGCACACGGGTCAAAAAGACCACTCTTCTGGAAAAGTACACCCATGCGGAGGCCAATCCGCCTGTGTACGTGCAGCATCCGAAACCGGATTTGCCGAGATCGGCGTGTAGTGAGCACCGCGACCGCAGTCGCTTCGGTTGTATTAGATAAAATACATTTATGCGAAAGGTTAAACTGTCCATCTACTTTGTTAGGCAAATTGAAAGAATTTTAAATGATGATAGATGCACTTACTGCACTTGTTGCACTTATAGCAACCGTACCCACCTTGTTGAAGAGAAATCGGAACACCTGAATCCTTTGCGCACTCCCGCTGCGCACCTGGACCTAAAGAAAGTCCGCAAGGATAACTATGGTCAAAAATGTGTACTAACATCCCAAAACGAAAGACCCAATTTACTCTTTTTGACGAAAAAGTCCAACACCGTCCGGTTCGCCGAAAACCGGAACCCCGCGCCGCCGTCGCCGCCCGCCGGAGCCCCGCGCGGTTCCGAACCGCGCGGCGTGTCTCCGCGAGCGGCGCCCCAGCGGCGCGGCGCCTCGCGCGGCGCCCGCGCGGGTGCTGCCTGTGCGGCGGCCGCGCTGTGCCCGTGCGGCGGCCGCGCGGTGCCCACGCGCGCGGCGCCCGCGCGGTGGTCGCCCGCACGGCGCCAGCGCGGGTGCCCCGCGCGGCGCCCGCGCGGTTGCGGGCCCGCGCGGGTGCCCCGCGCGGCGCCCGCGCGGTTGCGGGCCCGCACGGGTGCCGCCCGCGCGGCAGCCGCGCGGCGCCCGCGCGGTTGCTGGCCCGCGCGGGTGTCGCCCGCGCGGGTGCCGCCCGCGCGGCAGCCGCGCGGCGCCCGCGCGGTGCCCGCGCGGTTGCTGGCCCGCGCGGGTGTCGCCCGCGCGGCGCCCGCGCGTACGACCCGCGCGGTCCCGTCGCCGCTTGCGGCGGTGACCGGCCGTCCGCGACATTCCTCCGCGCGATGCCCTAGCGGCACCGCGCGTCTCCGCCGTCCGTTCCGCGCCCTAGCATGACGACGATGACGGCGACGGTGACGGAGACGACGGAGAAGACCAAAAAAAAAAAACCCAACAAAAGAACGACGGAAAAATCCCGAAAAATTTGTAAAAATTATTTTACTAACCGAAGATCGACGGGGAGGTCGCCCGGTCGCGTTCTTGCCTTCGGTTCGATGTCCGGGAAGATCGGGCTCTTTCTCTTTCTCCTTTTCCTTTCTTCCGGCTAGGGTTCCGTCTTTTCTCTTTTCTCTTTCTTTCTCTCCTCACCGGCTAGGGTTTTTATTTTTCTTTTCTTTCCCTCCGATAAACGGGATCACTTATATAATCCCTATTATTTGATTATTTCCTTAATTCGTACGTATGCAGAAAGGAAAACCACAAATATTCGGTTTTTATTTCCTAAATTAAATATCTGATCCACGAGATAAAATCCCACCTTTTAAATCCTGGTCACCGATTATTTAATTCCCTTAATTAAATAATCATGGGAAATAAATTCTCAATTTTATTTATTGTCACCGATTAATTAATTTCTTAATTAATTAATTACACGGATTATCCAAACTTCCTCAGAAAGCGTGTCGGATATTTTACACGAATTTCGATGCGCACCTAAAGTCATCGTGATCTTAGAAACCCCATTCCAGGAGATCCGTACATCGGATTCCCGATCCGATCGCACCGTCGGTCTACATTTTTCGGGCCCTTTGCCAGAAAAATACCCGCACCCCGCACCGGCCGACTATTAAAAATTAAATAATTTTATTTCACTTAAAGGCTTAAATAATTACATGTGAGTCAAAAATACCCCCTAAGGGCCGGATTGTCACGCCCCGGGGTCGAAACTGCGACCCGGGCTCGCTAACAGATCCGCCATCTGTATGGAAACTGCCGTACAGACGAAGCGTTTAACCTGCAAAAAGAATTAACTACCGAATACAGATATCAGAGCTGAAAGTAAACTACTGAAAAACTGAAAATAATACAATATCCATCTCCCCAAATACGATCGTATAAAAAAAAAGTCCTCTGATACAAAAACCCAAAAGGGAGATATCTCCAATAAATACATCAGTGTACAAGCTCTCAATACAAAAAATATCCTCACTACATCATTCTCTCAGACTGTAAAATAAAATACAACTCTATACCTCACAACAAAGGTCTCTCAACAGAGGAAAAAGAAGTAAACTAATCTACTGAAGCTCTCCTCTGAAGGGGTACCGCTACACTCCAACGATGGATAGGGAACTAGCTCGCGACTCCCTCGCCTCGGACAGAAGGATCAACAACAGGTGCACAGGAACAGGAGAGGAAGTCCCTGGGGAAAAGACACCATGACGGGTGTGAGAACTACTTCCCACAGTAGTTCTCAGTGGGTGCCGTCAACAAGCCCAACGGTCTGCCCACAAAGTCTACCAGAGGCATAAAGTAACAAAAGCAGGGCTGAAAGAGGAAAAGCTGGAAAATAACTCTATAGCTACTATGCCTCTATCTAGATGCTCAAGAAGTAGAACAGATGATAATATGATGCATCTACTAACTCACACTGTACAGTCACCCAATCTACACTGACTGCCGCATAGGGTCCAGTCAAACCTGCGCCTACCTACTGCCGTAACATCCACGGAGGACCGGACTTACGTAGGGCGTCCGTGACTGCCACTAACTGGCCCAGCCAGAGGGACTGCGTCCGTAACTGCCACTAACTGGCCCAGTCAGAGGGACGACGTCGATGTGAGGACCCGGACCCCCACGGCAGGGTTTACTGGTGGTTTGGAGGCTTCAGGGAGTGCGTGTGTGCGTGCCGGGCCCCAGACTTGAGTTTCTGGTAAATTTAGAGCTTGTTTTCTTTGCTGAGAGTCCAATTTGGGTGTGTGAGGTGGTTGCGCGCTTATTGGAGCTAAGTTGGTGACCCAGCACAAAAATTGGATCAAGTTTACTTTTCCGAGAAATTTTGGGAAATTTTAGAAGCGGAATTTGGCCGAACGGATCTCGGATTTGGATTCAGCGCGCGAAAACGAGCGAAATGGACTATTTACTTGAATTTTTCAGAGCCCGGACGCGAAAACACGGAAATCGAGGCATGGGGTACTGTTCCGGCGGCCGGAGAGGCGCCGGCGGCCGGGCAGGCGGCGGAGCGGCGCGGGCAGGCGGCGAGCGGCGCGGGCAGGCGCGCGGGCGCGCGGGCAGGCGCGCGGTCCACCGCGGAGTCGTGCACCGTACGGATGGGACACGTGGCGCTTTCCTGTTGGTCGGTTCAGTAGGCGCGGTCCACGGGATTTTGGCTTTGGTGCACGGTGAACCGAGGGACACGTGGCGTTGTGTGGTTGGCTGGTTCTGGTGCACCCGGTCCACGCGGCGGCGGCGGCTGAGGCGGTGCCTCGGGGCGCGTGCCCGACCCGGGTCCGGCGGCGGCGCGGCCGCGCACGTCGCGCGACGTGCGCGTTGACCGGGCCGGCGTGGGGGGCGCCACGTGGCGCCCCGTGGTTGGTCCGGCGCAGGGGTGCACGACGCCTGGTCGGGACACGTGGCACCTCGTGATTCGTCGGGGTCGTGCGCCGGGTGCAGGGGGAGGTTTCCTGGGACACGTGGCGGCCTGAGGGAGTTTCGGGCGCGCACAGTAACGGGCCGGCCCGTTACTGTAGCAGCCCGAAAACTTTCGGGCGCCCGAAAGTTGGGCCCGAAAGTGACATAAGTGGCTTTTGGGCTGCTTTTCCTTGTGGGCCTATAAATAGGCCACTTTGGCCGCGATTTTGAGCCCTTTCCGAGGGGAATTAGCAACTGCTCCCTTTACCAAATTTCTTCCTCTTCCTCTTGGGAATCTCCTGGTGAAATTTCAGAACTTTTGGAAGCCGCGACGACTGTGTTTTCTACCTCGAAGTGCGGAGCGACGGTTTTCTGTTGGAGGCCCGTTATCGTCGCATTTCGGTCAAAAATTTCCACAGAGCTACCCCGACATCCGATTTCAGCGATTTTTGCGGCGTTGGATTCACGAGAGGTAAATCTTCGACTTTCGTGTTGAGTGTTTTGTCCAGATTTGGGTTTTTGGCACGGATTTCGAGGCATTACTGAGCCGCTGTTTTGTTGTGAGATTTCTGGACAGCACTCACTTCGCGGATTTTTATCTCCACATCCGGACATCGGAATTCGACGATTCAAGAGCCTATCGACATCTACACTTCGCGAGGATCGTCGTGATATTTTTATTGGAATTTTAAAAAAATTTATTTTCAGGTGAAAATCGCGTTTGAACAGTAACTGTGTATGCAGATTTTTTGGAATGTGATTGTTATGTGTTAATTGGTTGTAATTGTGAGTTGTTGTTGTACCCAGGACTGTAAGAGCACTTTTTGTGCTTCTGGCTCTGTGGATCTGGGCAGTTGTCGTTTGCTGGACTGTTTATCTGTTCCGTCCCGGACAGTTAGCGCGATCAGGTGGGTGATCTTGCTTACAAATTCTATGGACTGCACTCTAATTCTACAAGTAGATTAGCATGCATGTTAGTATATGAGCCAGATAATATGTGTAAACTGTATGTTGGAAACCACGGTAGCTAATTGCTAAATCTGTCGATCTCTTGATAAACTTTGCGATTTGGGAACTTAACTTAGCATAATTGCCTGTTAATTAATTATCATGCGCCACTAAACTACCATAACTTGAACATACATCAGATTTATTTATCACTTTAGCTTTTCCACAGTGGTAGTATTCTTGTCACTCTGGTTATAGTGATTTTTTCCCGAGTCGTGGGCCGGGAGGTTTATTAGCTGGGGATTGCATTTGCACTCGTGTCTGGGGACCGAGTGGCGTCTGTAGCAGTCTGTAGATCGGCTTGCATTGAGATAGTGATAGTGATAAGGATAGTGACAGTGGATCTGGGATTTTTGGGACATGGTCATAGTGACAGTGTGGATTTTTAGCCAGTAAGTGAGATAGTGATTGGATCATAGCCTGCATGTGCCACCTTTGTGCTGGACAGTGTTGCGCAGTTATTTGACTCGAGCGGGTCGCTCCCCTCGAGTGCCACTCCGGAGTAGGCGAGACCGGGTTGTAGTACCGGCTTTGAGATTGAGCTAGATACCGGGTTGGAGTACCGGACATACCTACAGTAGTAGGTAGGCGCAGGTTTGACTGGGCCCGTTGTGGCAGTCAGTTTGGATTGGGTATTCTGAGTTGAGTGTCAGTTGTGGCATATCGTCCTCCTGTTCTTCCCCTTGAGCATTGTAGATAGGGGCATAGTAGCAGTAGATGTTTACTTTCCAGCTTTTCATACTGCATTTCTTTTGTTACTTTTATCTCTAGTAGACTTAGTGGGCAGGCCGTCGGGCTTGTTGGCGGCACCCACTGAGAACTACTGTGGGAGGTAGTTCTCACACCCGTCGTGGTGTCTTTTCCCCAGGGACTTCAGCTCCAGTTCCTGCGGTGCCAGTTGCTGATCCTGCTCTTCCAGACCGAGGTAAGGGAGTCGCGAGATAGATCCCTTCCCCCTTCAGCTTCAGTGTTGTAGAGGTACCCTTATATTTTGGTGGTGTGATGTTTGAGAGATTATGTAGTGAGGTATCGAGTTGTACTTTTTTGCTTTCTTTGAGAGACTTTTGTATTTGTTGGTGAGGACTTATTGTATTATGAGAGTTGTACTTATTTTATTTCTAGCAGTTTACCTTGCTCTGATATCTGTTTAGTGTAGTATCTCCCTTTTTGCAGGTTAGACGCTACGCCTCTACAGGGCTTCCTGTAGGGACGGCGGATCTGTTGGCGAGCCCGGGGTACAGTCTTGACCCCGGGGCGTGACAGATTAGAGTGGTATCAGAGCTTAGGGTGTAGGTCTTGAGGACTTAGGAACCCTAGCCTTATGGTTAAACCCTAGGATGACCCACGTGAGAGCCGAGACTTTTAGCGAAAGTCTTGATTGGGTATCTAACTCTCCCGAGTGGATAGGGACGAGTGATAGACATGCCTTCCTTCTGTGGCGACTATGTTGGCTGCAGACAACATAGTGCTTCGGGAAGGGGGACATGCCTTTTGACTTTCGCTAGATTGGGTCGAGTGTTGCTTTTGGTTTTGATTGTGTGTTTTGTCCCTCAGGTGGGGATGCCTCCTCGACGTTCGATGGTGACGCGCTCGCAGCCTTCGTCCTCTGAGCCCGAGCAGGAGGACTCGGGGCGAGGACCACAGACTGAGATTCAGGAGCTTCGTGCCCAGATGGCACAGTTGGCTGAGGCGGCTAGACGCCAGGAGGAGGCAGTGGCGCGGCTGACGCTCTTATTGGAGCAGAGAGCACAGCCGGCAGTGGCACCCCCTGAGGCTTCGCCGGTGCCTTCTTCCCCTGTTGTAGCACCCCCTGTGGTGCAGTCTGCACCGGCGGTTCCTGCTGAGCCGGTTTCGAGTAGGCCACCTGCTGGGACGACGGGAGCGTTGACTGAGACAGAGCAGCGGGAGGTTGTTGATTTGCTGATGAGACTGCGGCGGTTCGATCCGCCCCGCTTTTCGGGCATGGATGCTGAGCCTTGGGCAGCCGAGACTTGGATTACCACCTTGGAGCGCCACTTTGAGAGCTTATTTGTGGATGAGAGGTATCGGGTTATTCTGGCTACCCATTTTCTGGAGAGCAACGCCGAGGCGTGGTGGCGGCGTGTGCGACCCGCTGGTCCACCGGGGACGCAGCTTCTTTCCTGGGCCGAGTTCCGAAGCATGTTGCTGGGAGCCTTCTTTTCAGAGAGTGTTCGACAGCGGCTGGAGGAGCGGTTGAAGAATCTCCGCCAGGGAGATAGGCCTGTGCACTTGTACATAGCGGAATTTAACCAGCTATTGGCTTGTGTGCCTCATGTGGCTAGAGATGAGAGCCATCGCGTTTATATGTTTGAGAGAGGACTTCGCCGAGATATTTACCAGTTTGTCCGCTCCCGCCGACTGCAGACCTTGGAGGCCTCGATGGAGCAGGCTTTGTATGTGGAGAGTGGAGAGGCCGTGATGGATGAGGTATCTCCGGCCCCTGTAGCGACTCTTGGGGCGAAGCGCCCGGCTTCTCCGGAGGAGGGGCAGTCTAGTAGGCAGGGACCCCCGAGACCTCCACGTTCCCACTCGCAGGGCCAGGGGTACCAGGGACATCAGAGATCGGGGGCGTCTCGCCAGGTACAGCAGCAGCAGCGTCGACCCCCACGACAGCAGACTTTTCAGCAGCAGCGTCCAGATCGGTGTGTTATCTGTGGAGGCCCACACTTACCGACTCAGTGCCCGCAGAGACAGGGCCATTGTTTTCGCTGCGGGCAGGCCGGTCACTTTGCGAGCGTGTGCCCTAGAGCCGGCCATCCAGCTCCTTCATCACATCTGCACCGTTTGTCCCTTTCCAGCCAGCCGATCCTTCTGCGGCCTATAGCAGGCCGGATGTTGCCTCATCTTCTTCCCGACAGCCAGAGCGACGTCCCCCGGCACCGAGCGGTCGTATTTATGCCGCTCGGTTGAGGTCACTTCAGCAGCGAGCAGGTCGTTGCAGGTATTATTCTGATCTTAGCACTCCGTGCTCGAGCTTCTTTTATACCGGTGCATCTCATTTATTCTTCAGTAGAGTTTTTGCATCTATTTGCATGTGCATCTTGGCATAATTAAGGGGTAGGAATTTGTGACTTGCATTAGCGTTTGGATTCATCCTAGTATCTTCCAGCAGAGGCGAATTTTGGGGCGTGATCATAACGGCTGAAACCTTGCGAGGCACGCCGATTGTTGTGTTGGTTCAGTTGCAGCTCCCCGACTCAGATTGAGCACTTGGGATGGACCAGTTGGTGCGGTATCGTGCAACATTTGATTGCGAACGGAGAACAGTGGCCTTTCCGCGAGTTGGACGACGGAAGATCATTTCCACTGGTTACCGAGGCATCCTTCCTGCAGCAGTGGCTTCAGCGGCTTTGGGTTAGGCGCGACTTGTCGAGCGTAGGTGGCGCCTAGGACTAGAGGGTTTGTCTCTAGGGGTCTTGGTTAGAGTGGTGTTTCTTTTTAGGGGCACGGGTAGACCGTAGCTTCCGTTTTGTTGCCGCAGCAGGAACGGCATCAACCCTCCTCTCCCTCTTTTCTCACTCTTGTGCTGAAATTCGCGAACAGGATGAAAGATACAAAAGACTACTCCAGAGGTGGGGACGGTGCCCGAACCTGTTTTTGTTGGATTAGGGCAAGGGCACTGGTCTCTCGGAACTTTCGAACTTTTCGCTAATTTCAGTTGTTTTCTAAATTTGAGAGTTGGAGGTTGATGACCTTCCTACTGGTGGAGCCCTTTCTTTTTCTGTTAAGTTTTGTAGCGTAATTCGAATAGTTTGGAGGCGTAGAGTTGGCTGTTCTTCTTAGTCCTCGGTGTTTGGGAATTCCTGAGTATTCCACGGTTGGACGCGCTTTGTGGAGAGTTTTTAGCGACTGGTGTGTTGGAGGCTTACCTTTGGGCTGGGAGACTCCCTTTTGAGCTGTGTTTGTTTCGAGGACGAAACTTTCTTTTAGTGGGGGAGGATGTGAGGACCCGGATCCCCACGGCAGGGTTTACTGTTGGTTTGGAGGCTTCAGGGAGTGTGTGTGTGCGTGTCGGGCCCCAGATTTGAGTTTCTGGTGAAATTTAGAGCTTGTTTTCTTTGCTGAGAGTCCATTTTGGGTGTGTGAGGTGTTTGCGCGCTTATTGGAGCTAAGTTTGTGACCCAGCACAAAAATTGGATCAAGTTTACTTTTCCGAGAAATTTTGGGAAATTTTAGAAGCGGAATTTGGCCGAACGGACCTCGGATTTGGATTCAGCGCGCGAAAACGAGCGAAATGGACTATTTACTTGAATTTTTCGGAGCCCGGACGCGAAAACACGGAAATCGAGGCATGGGGTACTGTTCCGGCGGCCGGAGAGGCGCCGGCGGCCGCCGGCGGACGGCGGAGCGCGGCGGAGCAGCCTCGGGCAGGCGGCGGAGCGGCGCGGGCAGGCGGCGAGCGGCGCGGGCAGGCGCGCGGGCGCGCGGGCGCGCGGGCAGGCGCGCGGTCCACCGCGGGGTCGTGCACCGTACGGATGGGACACGTGGCGCTTTCCTGTTGGTCGGTTCAGCAGGCGCGGTCCACTGGATTTTGGCTTTGGTGCACGGTGAACCGAGGGACACGTGGCGTTGTGTGGTTGGCTGGTTCTGGTGCACCCGGTCCACGCGGCGGCGGCGGCTGAGGCGGTGCCTCGGGGCGCGTGCCCGACCCGGGTCCGGCGGCGGCGCGGCCGCGCACGTCGCGCGACGTGCGCGTTGACCGGGTCGGCGTGGGGGGCGCCACGTGGCGCCCCGTGATTGGTCCGGCGCAGGGGTGCACGACGCCTGGTCGGGACACGTGGCACCTCGTGATTCGTCGGGGTCGTGCGCCGGGTGCAGGGGGAGGTTTCCTGGGACACGTGGCGGCCTGAGGGAGTTTCGGGCGCGCACAGTAACGGGCCGGCCCGTTACTGTAGCAGCCCGAAAACTTTCGGGCGCCCGAAAGTTGGGCCCGAAAGTGACATAAGTGGCTTTTTGGGCTGCTTTTCCTTGTGGGCCTATAAATAGGCCACTTTGGCCGCGATTTTGAGCCCTTTCCGAGGGAATTAGCAACTGCTCCCTTTACCAAATTTCTTCCTCTTCCTCTTGGGAATCTCCTGGTGAAATTTCAGAACTTTTGGAAGCCGCGACGACTGTGTTTTCTACCTCGAAGTGCGGAGCGACGGTTTTCTGTTGGAGGCCCGTTATCGTCGCATTTCGGTCAAAAATTTCTACAGAGCTACCCCGACATCCGATTTCAGCGATTTTTGTGGCGTTGGATTCACGAGAGGTAAATCTTCGACTTTTGTGTTGAGTGTTTTGTCCAGATTTGGGGTTTTGGCACGGATTTCGAGGCATTACTGAGCCGCTGTTTTGTTGTGAGATTTCTGGACAGCACTCACTTCGCAGATTTTTATCTCCACATCCGGACATCGGAATTCGACGATTCAAGAGCCTATCGACATCTACACTTCGCGAGGATCGTCGTGATATTTTTATTGGAATTTTAAAAAATTTATTTTTAGGTGAAAATCGCATTTGAACAGTAACTGTGTGCAGATTTTTTGGAATGTGATTGTTATGTGTTAATTGGTTGTAATTGTGAGTTGTTGTTGTACCCAGGACTGTAAGAGCACTTTTTGTGCTTCTGGCTCTGTGGATCTGGGAGTTGTCGTTTGCTGGACTGTTTATCTGTTCCGTCCCGGACAGTTAGCGCGATCAGGTGGGTGATCTTGCTTTCAAATTCTATGGACTGCACTCTAATTCTACAAGTAGATTAGCATGCATGTTAGTATATGAGCCAGATAATATGTGTAAACTGTATGTTGGAAACCACGGTAGCTAATTGCTAAATCTGTCGATCTCTTGATAAACTTTGCGATTTGGGAACTTAACTTAGCATAATTGCCTGTTAATTAATTATCATGCGCCACTAAACTACATAACTTGAACATACATCAGATTTATTTATCACTTTAGCTTTTCCACAGTGGTAGTATTCTTGTCACTCTGGTCATAGTGATTTTTTTCCCCGAGTCGTGGGCCGGGAGGTTTATTAGCTGGGGATTGCATTTGCACTCGTGTCTGGGGACCGAGTGGCGTCTGTAGCAGTCTGTAGATCGGCTTGCATTGAGATAGTGATAGTGATAAGGATAGTGACAGTGGATCTGGGATTTTTGGGACATGGTCATAGTGACAGTGTGGATTTTTAGCCAGTAAGTGAGATAGTGATTGGATCATAGCCTGCATGTGCCACCTTTGTGCTGGACAGTGTTGCGCAGTTATTTGACTCGAGCGGGTCGCTCCCCTCGAGTGCCACTCCGGAGTAGGCGAGACCGGGTTGTAGTACCGGCTTTGAGATTGAGCTAGATACCGGGTTGGAGTACCGGACATACCTACAGTAGTAGGTAGGCGCAGGTTTGACTGGGCCCGTTGTGGCAGTCAGTTTGGATTGGGTATTCTGAGTTGAGTGTCAGTTGTGGCATATCGTCCTCCTGTTCTTCCCCTTGAGCATTGTAGATAGGGGCATAGTAGCAGTAGATGTTTACTTTCCAGCTTTTCATACTGCATTTCTTTTGTTACTTTTATCTCTAGTAGACTTAGTGGGCAGGCCGTCGGGCTTGTGGGCGGCACCCACTGAGAACTACTGTGGGAGGTAGTTCTCATACCCGTCGTGGTGTCTTTTCCCCAGGGACTTCAGCTCCAGTTCCTGCGGTGCCAGTTGCTGATCCTGCTCTTCCAGACCGAGGTAAGGGAGTCGCGAGATAGATCCCTTCCCCCTTCAGCTTCAGTGTTGTAGAGGTACCCTTATATTTTGGTGGTGTGATGTTTGAGAGATTATGTAGTGAGGTATCGAGTTGTACTTTTTTGCTTTCTTTGAGAGACTTTTGTATTTGTTGGTGAGGACTTATTGTATTATGAGAGTTGTACTTATTTTATTTCTAGCAGTTTACCTTGCTCTGATATCTGTTTAGTGTAGTATCTCCCTTTTTGCAGGTTAGACGCTACGCCTCTACAGGGCTTCCTGTAGGGACGGCGGATCTGTTGGCGAGCCCGGGGTACAGTCTTGACCCCGGGGCGTGACAGTCGACAAGTCGCGATACAAAAGTAACAAATCCACCCCGGGCGTGGCTCTCGAGGGGCGCGACCCCACCGAGGAAAAGGTATCCGCACACTCTGTCGCTCAGGTGGCACTGCAGGCTATAGTCAAAATCCACGCTCACGCACTGAACGGAAGGACTCAGAAACCACAAACATCTCGCACACAGTCGGAGCACTCTCGACGACTCAGCTGATCAGCTCACACGAACACGAGACACAGGCCTCACCGACAGCTCACAATACAGAACACACTAGCTGGAGATACTCCACAGCCAGGAACGACCCACAACTCAGGGCCAACAACACTGGTCGGACAACACTCAACGACCCGGGACTACCGTCAACCCTAACGGCTCCCACAACAGAACACCAACCACACCGATAACTAGGGAAGGGCCGACACCATAAGGGTTTGGAAAACCCGATAGGTCGGTGCTAAGAACCCTATCAAACAAGAACAGACTCTAGGCTCCGCCTATCGAAGTTCCCGGCCCCCTTACAGTTCGGGAACTCGACAACCTCGGTACAACACGCAGAAGATAACAACTAGGGCCCGGAAGTTCCGGGAGACCAACACCTACAACCCTATCAAACAAGAATAGGTTCCAGGCTCGGCCCCCGTGGCTTTCGTCCCGACAAAGGAACGGCCCCTAGAACCCAGACCACTCGAATCCTTTCGAGTGGGGAGATTACAGGAAACAGGTGACATTTGTTATTGAAAACCATTTTGATCTGGAAGAAATCCATATTTAATGATTTTAGTTCTTTTTAGAAAAAAGTTTGAAAACAAGTGTTTTACCCAAACCCCGAAGGGCTGATGCCTTTGTCCAATCAAACAAGAACAGACTCCAGCGGCCCTTCGATGCTTGGAAGAAAGCATTGGTAGACTAAAATCATGTGTATGTCGAAAAGGATTCTAGGTTCTAGGTCCGGCTAACACTAGTAAACTACTGCCACTAACACAGTGGCGACAACCCAAACAGGGGGAAAAACAAGACCTCCCGGGACCACCGTTTACCCCAAACGGTTCCCGGTACAGACAAGCGATCCACTACATCTACCAGACTCCACTCTGCTCCCAAGCACGAGTGCAAATGCATCCCACACTAAAAAGAAGTCCCGACCGCTCGGCCCACTACCCGGGCGAGGATAACACTAAGTCCAGGAATGAAAGAACAGTGTGGATGTCTAAACATAAATAACCCTAGCCCAAGTGAGGGTTTTCTACTGGTCTGGTTACACATGCAACAAATGACGGGGGTGCTAGGTCAAGTTCCAAGATAACTATAATTTAACAGATGATAAAAGGAATAACAATTCCTATAATCTAGCATGCTACGCAAGGAAATAAACTATCATGCATAGTCCTACATCAGTAGAAATACTGTACAGTCCATAAAGCTTGGAGATAAGGCCACCCACCTCGATTTGCCACCAATTGCTCGTAGACACTTGCAATTGGCCTCCACGCGATCCGCACGCAAAACGAAGCACGATGTCGAAGTCCGCTCGCAAAACGGAGTCCGCACGCAAAACAGTGCACGGTGCCGGAGTCCGCACACAAAACGAAGTCCGCACGCAAAACGGTGCACGGTGCCGGAGTCCGCACGCAAAACGGAGCACGGTGCTAGAATCTGCACGCAAAACGGAGTCCGCACGCAAAACGGTACACGGTGCCGGAGTCCGCACGCAAAACGGAGCACGGTGCCAGAATCCGCACGCAAAACGAGTCCGCACGCAAAACGGTGCACGGTGCCGGAGTTCGCACGCAAAACAGAGTCCGCACGCAAAACGGTGCACGGTGCCGGAGTCCGCACGCAAAACGGTGTAGTAAAACACGGTCCCTAACACAGATAAGAGCAAGAGGGTCAATTGCAGTCCAAAAGAACGCCCCAAAACTGTGCCAAAAACACCGTAAAAATAAAGCGTGGGACTTACCCGATCGTGCCGCCGCTGCCGAACTGCTCCGTCGGAAAGCCTCGCGCACTCCACGAGGCCCACGACGCACCGCCGCACCACCCAAAAATTCCCTCCTCACTCCCTCTCTCACTCGGTTGAAGAAGAAGGAAAAGAAAATGGAGGAGAATGGTGTGCGGGGGAGAAAGAAGAAGAAGAAGAAGAGGAGGAGAAAGGGATGGTCCACGGTGCCAAGGTGCACGGTGGACCGGCCAATGGGGGGGCCTCCGCTCGCGGTCCACAGTGCAAAGGCGCGTGCACCAGGTCCAGGCGCGCGCCAGCCTGCCACGCGGCGCGCGTCACCGCGCGCCACGCGGGCGCCGCACCCGCGCGCTACACGCGCGCGGGACACCGCGAGCGCCACACCCGAACCCCCCCCCCCCACTCCCGCGCGGGCGCCAACGGGGGCCCGCCACGTGGCGGCCCCCTGCGTTGACCCGCGCAGAAGGCGCGCTTCCCCAGCGCGCCTCGCGCAGTGTGTTACGGAATTTGAGTTGGCGTATTTCGTGAAAGTATTGAGTCTTGAAGATTGAAGATGAAAGAACTTTGGATCATATACCTCAATCTCAAGAAAGAAGAATTCAAAAGGATCAGGTATGTTTAACTAAAGATCTTTTGGTGATCCGAATACTTCTTGTAGTGTAGAAACACCTGGAAGAAAGTTTTATTGCATAATCATCAAAAACTGGACATGGGACATGTTCAGGATCCGGATCGTGCTCGGCAATCCGGATCCCGAAGGGTGTTTGTTCATACACTGTTTCAATCCGGATCGCAGCATTTCATGATCCGGATCCCGAACACTGGTTTTACCTTTTCACTTGCATGATCCGGATCAGGAGTTGCAATCCGGATCCCGAACGTGATGTTTGGTGAAACTGTATGAACGATCCGGATCGGGGACTTCGATCCGGATCCCGAACTGGCATTTTTCTGGAAATCGTCTTTCTTGCTTCTGCGATCCGGATCGTCCAATTCCAATCCGGATCGCCGTCGTAAAATCTCCAGAAAAGGCAGTTTTTGATCCCTATCTTCTTCCAATGGTTTCTAACCTATAAATAGGCCCTGTATTCATTTTCTAGGGCATCCACATTGATCGGCACAAATAGAAAAAGATAGCCGAAAAGAAAAAATCCACATATAGAGAAGAAAGGAAATCAATAGATTTATTCTATGTTTCTTCATCTATATTGATTGATTTGATTCTAGGTTTTCCATACTCACATTTTGAGTAGAATCAAATCAATGAATACTTAGATGGTATTTCCGATCTATTTCTAATCTAAGTATTCGGCGGATCATCACCACCCAAAACAAACAACGATTTACCCTAAATCGGCGCGTGGACTCGCGTGGCCTTGTGGATTCAAGGTGCAACTACGTTCGTGGATTCGAAGCGTAGTATTGGGTGAAGACCGTGGATTCGGTCGGACGTCGTGGACTCGACGTTGGACGCTGTGGATTCAGCGTTGGGCGCGGATCGTGGATTCGAGAAGCGTCGTGGAGCGAGCGGAGAAGATCTACTAGGAGCGTATGGTAAGAGGTTGAGTCGTCTGTGAGTACGTTATATCACCTTGTACGTGTTTAATTCTAGTGGATTTCGCCGTGTTATCGGTCCCGTGGTTTTTTACTCCGGTTTGGAGTTTTTCCACGTAAAAATCTTGCGTGTTCATTTATTTTTCCGCATTGGGTTTTATAGCGCAATGATTTTTGAGTGTTTATTGTTTACACCTATTCACCCCCCTCTAGGTGTTTTTTCCCCTATTTAGATCCAATTACTTATAACCCAACAAGTGGTATCAGAGCGGGAATAGGGTTGTAAACAATGGTTGAAGGTGGAAACATCAATCGACCCCCTTTCTTTGATGGAACAAATTATGCGTACTGGAAAGTGCGGATGAAAGCCTTTTTAATTTCCATCGACGAAAGGGTGTGGCAATCAATTGAATTAGGATGGTCTAATCCAACTGAAATTATCTCTGATGTTCGCACCTTAAAACCTAGGTCGAAATGGACCAAGGAAGAGATAGATTCTTCTTCTTACAATGGCAAAGGAATTAATGCTCTATTTAATGCTTTGTCACAAACAGAGTTCTCTCGCGTCTCGGCATGTGAGACTGCGAAAGAAATCTGGGATGTTCTTCAAGTTACGCATGAGGGAACTAACCTTGTGAAGATTCAGAAACTGCAAATGCTTACGAGCAAATTTGACTCTATCTCTATGGCAGAGAATGAATCTTTCACTGACTATTACACACGATTGCAAGACATCGTAAACTCATGTGCTAACTTGGGAGAGAAGATTCCAGAATTTAAAGTTGTAAGAAAAATCCTTAGAACTCTTCCTGAACGATTTCGCCCGAAGGTCGCAGCCATTGAAACAATTAAACACCCGGACGAAATGCGTGTAGAAGAATTAGTTGGTGCATTACAAACTTATGAAATGACATTTCCTACTAACTATTCTTCTGGAAAAGCATCCTCTTCTAAGTCTTCAGGTTACGCATTGAAAACTACGAAGGAAGAAGACGCGGATTCATCCTCCTCGGACGATGACGAGAACCTATCTATGGAGGACTTTGAGAAGCAGCTCGCTCTCTTGACAAGGAAGTTTCGCCGCAACTTTCGAAGGGGCAATCCAAGCAAAACTCCATCCTTCGGAAAGTCGAAGAAAGGCAAGGGTTCTTCAACTTACAAGTCAAGGAAGCAAGAGAACTTCTCAAAGGATAAGAAAAGTTCAGAGGGACAAGTACAGTGCTTCAAATGTCGAGGCTACGGCCACATTTCAACGGAGTGTCCCAACAAGAATCCGGCAAAGAAGAAGGCGATGCAAGTCGTCACTTGGGATGACAACTCAACGTCAAATGAGTCATCGTCAAGTGATGAAGAAGACAACGCGACGGCATTCCACGCGTCCACCTCTTCACCCTTCATGTGCTTAATGGCAAGTACATCCGACTCACTGTCCAACTCCACTGTTGAAAAGATTGCAACGGACGATGAATCAGATGATTCGGAAGGTGAAGATTTTGCTCTAGCCTACCACAGACTTTTGAGGGATTCAAAGAAACTGGCTAAGCAAAACAAGGGGTTGAAAGGGAGATTGCAGGATCTCGAAGAAGAAGTAAAAAGGGTAACCTCTCTCTCAACCGATCTTGAAGTGGAAAGGGATAATCTGATTAAAACAAATGTTTCCCTTCAAGAGTCCAATGAGCAACTCGAGAAGAATTATATGGATATGGTGAACAAAGCGAATTACTTCTTGAAGCTCAACGGCGAGGCTCGACAGGAAAAATTGGAAATGACGGAGACCATTCGCCAACTGAAGGATGACTTAAAGAGATTTTCTTCTGGAAGGAGTAAGTTGGACAGGCTTCTTGGTCTTGGTCAAACAAATAAGTTCGGCCTCGGATACACTCAAACTGGAGACATTCCAAGTTCGAGTGGGACAGTGTTTGTGCCTCAGTCGGTATCTCCTCCTCCGACACCGGAATTCACGACAAGCAACGACAACAATCCTACTTCATCCTCCTCGGGATCGTCAAGATCTAAGGTATGTTTTCGTTGTGGCATTTCAGGGCACATAAGGAGAAATTGCAAGACGGAAGCCAAACGCACACCTCAAGCACCTCTTGCAATGACTACCAAAAGGCTATTCCTCGAAAATCAACTGCAATTCAATTGAAGGAAAAGAGCCTTGGTAGTCACCGCTCAAGACGACATCATCAAGGAGCAGCAATTCTTCAAGCAAGACGCTCTCACCTAGGAGATCAACTTCACGATCATTACCGACGCACTCCAAAAAGGTTTGGGTGCGCAAAGGTGAAATTTTCCCTTGTCTTGTTACTAATGTTTCCTTGCATGCATATGATAGTTCGTCTTGGTATCTGGATAGCGGGTGTTCCCGTCACATGACCGGTGACAAAAACTGTTTTCAAACATTTGAGAAAAACTCCGGAGGACTTGTTGTTTTCGGAGATGGTCGGTCTTCCAAAATTGTTGGAAAGGGAACGGTAGCTATTCCAGATGGCCCGGTTCTAAATAATGTGTTATTTGTTCATGGCCTTAAGACTAACCTCATAAGCATAAGTCAACTTTGTGATAGTGGTTATTCAGTTAATTTTTCATCTGATAAATGTACTGTAACTGACAGAACCATGCTTTCTTTTTAAAAGGGGTTAGATCAGAAAACAATTGTTATGTAGTTCCTCATAAGATTTCTGAAAAGTGTAACCTAGCATCTTTGAAAAATGAAACACTTTGGCATGAAAGGCTAGGTCACATAAACTTTAAGGAACTTGCTAGAATTTCGAACAAAGATGTGGTCAAGGGGGTTCCAAAACTTTCTTTTGAACAAAACATTGTGTGTGGCGGTTGCCAAAAGGAAAACAGTCTAGGACTGCACACAAGAACTTGAACCACATAGGTACAAAACGGCCTTTGGAACTTTTGCATATGGACTTAATGGGGCCAACTCGTCAACCATCTCTGGGAGGTAAATGGTATATTTTCTTATTGGTTGATGATTTTTCTAGATATACTTGGGTAGCATTTTTAAAAGAAAAAGCTGATACCTTTGATTCTTTTCTCGAAATCTGCCATCGTATTATGACTGAAAAGAATGATAGGATTACTCGAGTTAGAAGTGATAGAGGTGGGGAATTCATAAATTCCAAATTCATTGATTTTTGCACTTCTAACGGCATTAAACATGAATTCTCTGCACCTTATACACCTCAACAAAATGGTGTAGTCGAGCGCAAAAACAGGGTCGTACAGGAAATGGCACGTGTTATGCTTCACAGCCGGAACTTACCTTTTTATTTTTGGGCTGAAGCGGTGAACACTGCTGTTTATGTTATTAATCGCGTGTATTTGCGCCCGGGGACATTGAATACACCATATGAACTTTGGTTTTGTAGAAAACCTAACATCAAGTATTTTCGTATCTTTGGGAGTCGGTGTTTTATTTTGCGTGATCGCGAAAATCTTGGAAAATTTGACTCTCGAAGTGACGAAGGGATTTTCTTAGGTTATTCTACAAACAGCAGAGCATATCGAGTTTTTAACTTAGAATCTAAGACGATCGTAGAATCGATAAATGTTAAGGTAGATGAAGCTTTTCATTTTGAATCTGAAAAATCTACCCTCGATATCTCTCTTGATGATGATACACCTGCTAATGCATCTTCTTCTAACAATTCTTTCGATAATAATGTTGATGCATCTAACGGTTCTTCAAGTTCATCTGATGTGCAGGAATCATCTCGTGTACCTCCGTCTACTCCTCTACCTCAAACGTTACGCATCTCCAAGGATCATCCTGAATCGAACATCATTGGAGACCCACAAGAAGGAGTTAGAACACGGAGACAATTGGTTTGCGGATTTGCTTGCTACGTATCTCAAATCGAACCAAAGAACATCGATGAAGCTCTTCAAGATGACTACTGGATTAAAGCAATGCAGGAAGAGCTCCATCAATTCGAGCGAAACAAAGTCTGGGAATTAACGAAGCCTCCGAAGCAACACAATGTGATAGGTACCAAATGGATTTTCAAGAACAAGAAAAATGAAGATGGTACTATCATCAGGAACAAAGCAAGGTTAGTTGCTCAAGGCTACTCTCAAGTAGAAGGTATAGACTTTGATGAAACTTTCGCCCCTGTAGCTAGACTCGAGTCCATTCGTATCTTATTTGCGATAGCTTGTCATTTTAAAATCAAATTATTTCAAATGGACGTTAAGAGCGCCTTTTTAAATGGGTTTTTAAATGAGGAAGTTTATGTGGCTCAACCGAAAGGTTTTGTGGATCATAAACTACCTAACCATGTTTTTCGTCTGAAAAAGGCTCTTTACGGTCTGAAACAAGCACCGCGAGCATGGTACGAAAGGTTGACAAAGCACCTTTTGGAAAAGGGCTACACTCGAGGGGGAGCTGACAGGACTCTCTTTGTGAAGCATTATCAAAACAATTTCATAGTTGCTCAAATCTATGTCGATGACATTGTTTTTGGCGCAACAAGAGATAATGATGCTTCCAAATTCGCGGAGACCATGGAAAGCGAATTTGAGATGTCCATGATGGGCGAATTAACTTATTTTCTTGGATTACAAGTTAAACAAAACGATGAAGGTATTCACTTGTGTCAATCCAAGTATGCAATGGAGTTGGTCAAAAAGTTTGATCTAGAAAATTCTAAGGATTTTCCAACTCCAATGGGAACTAGCCATAAGGGACTTGGAAGTGAATCACATAGTGAGAATGTAGACGAGAAACTGTATCGCAGTATGATTGGAAGTCTACTATATCTCACGGCTAGTCGCCCGGATATATCCTTCAGTGTTGGGATTTGTGCGAGATATCAATCAGCACCGAAGGAGGTTCACCTGAAAGCGGTGAAACGGATCATCCGATATATCAAAGGTACAATCAATTTCGGAATTTGGTATCCTATGGGAACAAGTTTGGATATTGTTGGATACTCAGATGCCGATTGGGCTGGATCAGTGGATGACCGGAAAAGCACGAGTGGTGCATGCTTCTATCTTGGCCACTGCCTTGTTGCATGGCACAGTAAAAAGCAGAATTGCATAGCACTCTCGACTGCCGAAGCGGAGTACATTTCTGCAGGAAGTTGTTCAACCCAATTGATTTGGATGAAAAGCGTGTTGAGCGATTTCCGGATTTCAGCAACTTCGGTAACCATTTTATGTGACAACACTAGTGCTATTAACATTTCAAAAAACCCTGTGTTGCACTCTAGAACAAAACATATTGAACTTAGATATCATTTTCTTAGAGAGCTAGTTGAATCAAATATTCTTCAACTATCATATATTTCAACTGAGGATCAATTAGCTGATATCTTAACAAAACCTTTGGATCAAAAACGTTTTATTCACTTGCGTAAAGCAATTGGCATGCTTTCCTTGAAATAATCTCTTTTTGAAACCTTTGCTTAGGTTAGGTTTTGTTTTTGTTTTTGTTTTGTTCTCTATCTATGTTTTGTACATAGGACATTAATTGAGCATAAATCATAATTGACTTTAATTGCATCCTTTTATGCATTTAGAAATTTATTATGCTTTTGATATCATAATATTTCAATGTTGCAATGATCATTTACGTTAATTAAACCATCTTTTAAGTGATCAAAGTCAATTTCTCTCTCAATGATCTCTTGGTATAGTCATTATCATATTTGATTGCTTAGTCGAGTATGAATGCGAGATCAATTTTTGGTTGAATACCTTATATATTAAATAATTGATAGCCAATTGAGGGGGAGTCAATGAAATGTAAAATGCTCAAAAGATGTGGAAAGAGTTACATCCCAATGAGGAGTGTGAAAACTACCACCACATGGAGAAAATGAAAGAAGAAAAAGATACTCCATGAATGCAAAGCAAATTTTTGTTTTAAAAATATTGATGAAATGCATATTGAAATACTTGACTCAGTCGTATTTCATGGTTGGTATAAGGTGGGATTTTTGATAAAAGATGCTCAAAGAGCCACTCCTTCAACAGATTGTCTAGATATATTATCTAACTTATCTGGGATTTCAAACATCTATTGATCTTGGTATTTCATTTTCTTTACCAAAATTGATGATTTGATAAAGGCATTACACATAAGATCAGGATAGATGTGATTGAAGTTGTTCAACTTTAAGTGTTTTAATTTTCGTAAATTTTCGTTTCATTTTTGAGTATTTTTGGTAGATTTTGCATAATCTATTTCTTGTTGTATGAAACGATGATTTTTGTTTAAAGTTGATATGCTAAAGTGCTTACATACTTTTTCTGGATTTTATGGAATTTTTCTAAAATTTTCTGGAGAAAAAGTTGAAGCCGATCCGGATCGGGTAAGTGATCCGGATCCCGAACGCAGGATTCTTCCTGCGGGTAGCCGATCCGGATCACATTCTCGATCCGATCCGGATCACGGCTAGGGTTTTTATAAGAACAAAGAGGATTTGATTTCTTTTACCCTAATCTTTTGTTCTCAAGTCTCTAGAGCTTCTCTCTCTAGATTTCTTGCATCTTGGAGCTTCCAAACTCAAAGTTCTTCAATTACAAGTAAGTTTTGTTGATCAAATCTCGGTTTTTCACAGTTTTTATATTTTTTCATCAAACGTTGAGTAGAAATCATGGATCTTTTTCGTTTGTGAATGGTTTTTGATCAAATTTCTTTTGAAATAAGGACTCTGGGTCGATTAGTTTTGCTTTTATGCTGGGTTTTTACCTGATTAACGAGTTTTTAGGCTTCGATTTCTAAAAATTTGGTTTTAGGGCATAAAAGAGGAATTTTTGTAAATCATGTGATTGATCTTGTTTTAAATTCTTTTTGCAAAACTAATTTGATTCTTAGCTTCTCTACATGATTATGATTGTTTGGGTACAATTTTTCAAATTTTTCAAAATTAACGATTTTTCATGTGTTCTTGAGGTGCTCTTCACAGGACTTCAACTTCTTAACGCACCCTGTTCAATGGCATTCTCTTGGATCATTATTCTCCTGGTTGCTATGGTACATACTCGAGCCACGAACAAATTAAAGCGAGCTAAGAAAACACAACAAAAGGGTGAGTTTGTTGAGGTCAGTGACACAGAAGTGAATTGTAATGTGGTAGATTGGGCTGCATTGACAGATGATGATGATGATTCTTTGCCTGAACAAAAGGCATCTGGTAGTTCAAAAGGAAAGGCATACTTGGACACAGGGAAAGCTCCTATGTCTGCACCAACTATCTCTGTGAAACGGAAACGACTTGCTCGACGTTTTGGACTAAGACGAGACACTAATGTTGACACGCCAATAGCTCCTGACTCTCCGCCACGTGTTGAAGAAGTATTCGTTAACAATGATCGTCTTAGAGCTTTTGCACATCGCGAATGCATTGGCGAAAGGCACGTTAACATTGAGGCTCTACTAGGTCACTCCCCTGAATTTGGTGTTTTGATTGAACAAGTAAACCTTATTCAAGTATGTCGTTTCCCAAAAACCCTTGGCTACTGTTTGCATCATGTGAGGACCTTCTATACTAATGCACGGCATCTTCGAGAGTTTGAGAACGGTCCTATGGAGTTCTACACGAATATCCAAGGCACAAGGTTTAAGATTACTCCACAATTGATTGGCGAGGTTTTGGGAATGGAAGCCAGCAATACAGGAGTTCACTACTTGAAGGGGGTAAATTTGACAAACACATTATGGCGAAAAGTTATAGAGGAAATTTGTCTCGAGGGAACACAATCAACCGAAAAATCTGTTCGATCTAAAGAACTTCGTCTTGAGTATCGCTTCTTAAACTTCATCACATGTTACAATATACTTCCAAATATGCAGACGAAGGTTGTGAGATGGGATCGGTTGTTGTTTTTGTATCTCATAGGACATCCATCAGAGGCAAAGGCATTGAATATCAACATTCCGTACATTATCTGGAATAGAATGGAGCGATATGTTGAGCATCCTCATCCCACTGAGAGAATTCCATTTCCATTGATTATAATGAGGATTTTAAAGAAATTTCAGGTTGATATTACTTCGACAACTTATCATCAATGCCTGAGCATGATAGATGAATCTACCATTGTCAAATCCCTCCATAAGTTGCCACATGTCACTCCAGCTCCTGCATCTGGAACGAAGCCCGGTACAAGCACTGCTGCATCACCATCTCGACAAGCACCTGGCACAGATGATGAAGCATCACTGACATCAATTATCAAGGAACAACAGCGCCTATCTGTTAAGCAAGAACAAATTTTGAGGGAGCAACAAAGAATTTCGAATGAGCTTGAAATCATCACAGCAGCTCATATTACCATAACCAAAAGGGTCAATTCAATGACCAAGCGGGTAAAGAAGATGTTCTATAAAATGGGTTGCACAAGCTCTGAAGCCTCGGATTCTGATGAATGATCACTTTTTGACTGATTTATCTTTCTCTTTTCTTTTTGTGCAGGATTTTTAGGACTTAGTTTTTGTTCTAACTTGTAGTTTAGTTCTCAGATTGTGCATATTAATAGAACTTTTTAACTCTCCTTATATTTTGTAGCTTTTGCTACGTTTTTGGCTTTATTTGTGACAAAAAGGGGGAGAGAGTTTAAGAGAGAACTTGGACAATGCAACTTGAACAATGACGAAAATGTATGAACATTGTGAATATCAAGGTAAGTATGATCTCAACTTCAACTTTGGTTTGGTTTTTCTTTTGTTGATTGGTTGCATGTCCCTACTAACTATTCGACTAACTATTTGGGCATGTAATATGACTAACAAGTTGATGTTGGACTAACAGTTTGTGACATTTGGTTCTTGAATGCTTAGAAGATATGTTGGTTTTTAACTATGATTCTCTTACATATCTGAATTTTTCAAATGTCATGATGAGAATAAACTCTATCTCTGTACTTGGTTTTGTATGTTTCAATTCTTGAGGTATCTAACGCTTTTGTTTGTCAAGAATGCTTTCTGTGTGCAGAGAGTACAGATGTCTAAGTCTAGAGTCTGTTTTAGGAGTTTATCTCATGTATTTTAATTTTCTGGATCTCCATTGTAAATTTTTGTTGTATGGTGATAGCAACAAAAATATCTTTTTGAATTTTCTTTTGTGGATTTGTGTTTTGTCACGAAACCGCCAAAGGGGGAGATTGTTACGGAATTTGAGTTGGCGTATTTCGTGAAAGTATTAAGTCTTGAAGATTGAAGATGAAAGAACTTTGGATCATATACCTCAATCTCAAGAAAGAAGAATTCAAAAGGATCAGGTATGTTTAACTAAAGATTTTTGGTGATCCGAATACTTCTTGTAGTGTAGAAACACCTGGAAGAAAGTTTTATTGCATAATCATCAAAAACTGGACATGGGACATGTTCAGGATCCGGATCGTGCTCGGCAATCCGGATCCCGAAGGGTGTTTGTTCATACACTGTTTCAATCCGGATCGCAGCATTTCATGATCCGGATCCCGAACACTGGTTTTACCTTTTCACTTGCATGATCCGGATCAGGAGTTGCAATCCGGATCCCGAACGTGATGTTTGGTGAGACTGTATGAACGATCCGGATCGGGGACTTCGATCCGGATCCCGAACTGGCATTTTTCTGGAAATCGTCTTTCTTGCTTCTGCGATCCGGATCGTCCAATTCCAATCCGGATCGCCGTCGTAAAATCTCCAGAAAAGGCAGTTTTTGATCCCTATCTTCTTCCAATGGTTTCTAACCTATAAATAGGCCCTGTATTCATTTTCTAGGGCATCCACATTGATCGGCACAAATAGAAAAAGATAGCCGAAAAGAAAAAATCCACATATAGAGAAGAAAGGAAATCAATAGATTTATTCTATGTTTCTTCATCTATATTGATTGATTTGATTCTAGGTTTTCCATACTCACATTTTGAGTAGAATCAAATCAATGAATACTTAGATGGTATTTCCGATCTATTTCTAATCTAAGTATTCGGCGGATCATCACCACCCAAAACAAACAACGATTTACCCTAAATCGGCGCGTGGACTCGCGTGGCCTTGTGGATTCAAGGTGCAACTACGTTCGTGGATTCGAAGCGTGTATTGGGTGAAGACCGTGGATTCGGTTGGACGTCGTGGACTCGACGTTGGACGCTGTGGACTCAGCGTTGGGCGTGGATCGTGGATTCGAGAAGCGTCGTGGAGCGAGCGGAGAAGATCTACTAGGAGCGTATGGTAAGAGGTTGAGTCGTCTGTGAGTACGTTATATCACCTTGTACGTGTTTCAATTCTAGTGGATTTCGCCGTGTTATCGGTCCCGTGGTTTTTTACTCCGGTTTGGAGTTTTTCCACGTAAAAATCTTGCGTGTTCATTTATTTTTCCGCATTGGGTTTTATAGCGCAACGATTTTTGAGTGTTTATTGTTTACACCTATTCACCCCCCTCTAGGTGTTTTTTCCCCTATTTAGATCCAATTACTTATAACCCAACACAGTGCGCCGCCGCGCTCCGAGCCGCGCGACGCAGCCTCGAAAAACGTGCCGCACCTCGGGATCCGAGCCACGCCAACGCCTCGGTTTGTGTGCCGTGTCGTCTCGAAAAACGCGCACGCCTACCGGACGCCAAAACAAACAAATAAATAGTCCAATCTTAGCGATTTCGCGCGCTGAATCCAAAAACGATGTCCGTTTCTCCAAATTCTCGTCCGAAAATTTGCCGAATGCCCACTCGATCCGATTTTTCGCGCCGGGTCCAAATTTGAAGTCCGATTTTGCCAACTTCAACTCTAAAAATTCCCGAAGGCGACCGGAGAGGTAAACTTTTATCCAAACTTCGCCCGGAGTCCAATTTTGACATCTGAATCACGCGAAACCACTTCCAAACACCCGACGGGTCCTCCAATTCTCCACGGGATCTCCTTATAAGCCCGATGTCCAACACTTGTGTCCAAATTGCGCGCAAACACCATCGACACACCACGCAGGCCTCCAGTGATGCAACTAAATCCCAAATTACATCACAAATCCATTTCTGGGCCCCAACACGCGCACAAACACCCCCAACGGCGACCGAAAGCTGCAAAACAACCAGCAACCTTACGCGGGGGATTCCGGGACCTCACACGGATCACTACACGCCCCATGCAGACGACGCCCCGTATGAGTGGTACCCCGCATGGGCGCGGCCCGCACGAGCCGCGCCCCACATGGGCGCACCCCGCATGGGTGCGCCCAGCATGGGTGCGCCCAGCATGGTTCCGCCCCGCACACGGGCGGCACCCCGTGCGGTGGTGCTCCATGCAGTCGTGCCCCGTGCGGTGGTGCTCCGTGCGGTGGTGCTCCTCTCGGTTGGCAGCGGCATCCTCCCGTTTTCTTTACAACAGCGGCGGCAGCTTCCCAACCATAATGATAATGGCGGCGGCCTCCCGTCTTCATCGACGGCGTTAACCGTAACTTCGAATTAAATCCCCGTTTCCATTGACACCTCAAATAACCCGACAAGAATATCGAAAACCCTACCAAATCTCTACAAAAGGTAATGAAAAGCCCACAACACACCTTCTAGTCGGTGAGAATAATAGTACGATGCTCGGCTCCGTCCTCCTCTCCCCAGTCTCTCGTGATGTCGGTGCTCCCTCCTCCATTGCCCCACGATGCTACAGATTTTCGATCCCGACCTCCGATGAACCCTTCAAGGAAGAAGACGATGTTCTCTTTTCATTACAATTTTCGAAAACTAGGATTTTTTTGTCTCTCTCCCTCTCTTAGGTATGTAAAGTAAAAACCGATCCCCGGTTCCACTATTTATAAAAGATTTTGAAATAATAATAACTGTTTCCTAAGTTTTTGTAACAATCTAATCTTTTTATAACAAATCAAATCTTTTTGTAACAAATCAAATCTTTTTATAACAAATCAACCTTTTGTAACAATTCAAATCTTTTAATTTAACCGTTTCTCCCTCGATTTGCATTCTAAATCCTTCAGAAACATCATCGTAAGTTCGCACAAATTTTCAAGCACCCAAAAGCCAAAATGAGTGTTCTAAACCCTTCTCTTTTATATTAAACTTAGAAAGATCATTGTCACGCCTCGGGTGTAAACCAGAACCCGGGCTCGTCCACAGATCCGCCGTGCACACAGAATTTTTCGTGTACACAAAGCGCCGAAAACCTGCTCAAATATAAGGTAAGCAATAAAAAAAAAAAAAAAAGCACAAGTACAGAGCTGAACTAGAACTAAAACATCTCAAACTAAAACTGAACTGAAAAAGTAAAGTACAACTGTAACAAATACATATGCCTCTCCCAGCTCACCAAAAATAATACAACTAGCTGGCTAAAGCCAGACCCAAAATAAACAGAAAAGTACAATAGTCTGAGTGCAGGGTACAACAACTATCTCACAAAATGCTCAGCCACACAGGAGATCTATCTACTCAACGATCCCCTTACCTCGATCAGCTGCCGAAGGTCCAGCAGCTCTCACAGTCGACTCTACAAAACAAAGGAAGAGAGAGAAAAGAAACAATAATTGGGGTGAGAACCACTGATAAAATAGTAGCCCCCAGTGGGTAAATCCTCAAGATCCGACGTACCCACTAAGTCTACCAGAGGCAAAAAGGAGAAAAAGGGGTAAGCTAATAATACAGCTGATAAGAAAACACTACCACTACTATAACTCTAATGCAATACCGAATGAAATATCTGTATGCGTGCATCGGTAACAGTATCTTCCTGAATAAACCCAATCAATGGTCCAGTAGAACTGGCACTGCCCGCTCTGCCATCATCATCGAGGTATGCTGGCCAACGCATAACGCCGAAGTGATAAACGAACTCAACAATCTATCGACTAACCAAAACCTACCCGATACAGTCACCAGCACACTCCGGAGTGGCACTCGATGGGAGCTACCCACACGAGTAAAGTAACCATGTCACAATATCTCAAAATAGCTGGACTAGATAACGACTATGCTCATTGTAGAAAAATCCATCCACTGAAGAAACCCGATCCCCAAATCTGAAGCAAAAGTAAATATCCGATCAACCACCCAATGTCCGCGGTTGCCGCAACACCCCGCAAGTCCCCAATCTGGTGCAATAACCAATACCCGGTTAACCGCCCAAAGTCCGCAGTCACCGCAACATCCCACATGTCCACAACCTGGTATAACCCATCCGACTCATCCACCACGACTACACTATCCCAAACCCTTGCTCGAACCCGAGCAACATATGTCATATCTCTAATAAAATGAGAAAGAGAAAAATCATGGTTTCTCCTAAGTCAATTTCCAATATGATAGTGTAGCAGTAAACAGTGACCTATGTAGATGTCCAAACAAGCATGCAAATGTCCAGATGTAGCATAAAAGAAAGGATCAATAGTACATTCACATAGGCTAAAACATAATGTCCCAACATGATAATCCCCTTTGTATGAAAGCTAAGTGTCAAACATGGTAGCAATATTTCCAACATGATGTTCCCGCAAGAATAATCCCACATGATAGGCTCACAATGATTAACATACACAAGCATGACTTTCAAGTAGTGTAACATATCAACAATTGCTAACATAGGGGTTTCTCTAATAGTCCTAGTGAGCAAGTCGTAAAAATGAGGGATACAGTAACCACCCACCTGGAATGCGCAAACCACAACAGTAACAGTCCCCTCGCTGTCTGACTCGCCGTAGGACACCCAAATCTGCGAACCACTGCAAAAAGTATCGCACTCAGCATAAATGGTAGCAACTCCAAAAGCAGCACTTACTGTTTTGCAAAAACAACATAGAAAATGAGAGATTTCACCTCTGTGCAATCCTCAAAAAAATCCAGAAAAATCACTGTTACGTTCCTCGCGATGTGTAGATATGAATCGAGTATTTATATGCCTCATTCCGATACTCGTAAGCCGAGAAAATTCATAAATACTCTGCCGCTGTCCAAAAATTGCCGCAGAAAAGGGGGATTTAAAGAAGCTCTAGAAAACCCAATAAAATCTCGAAACGGGCAGAAGTGGTAAATATAAGAAATGTAGCCCTACCTATCTTGAAGACAATGCAGCAAGAATCGCTCAAAAAATCTCTCAGAGTAGCCTAGGGGAGCCCGCGGAACGAAATGCGACGAGAAAGAACACCGGAAGAAGAACGTCGCAGTGCGCCAAATCGCAGAAATCGCCGATGCTGAGATCTCCAAAAATCATCAAATCCCTGGAAGTGGTGGAGCACAGGTGGAAGAAGGCTCTGTAAAAACCACAGCTCGAAAATCCCCAAAAAAAGTGAGAAGAGAGGGAGAGGGAATCCTTTTATAGTCTCAAAAGGGGGGGGGAGAAATACCCCTTTGGGGTACAGTTTCGGCAGCGCCCAGATTCACCCGGGCGTGCCACGTGGCCTGCCCCACGCACCAGTGAGGCGCGGCCAACCAGGCCGCGCCACGCAACAACCCACACGTGCGGGTGGTTTGCGCCAGCCAACTACTGCGCGACACGTGGCACGCCCACGACGGCCCCCGCCTGCCCGCGCAGTACGGCCACCTGCCCCCACCTGCCCCGCCTACTCCCCGCGCTGCGTGGACCGCGCGCACGTGAGCCGGCCACTCACGGGGAGCCACGTGGCCTGCCCCGGTCCATGCACCGGCCCGCGCGACGCCGTGGACTGCGCCGCGTGAGCCCGCAAATCCGAGGCCGCCACATGTCCCCCGCGCCCGGTCCATGCACCAGCGCCCATTTTCTGTGGACCGCGCCGCATGCGCCGGCCAATCAGAGGCCGACACGTGGCATCCGGCTGGTCCACGGCTCCCCCCATGTATCAAAATGCGCAGAAAACTTTCGGGTGTCCGTTTTTGGGCATCAAGACTCAGAAAAATACAAGTAAATAGCCAATTTTCGACGTTTTTTCGCGCTGAATCCAAATTCGGCCTCGGATTAGCCTATAACCCTTTCTAAAATTCGGCGAAGGCAACCGAAAGACAGGCTTGATCCAGAAACCTCACTGAGTGCGTCCAACACGTCCATTTGACGCGTTGCGGGTCCGACACACCAATAATAGGTGTTCCACAACATAGGTAATGAGAAAAAGCTGCACGAGGATCTGAACCACTACAATCATATCGGGAGCTCCGCTTACCGGAATTCAGAGTCGATCACACCACCGTTTTCTATTTTTTGAGCCCTACATAATGAAATAAAAATCCAACCAAAAAGACATAATGAAAATACGATGAAAAATACTGTGAATACCGAAAGTGATATCGAACGAAAACCGTGGACACTACAGCCAGGCGTGTGGTCAGCCTTCTTCGCCCTGAGTTCCGACCAATGTTAGACATGTGGTCAAGGTCTCGATCTGCCTTCTCAATTCTTCGATCTCGATATCATGAAAATCTCGTTGACCTCGGGGTCCTATGCTTGCATGCATGTCGTCGTCCACAATACTAGCATTACGCCCACCAGCATTGAGTCCTTGAATCGTTGTGTCCTAGATTGTATTCTGGTTCTTTCTCCGACCGCCGACCATTTCTTACGAAAATACCGCTACCCGGTTCAAGTAGCTTTGATGCCAACTGACGCAGGCCAATATAAGTCGCGTGATAAGATGAAGAAATACAAGAACAAGAGAGGGGATACACGAAGAACACAATTGTTCAACAAATACTAAAAGTATTATTCAACTCTTCAAAATCTGTAAAATCTGATTACATTATCCAACACAACGCCTATATATAGAGACAATACTCGAATTATACTATAAACCAAATTTCTAAGATTTTGCAACTTTTCAATACAAATATACCTAATTCAAATCTATCTCTAAATCTAGGCAAATTTGAAATAATCAAATAATCAAACTCAAAATAGAAAAATTAAAAAAATTTTAAAAATATCCTAAATACTAAACGAAGATTAAAAATAATTGAGCAGCAACAAGGAATGAACCGAGATCCGAGTGGCAAAAGGGAGGACCGAGTGACACCAAAAAACTGAGCGACTATAAAAAGCTTGCTGAGAGCCAACACCAGAGAGCCGAGAGCGAAATATGACTACAAAGAGCCGAGAGCCAAATATGACTACAAAGAGCCGAATGCAGACGACCTAGAAATAATCGAGCTTTAGTAGCAAGAGCCGAACGACAAAATCGAATATATCACATTGCTGAACTCAACTGAATTTTTAATTCAGCTTGATTGAGTCGTGTTTTTTCCAAAACACTAATCCTAAACTAGCCGCATCAGCTGCTTATAACATTAATAAAGAAAGAATGTCAAATGATTAGCAGCCACAAACTTAACAGTAAATTTTAACTTTTGGAAATTGTAACAAAAAATTTATGTAATTATATAACATCAAATAATTTTTGATTGCACAAAAGCGAGTAGACCAAATTGCCCATTATCATTAACCATTTTCTTTTTTTGACAAAAGTATGTTTATCTCTTTTAATCTCCATTAAAAACTATAAAACGACATGAAGAGCCCCTCAAAACCGAAACCATTTTTGCAAATTTGTAAATCTGTGGAATATTCCTGCTAGATGCCCTTGGTAGTTACTATAAGCCAAACGTATATACCCACTGACTTAATATTTGTTGCTTAGCAACCATGCAATAGTCGGAAACACAGTATTGGGCTCTTATCTTTTTATTTAATGAGCTATAAATAAGAAAGGTCGGCCACTTACAAGCTTCTCTTACGGAGACAGCCATAACATCATATAATGCTAGACATTGGCGCATCTAAAATTTTTTTTATTGTGGGGTCAATATATAATAAAAAGTAAACATAAAAAAATAATAATAATAATCATTAATATTGCATAAATAAAAATTATACTATTTCTATATACAGTTATTTTCAACGTATTTTTATATTTTGATAATGATGTATAATAATCTCATTGATAATACCGTCAAATATATATTTTTTATATTAAGTTACCAAATAATCATTCATTAATTGATCATGCAAATAGTTGCACAATTTATTCTTGGTATAATTGAAAACTATTTCTACTATTGCAGTGGTAACTAGTAAAATTAATGTCAACTTCAAAAATAATTAGACCCTTTAATATAGTATTAGTGTAGTTACCTGAGTAATACCGTGTGTAAATTTTATTAAAATATTTTTTCATAATTTTTTTTAATCATATATAATAGTAAGGAGAAATAAATATTAAATATGCAACTCATCAAATATAAAAAAAAAAAATAATACTATAAATATTTAATATAAAAAATTTTGTGATAAATTAATGAATAATTTTTTTTTCATCTTTATTAATTCAAAAATCAACATTATTAAACTTTATAGTTAAGCTACTGTTTCATATGAAAAATGAGCAATATATTGACAGAAAAATTATAACAACAGTTGAGAATGAGACTCAAAATATAGTAATTATTATTGAGAAGTCTATTTGAAATGCTAGCTATTGGAGGAAAGTTCTACACAATCACCACTGAAATTTTAAGTCTATTGTTTGTTAAACAAAACTTACACTTACAGAGTTAAAAAGTATAAATACGTAAAAAAATATATATAATTATTGAGAAGTCACTACAACAAAAATGATATATAGCGAAACTTTGAAGTTACGGTACATGTCAAAAAAAATATTGCTAGCTAACTTACCAACATTTTTAAAAAGTGCTGCTATATGTGACATCGCTAGGTATATAGTGACAGTTTTTTAGAGTGTCGGTATAATCTAAAATGAGTACTGCTAAATTATCAACACTTATTTAAACTTTTAGCAGCACAAAGAAATGCCACAAAATTATATTCTAGCAATTCTTTTTTTTTATTTCAGTGACACTTAATAAATATCCCATTTTCTTTAAATTATTCTATTTGTTATTGATACGTGACACTTTTTAAAATATAATACCACTCTATGATAACTTATTATCATTAAGCATATTTAGCATATACTTTCATTTGCAAATCAATTTGTACATAACAAAGCAACCAACTTACAATGAATCCCCATCTCTCAAAAAAAAAAAAAAAAACCCTAGAAATCCCAACCATTTGGGATTGTATATATAAATCATGTTCTTGCTCTAGCAAGCAACTAACACCATGTGAATGTTTAATCACGAAGGAAGTTGAACTGATGCAGCTCATCACTTTTCCCACTCTATTTCTACTGTTTCCTGACAATTTTGAAATTTGTTCACAGAAAAAAGTAACTATACCAAGACTTGCAAAATCTCCAACAGGCAGTCAATATAAACAGAGATAGAAAAAAACACATGGAATTAATGGCGAATCCTCATCCAGTCAGTATGGGCCTCATGCAAAGGCATCATTGGGTCCCTCTCGACCACAGGAAGACAACTGAAGCCTTTTCTGACGACGGGAAGCCACGACCCTGCAAAATTTCAACTTAAATATCACAGCAAAATGGCAAAATCTGAGCCTTCATATATGTTCTTTCAAAACTTAATCTACTTAAGGAAATGTCCCTTCCTAAAAAGCTTTAGTTAATAGGAAACTGATTTGAAACTGATTTCTTAATGAATTAGATGTCCTAATATTTAAGAAATTACATTTTCGAAAGGTATATATGAAAACTCAGACTCCATAGGGGTACACTAGATAGCTAATTTATCGAAACATATACACATGTAAATGCCCATTAGATATTTACTTCTCATCTCATCACTTGTATTGGTAGCCAGATTCTGCTGACAGAGACTTTCAAAATCATCACAAATATTTTTAATGTCTTCTATGTATTCCTTCGCCGCATTGTAGACTTCAACAAGCAAATTCCACTAAAAACAGGCAAGTGTTAATTAGGTGGGAAATAAAGTTGTATTCCTCAAAGAAACAAAGCTGATACAAATGGCTAATTACTTAATTACACTCACCACCCATGAAAGTTATAGGCATTGAACCAATTGCCGTTTATAGATATTGTGTCTTCCTGTGATAATAGACAAGAAATGGCAGTGTTAGCACGCCATGGTTTGTAGATAATTTGCATTTAATGAAACAACGAAAAGGTGTTATCATAAAATCTATCAATAGTGAGTTGTTGTCATACGAGGTATACATGGTTCTTTAGTTTCTTTGCATGGAAGCTACACTTGCATTACATTAAATCTGGTGTGTTATAAATTACAAATCGAAATCCTCCTTCATAACTGTCATTTTGCTATTTTTTTAGAAAAAGAAAAAGAACTTGGATGATTGAGAACAAGGCAGCAACAATACAAACAAAGAAAAAGCAATAAACAAAGGACCAACTGATCTTGCATTTCCATACAATCATGACCAAAAAAGCCTTCATTTATGAAAAGCCATATGAGCAGTACATCGACAGTCATAACTATCGTCCAAGCTATTTATGTTCAGTTGCAGGTTTTTTTTTTTTTTCTTTTTAATAAGAGATGCTCATAATTGAGAAGACTGAATGTATAATTTAAGAAACTATCCAAACAAATTATCAACTTCGTGTCGACCTCTACAAATTCGCGTTCCATTCTTAATATTCAATTCCTAAAGAAGTAACTTAAGAGGCAAGTTGTTTATGAAATGCTCAAGCTTAGCTGAATAGAAGCATTGTTGGGAATCTCTAAGCTTCGTCGGCAAACAAGCAAAGCTAAAATAAAAAAAAAAAAAAAAAAGAGGTTGAAAACTTTGGTTCATCGAAATCGAGCTCCAGACCAATCTGCTTAGAGAAAGCGTGGGAATAGGCATGAAACTCTCCCCACATACATGCATATAATAAATATAAAAAACAGGTGGAGTTGACATGGGAGATAAGAGGTTGAATTTAACTAATTAAATTAAATACGAGGATTTAGCCCATTCAACATACATAATAGAAAGGTTTTGGATTTGTCTATAACACTATATTCTAAAACATGGTTCAGGAATATACTTCACAATACCGATGTAACTTTATCATCAAGCGATTTCCGCGTATCGACCAATCGACAAGAGTAGCATTAGAGGCGATATAATGAAATTATATGAGATTTCATGAATGATTCGATTTAATCACACTAACAATGATCAGTAAGAACCATAAGAAGCTTCCGTAGATCGAGCATATATAAACAGAAAATGAGACACAACTCAAAGAATTCATAACAGTATAACTATAGGATAATTCTGCTGATAAAATTCTCAAAAGATAATCAATTTCTAGGTACTTACAACAGAATTTGAAGAGATTGAAAGCGAGATCTCTGATTTGCTAAAAATAAGCACAATGCTAAAAAAGCTGAGCCCACCGAAACACGTCTGTTGATTCGAGCTTATTCAAAAGCGGCTGAGCTCTCGATTAAGTGCTCGAACTATGCTTATTAGCAAAATCAAAACCCTAAATGGTGCAAAAGCGAATCCCCTCCACAATTGGGGAAACGAAACGCCTAATCCAAGCAAGTCACAACCAATATTTCTCTCTATGTTGGGGTCGAGACGAGTAGTACCAAATCCGAGCAACTACTACCAAATCCGAGCAACTAGAAGCCTAATAAACATAAAAAAGAGAGAAAATCAAACAAAAATTGCATCAAAAATGCTAATATGAAGCCAAAGATAGAACTCTACAAGAGATTACTGGTACCTCTCTTATCCCGTGGTTTGGTGCGGTGTCGGGGATCGAGGGATCGAGATCGATGTCTAAGAGGGAGAGAGAGTGGAGGTGCGTGTGAGGCGTGGTGGGGGGTTGGGGGGAGGGTTGGATCGTGAAGAGGGTGAGAATGATTTGATCGGGGCGAGTGATGGGGGGTGGGGTGGGGTGGGGTGGGGTGAATGTGAGAGGGGAGGGAGGATTTGATACGAGTGAAGAGGGAGAGAGAGAGTGGGAATTTATGCTCAATGTTTGACATTAATTGGGCCGGGTCCTATTGGGTCAGGTTTGAATACAAATTTTCAATTTTTTTTTGCTCAATATTTAATATTACTTAAAATTTTAATAAAAAATTAATTAAATTTATTAATTAATTGTTCAAACCTATAATGTCGCAAAAAAGTGTCCCAAAAAAGTATGGCTATATACTATTTTTGTTGTAATGAGTCCATTCAATGCGTAACTAATAATTTCTTCCAAGTTAAAGAGTTCCTGAAAAAAAGAAATAAATATTAATGCTGAATACACTTGAAGATTTAGCTAGGAGATAGAGTCATAATTTTCGTAATATATAAATACAAAACTGCAATAAAAGAACAAATTTACAATTAAAACTTCCACACATCGTCTGATATTGTGATGACCCAAATCTCTACTGAGCTTTTGCAGTGTGGTTAGCGGCTTCTGGAGACTGATGCTGTGTGTTGGAGGTATTTGTGCGCAAATCGGACTCAAGAATTGGACGCAGCGCGAAAATTGGATGAAGATTACTTATCTGGATGCATTCGACAAATTTTAGAAGCGAAATTGGGCAAAACGAAGGCCGTATTTGGATTCAGTGCGGAAAAACGATGAAAAATGACTATTTACTTGTATTTTTTCGAGTCCGGACGCCCAAAAATGGATACCCGAAAGTTTCTGGGGCATTTTGGTACATAGGGGGCCGTGGACCGGCCGGAGGGACACGGGGCAGGCGCGGATTGGCCGGCGCACGCATCTCGATCCACAGAGTGGAGCACTGGTGCAGTGGACCAGGTGGGGAGACACGTGTCGACGCCGGATTGGCGGGCGCAGCGTGCGGGGTGTATGGTGGACCAGCGGGGACACGTGGCAGCTCCGCATTAGTTTGGTGTAGTGGGCGCGGCGCACGCGAGGGTGCGCGGACAAACCGGGCAGGTGCGCGGGCAGGCGCGGGGTGTGCGCGCTGGTGGTGTGCCACGTGGCGGCTTCCCATTGGTGGTGCTTGGGACACGTGGCGGCTTCTGTTTCGGCAGGTGCATGGGGTGTGTGCACCGGGCGCAGCGACGCGTGGCGCACGGGGATTGGGCACGTGTCACACTCCGAGTTCAAAAACCAGTGTATAATTTTATTTTATTTTTTTTTTAAATCAGAGTTGCAAAAACAGCCAGGGCAATGACAGACCGCCACATATATAGAAGAGTCCCAATCCCCTATGGAATTTAGCCTGTTCTATATATGCACGGCTAGCTTGGCAACAACATCAGAGTACTAACTACGTACAACTCTAAACAAATATTACAAGTTAACTTTACAACTATCTTTACAATTATACAACTGAAATACAATTTCCTTTCTCCCAACATCTATTACATAACTTTTCGGCTGTCCAGGGTCAACCTCTATATCGATACCTCGCCAATTTGTCCCGACATCCCAACACCTGCTCGACCTGAAAAACAGTCATCCGAGGGTGTGAGACACACCGGAGTGTATCCCAGTGGGCACGACGAGCCAAGAAATAGCAGATCGTACCTACTGGTATACAATACTAGAGGATAGTAATAATCAGGGGTTAGGATAATCAGATAGGCAACATGGAGATCAACCAATATATATAATCATGAGATCAACAGATATCTAATCATGAAGGTAACATGGAAATCAGATAGGCAACAAGAAAATCAACAGACATATATAATCATGAGATCAACAGATATCCAATCATGGGAATTTCAATTAGGATAAGCAGATAGGCAATCAGTGTATGGTCAGCAAGTATATAATCAAGGAACTATATTTAATTTGAGGCTGATAACAATTATGAGTTTAGGATAAACAGATAGGTATTCATGGAATCATAGTTAAAAGCATCATATAAATCTCAACATGTAGGGATGCATAAAATCAACGAATCAAAGGAGTGTGATGAAATAAACTTAACAATCAACAACAAGTACAAATGCATCAATTGATGAAGTAACAAAATAACCCAATCACAAGCCACCATATTCGTCATCAAGACCTCAGGGAAATTGCCCAAACTAGCACCAACCTGGCTGACATTCTCCCCTTGGTAGTCACGGGCCTTTCAACAAACCACTTTACCGGTAAAGAACAAAGCGCACGGGGAGCGACCCCGGATATGTTCGTGAAGAACAGCGGTGCGGGCGATCAATGCGAATGCTCAAAATCACGGTCCTCTGACCGGGTAATCGGCAATAAGCCGGGAACTATCCCCTCTGGGATACAACAGCCATACAACAACAGAACCTCATCTCAAAGAATAATCAACAACAACTATCTCAAGTATATGCAAGAACAACAGCAACTGGATATTGTGAAGTAGGAACAATCATAGATACTGATACAATAGGTTTAGCGATATTCAGGAATAAAGTCCTAACATTGAAAGCAACTATAGATAAATCATACAAACTAAACACATGATGTTTTGAGAAAACATTTTGAAAATAGGTTTTAGGTCTAAATCTCGCAGAGCAATGCCTTTGTCCTATCAAACAAGAACAGACTCAGGCTACCCTACGCTACTTGGGTAAAAACATTGTTTGAATAAAAATTCATGTGTTTAGCAGTACAGGCTCAACATCAATAGATCAACATGCACAGAACTGTCCAGAGTAACGAAATAAGCACTGAAAGCAACGAGGACTAATCATGCAAAGTATAATCTCAAACAAAGGAAGACAGGCTCAATCATCATATAGGGTAAGCAAGAACAGGGGTCCAACCAATACCGTACACAGAGGGCCGAAATGATAAAGCCCGGACCGAAGATAAACCCACCTGTCTATGCGCAGGCGATTTAAACTGAATCCACTGTACGCTCGAAAATAGATGTAGATCGAACAGACCTGAATCAAACATATTGTTCAGGATTTAACTTAACTTCTAACATTTTCAAATCAACTTAAAACCTTTTAATCACTTTACATTTAACACCTAGACCAACATATCTTTTAATGGTTAATATTTGGTAAAATTACCAAATTGTCCTTCCCGAAAATTCCTTTTTGACTTCCGGGAGATTCGGGCTTTCAAACTTGGCCGCTGGCTCAACCAGATTCTACTGGGACTCAACAGTCGGCTCGGTGAAATCGCCGCAATTTCTCAAATTGCGCGATTGCCACCCGGATACCGTAAAATCGTCAATTTTGCCGATTTACGGATCGATATCCGATTTTCGCTCAACGAGAGCCGAAGGATTTCTAACAAAAAGCTTAGGAATCATTTAAACATTTTCCTAAACAGTATATGCTGTAAATTTTGCGTTTAGACCCCTAGGGTTCTTAAAATCACACTTTTAATGCTATTTTGAGCACTATTTTCGCTCGTTCTTTCGACTGGAAAATCATTTTAACAATCCGTCACTTCCAGCAGGTGACATTTATCATGTTGAACACCGTGCTCACCAATTTGTGGCAGCACGGAACCCGAGGCAAACTACGGGCCATAAATTTCTTTACTAACATAGCCTTAATGCATTTTTGTTTCTCCGGGACTCCAAAACCCAAATTTAACGCAAGCATCGCGTCCAGTGACCCCAAAATAGCCAGGAATACACTGTCGCGGCTTCGCAAACACCCTAGGACAGTGTTTTGTTCCAACATTACCTTTCTAGGTTGATTTAACTATAACTTTAATTTTAAACCTCAAACAGTTAAAGTTTGTATATAAAAGTTGCTCTAAATATTGCTAGGATACCAGGGCTTGCACTGGTTGTAGCCCAGGGGTGCTGGTTCAAGCAGAACCAGAGCCATAATTATCCAATTGTTCACATTGCCCCAAATATTTATCCACTCAGTTTCTGTTTGAACTGAAGTGAGCACAAAGCTCAGGGGACCATTTGGAATAACTTTCATATTTAGCACTTTATCAAATTCTGTTTACAAGTTCTTTGAGGCATTTTAACAAACATTTGGCATGCACAATTTATATATAAGCACCCAAGCAAACTTTTGAGTTAGATCTCAGCCCACACTGTACCTGGAGCAATATAAGTTGAATCAAATTATTCTACTGAGTTCCTGGAATACTTCCCTTCAACTGGAGCAACCCGAAAACCCTAGGTTGGCCGAGCTCCACGAAGAAGATGGTGTGCTAGTGCTTTGAAATTCGTGATGCTTCATCCAAAGGGTCTGGGGCTCAACCAAAAGCACCAGTAGGTGCCATTTGCTTCACTGAAGCTTCCCATACCCTTGGCTGGCCTCGGGGTGCGGAGGCGGCGCGGCGGGGCAAAGCTCCATTTTCGAGCTTGATGGCTCTAATGGCGAATTTTCACGGGGACATTTAGAAGTCCCCCAACATGGATGGAATTACTCTATGAAGCCACAGGAAGCTTCTCGACCCTTCCTTCCCGGCCGGAGGTGGCCGGAACGCCGGCGGCCACGACTTTGCTCCATTTCGGGTTTTCCATGGCCGCACCCATTTGATGCAGCATGGGTGCCATGAAAATGCATGGGGGCCTTCCTCTCATTCCCAGAAAGTCTTCTGGGCACATGGACGGCGTCGGAGAAGCCTGCCGGCGCCGGAGTAGCATCCTCGGCCAACTTTACATAAATCCGAAAACTAGGGCTTTTAAGTTCTCCCAAAATACTCCACCATACAAGCCCAAATTTTGCAGACTTATTCTACAGATCATACAGTCCAATCCTACCAAATTTTAGCTTTTTTGGCTCATTCTTTACAGAGATCGGCCGTGGCGGAGCAACAACTAGGTTTCCGGCCATCTTACGCCTCCGCCAGCCATGCACTTTGCATGGAGGCTCGGGGCTTGGCACATAGCACCCTAAGGACCTAAAAAGTCCACTGCTAGGGGTCTCGGGCTCATACATCTAGTGGTTAGGGTTCCCTTACCTTGGCCGGAGTTGGAGAAGAGGAGGAAGAAGCCGGTCACCTTCCCTTTCCTTTGCGCAGCCCCAGCAACACCCGAGATGCTCCACTGTCACAGAGGAACACCTCAAGATACCTCAGGATCAAATTAGAAGAAGTTGCTCCAACTTCCTTCTCTCACTCTCTCTCTCGGTTATCTCTCTTGGGTTCTTGAGCATCCAGGCAATGTCTGGGAGAAGCATAAGAGGGTTTGTGATGCATGGAGTCCCTCCAAACCCCTCGAGTACCACCCGGGTAGTCCAAAGGCCAACTAGAATTAATTAGCTTGGTTTTTTGTAAAATAACCCTGGTTCACACTTATCCCTTTCATCCAAGCTATTCACTGTAGGTACAAAATGCACCTAGGACCCTGTAGTTTAAACCCCTAAGTCTTTGACACATAGAATATAAGCATTCCTTGCAATTTAGTCCATTTTTAGGTGGTTTTCACGCATTTCGAGAAAATCCGCTCGTCATTTTGCGAAACGAACTTCGCCACGACGTCCGGCTCGTCGAGACCTTCAAAACAGGCTACTCATTTGTTTAATTTGGTGCTCGTATGAAATCTCGGGTCATAAAGTTTGTCGAAATGCGGTATATTGCACGCATCCCGATGCACCCGGGTCGCCAAACGCGAAATCCGTCAGTGCCATCGCGTTCAGAACGTTGAAATTAGCTAGGACTCATTACTCATACCCCTATGTTAAATTTTTAAAACAGTGAATCGGCCTTTAGTGTTCTAAGGGAAATTAAATTATAGTGTTTACTATTCACTTAAGTTGTGGGGCCCGCCCGTTTCTTTTCTGATTTCTGGAAGATCCGACCGTCGGATCGAAAACATATGAATATGAAATTTCTATGTTTCGACGAGACGATCACAATGGTGATCTCGGATTTTTCAGATCAGGCCCCGATCAAAAGTCGACATTTCTGGGCCACTATTGACCCACTAATTGTCTATTTTTGCTGTTTAAATAATTCTGGAAATTATTTAAACCTGAATTCTGGATTTTAAAATCATGGTTACTACAGCGCGCCACTGTGTGCATGCGGGCGGCAGGTGGCGTGGCAGCGCGGCAGGCGGCGTGGCAGGGGGGGCAGGTGCACGTGGCCACGTGGCGCACGGTGGTTGGCTGGCGCCAACCACCCGCGCATGCGGGGAGGGCGACGTGGCACGGCCCGGTTGGCCACGCGTTGCTGCGGCGTGGAACGAGACACGTGGCGCGCCCGGGTGAATCCGGGCGCTGCCATTGGTGTTCCCGGTTTGCGCTCGAAACATTTCGGGCGCCAGAAAATGTACCCCGAAGTGTTTTTTTGAGGAGACTATAAAAAGGTCTTCTTCTTCCCTTTTCTCACTCTTTTTGAGGGATTTCTGAGCTGGGGTTTTCACAGAGGCTTCTTCCACTTGTGCTCCACCACTTACAGGGATTTTGAGATATTTGGAGACCGCAACATCGGCGATATCTGCGATTCAGCGCACTGCGACGTTCCTCTTTCGGTTGGTTTTTCCGTCACAGTTCAGTCCGAGAGCTCCCCTGGGCTACCCCGATGGAAATTTTAGGCGATTTTCACGGCAGCATGTTTGTAAGAGGTAGGCCTTCGATTTTTTTGTTGATTATTTTGCTCCGTTTTGGGTTTTTGGCATGGTTCCCGAGGCACCTTTTGACCCTATTTTTCTGTGGTGACTTTTTGGACAGTGCGGGCTTGTTTGATTTATATCTCGGTCTACGGATATCGGAACAGGGGCAAATAAGTACTCGTTTTGCATCTACTCGTCGCAATAATAGCAACCGTGATTTTTCTGGATTTTTCGAAGGACTGCGCAGAGGTGAAAATCCCTGTTTTTCTCTGATGTTTTGCAAAACAGCAAGGAGGGGCTGTTTTGGGGATTTGTTTGTATGCCGAAAGTGACTCTTGTGCAGTGGTTCGTAGTTTTTAGATGTTTTGCGAGGAAATTAGGGTTGGACAGCGAGGAGACTTCTACAGCTGTGGATTGCGCATTTCGAGGTGGGTGGTTGTTGTATACCTCACTTTTCGACTTGCTCACTAAGTTTATTAGAGAATTCCCTATTTGGACTTATTGATTGATCACCTCTTGACATCCATGCTTAAAATAATATAAATGTGAGCCTATTATATGAGACTAATCTTGTGGACATATCATGTTGGGAATATTATTGGAAAAATACTATTGTGGAAACATGATTGTGGGGATATTTTAATGGTGATAATTAACATGCCATGTTAGCACATAGACTTTTATGAAAGTTGATTAAATGGATTATTCGTTGGGACAAGATGACATATCTATGTGCGGGTGCTACTTTGGTGATTTATTATGGATCATGGATTATATACATATGTAGTTGGTTAGTGACTTTAGCATGATGGTTATATCTATGCGGAGCTATTATTTAATACACATGTGGAACTACTATTTGATACACTCTCTTTCATCTTTCATGAGAACATTTGCATGCTTGTATGGACATCTAGATATGTCACTATTTATTGCTACACTATCATATTGGGACTTAACTTAGGAGAAATCATGATTGTTTCCTTTCTCCTTTCCATGTAGACTTTTGATTTATGTTGCTCGGGTTTGACCAGGGATTTGGGATAGTGTAGCCGGGACCTTGGGGTCGGGGGCAGGTGGTACTTGATTATGGGTATTGCGGCTACCGCGGATAGTAGGCGGTTGACCGGATATTAGTTATTTTACCCGATTGTGGATTGGGGGTTATTGCGGCGACTGCGGATATTGGGCGGTTGACCGGATGTCTGATGTGGGACATGATTGTGATTATGGGTTATTTCGGTGACCACAGATATTGGACGGTTGACCGGGTGTCGGTTGTTGGGCTTGATTGTTGACGGTGGGTATTGCGGCGACCGCGGATATTGGGCGGTTGACCGGATGTTTACTTATGCATCAGATTGGGGATCAGGGATTCCTTTAGTGGAGGGGTTTGTTCCAGTTGAGCATAGTTGGGATTCAGTCCTGCTTTTATGATACTTGTGACTGGTTACTTTCCTCGTGTGGGTAGCTCCCCTCGAGTTTCCCTCCGGAGCGTGGGGGTCAGACAGTTATGGACTTTTTGCCATCACATCGGCGCGGTTTTACTTGCCCGATGATGAGGGCGGCAGCAGGAGTTTTGCTATCACATGGCGCGGCTTTATTTGCCCGATGATGAGGGCGGCTGCAGGCAGTACCAGTTTTTACTGGTGGATAGATTGGGTTTATCTGGACGGTTTTTGGTTACTGATGCATACATACAGTCGTTCCTTTCGGTATTGCGTTTAGAGACATACTAGTGGTGGTTTCCCTTTATTCAGCAGTTCTGTTTACAGCTTTACCACTTATTCCTTTCCTTGCCTCTGGTAGACTTAGTGGGTACGCCGGAGTTTGAGGCTTTACCCACAGGGGGAGGCTACTGGTTTACTAGTGGTTCTCACCCCCATTGTTGTTTCCCTCTTTTCTTCCTTCTGTTTTGCAGAGTCTTCTGCGGGAGTTGTTGTTCTTTCGGTCGTTGTTCGAGGCGAGGGAGTCACGAGCTAGATCCTTACCGCCCGAGGAGTGTAGCTGTATCCCCTGGTTGGAGATTCCTAGCACTGTCAGCTGGATTTTTATTGTTTACTCTAAGAGGGATCTTCTGTATTTTTAGAGATTGATGTACTATAGTTTTAGCTTACTTATCTCTCTTTTTGGAGTTGAGAGATGCTGTATTGAGAATATTGTATGATGATTATCGTTATTTGAGGAGATGGATATTGTATTTGCAGGTTAGACGCTTCGCCTATGCGGGATTACTCGTATGGGTGGCGGATCTGTTGACGAACCTAGGTCGCAGTTCGACCCTGGGGCGTGATAGATATTAATTTGGTAATAGGCATAATTAATTAAATCAACTGAGAAAAAAAAAAAAGAAAAAAAAAGAAATGTAGTTTGGTTTGAAACTTGGAGATGTAAGCAATAAAGGTTGATTTATTCCTTTCTTCACAATATCTTGATTGACAATTGCATTAAATCATGTGTAAGAATATATATATATATATATATATATATATATATATATATATATATATATAAATTTTATACGAAATAAAAACTAAAAAAATTATTTTATACGAAATAAAAACTAAAAAATTTAAGTTATATTTATCAGAAAGTAAAAAAAATTAATAGTGACTTACCGGAGATTACTCTCTACGGCCAACTTCTGTTGTAGATCATATCCATCAGAAATAATCGATTTGGCTTAATAAAATAAGTTAAAAAAAAAAAGTAATTTAAATTATTTTTTTACATTTTTATTTAATAAATTTTTGTTGAAAGAATAAATTCTAAAACTAAAGATAAAAATGTGACGCCCCACTTCCCAGGGGGTCACCCATCCTAGAACTACTCTAGCTCTAGCACGCTTAACTCTCATAACCTCTTGGATCTTGCTACCATCCAAAATACTATAGCCGGATTAAGAGATTTAGTCCTATTATATCATTTATATATAGGACTAATCCAGATTCCAAGGGTGTCACATTCTTCCCCCCTTTAAGCCCTGACGTCCACGTCGGGCTCAAGCACACTCACAAGCACCAGGCGATGTGAGACTCGTCTCGCTAGTCTTAGCCGACCTTGTGAGGAGCTGCACTCCACTCACAACGGTCATTAGCCGGAGAGCCTCGCTCTACCCACTATATAACCCTGGCTCAGCCGAGACTCATCTCACATTTCCGGCTGGTGAATGGCTCTGATACCAACTGTGACGCCCCACTTCCCAGGGGGTCACCCATCCTAGAACTACTCTAGCTCTAGCACGCTTAACTCTCATAACCTCTTGGATCTTGCTACCATCCAAAATGCTATAGCCGGGTTAAGAGATTTAGTCCTATTATATCATTTATATATAGGACTAATCCAGATTCCGGGGGTGTCACATTCCTTTTCGGCTGTCCAGGGTCAATCTCTAACTTGGAACCTCACCAACTCGTCCCGACATCCCAGCACCCGCTCAACCTGGAAAAATATTCACCCAGGGGGTGTGAGATACACTGTACATGTAAGCCTGAGTCTGTTCTTGTTTGATAGGACAAGGGCAACGCTCTTCGAGGTTTGAACTTAAAACCTACCAAGCTTCGTAGGGTCGCCTGAGTCTGTTCTTGTTTGATAGGACGAGGGCAATGCTCTGTCACGCCCGAGTTCAAAAACCAGTGTATAAATTTTTTTTTTTTTTTTAATCAGAGTTGCAAAATCAGCCAGGGCAATGACAGACCGCCACATATATAGAAGAGTCCCAATCCCCTTTGGGATTGAGCCTTTTCTATATATGCACTGCTAGCTTGGCAACAACATCAGAGTACTAACTACGTACTACATCTATTAAAATTACAAATTAATTATTACAACAACTTTACAGAATAAATTACACTTTTCTTTTTACTAATACAATTACATATGCTTTTCGGCTGTCCAGGGTCAATCTCTAACTTGGAACCTCACCAACTCGTCCCGACATCCCAGCACCCGCTCAACCTAGAAAAATATTCACCCAGGGGGTGTGAGATACACTGTATATGTATCCCAGTGGGCACGACGAGCCGAGAAATAGCAGATCGTACCTACTGGCATACAATACTAGAGGATAGTAAATGATCATATGTTAGGATAAGCAGATATATAATTGGAGCTGTAATTAAATCAACTTATAAAATCTTGAAGCAAGCATAGGCTGACATCTATAACAGGAATAGGAATCAGGAAAATCATATGATATGATAAAAGCAGGCTAAACAAGCCACAATTGCATCAATAATTGAAATAACAAGATACCCAATCACAAGCCACCATATTGGTCTACAAGACCTCAGGCAAAACTCGCCGAACCTGGCATCAAACAGAATCATGCTGATATAGATTCTAATCAAAACTGAGCAAGCATTGGGTAATCATAAGAGTATGATGTAAAGCAGATTAACCAGGCATATTATGCATCAATGAAAGAACAAGCAAGTACCCAATCAAAAGCCACCATATTGGTCTATAAGACCTCAGGGATACCTCGTCGAACCTGGCACCAACCTGGCTGACATACTCCGGCACCCTCGGGCACTAACCTGGGAGTCACACTCCGGCACCCTTGGGCACTAACCTGGGAGTCACGGGTCGTATACCAGACCACTTTACCGGTAAAGAACATCCACACGGGTAGCTACTCCGCTGATGTTCGTGAAGTACAGCAGTGCGGGCGATCAATCATGCAAATGCTCAAGCTCACGGTCCACAGACCGGGTAATCGGCAACAAGCCAGAATCAATCCCCTCTGGGATGCAACAGTGATATGATATCAACATCTCCACTCAGTGCAAGATCAACAACAACAACTGAATACCAATCATGCAGACTCACCAGTCATGCAGACTAAACACATGTTTTTGAGAAAAACATTTTGAAAAGTCCAAACCTCGAAGAGCGTTGCCCTCGTCCTATCAAACAAGAACAGACTCAGGCGACCCTACGAAGCTCGGTAGGTTTTAGGTCCAAACCTCGAAGAGCGTTGCCCTTGTCCTATCAAACAAGAACAGACTCAGGCTACCCTACGAAGCTCGGTAAAAGCATTTATTTAATAAAATCATGTATTTAGCAGCATAACGGGTGAACAACAAGCCGAAACAAGCCAATCAACAATGCAATATCAGAATCAACTGAATCTCAACTCATATGTAGGAATAATCATCCACTCCTATAACATGAATCAGAATAATCAGGGGTACTGATAAACAGGTATGCAAACTAGCAAATGACCAAAATCCCAATAAGGGTGCAATGCAGAGTATAATCAATAACCTCTAAAGCATAGATCAGGATATACTGATAATCAAGCATAAATGTGCAAACTAATTAATGACCAATCAGGCATGGCAATTGTCCAGGAATAGAGTCATAATATCTGGAAGCAACTAAAGATCAATCATGCAAGGTATCAGATAACTGATAAAAGTCATAACTCAGGCATAAAGCAGTATAAACTGAATCAAAAGGAAGGCAGGCTCAAAGTAATAGTTAAGCTACCAAAAACAGGGGTCCAACCAATACCGTACACAGAGGGCCGAAATGATAAAGCCCAGACCGAAGATAAACCCACCTGTCAAATCGCAGGCGACTAGACTGAAGCGACTGTACGCTTGAGGACCAGAGACAAATCGAGCCAACCTGGATCAAACATAATAATCAACCTCGAACTTACTAACCACAACTTAAAACCTAGATCAATTGGCTTGGTGAAACCGCCGTAATTTCTCGATTTACGCGATTGCCACCCGGATACCGTAAAATCGACGATTTTGCCGATTCACGGATCGATATCCGATTTCCGCTCAACGAGAGCCGTTGGAATCCTAACGAAAAGCTTAGGAATCATTTTTACATTGTTCTAAACAGTACGCAGTGCCAAAATTGCATTTAGACCCCTAGGGTTTCTAGAATTCACATTTTTAGCGTCATTTGAGCGCTGTTTTCGCTCGTTCTTTCTACTAAAAATTCATTTTAACAAGCCGTCACTTCCAGCAGGTGACTTTTAACTTGCTGAACACCATGCTCACACATTTGTGGCAGCACGCAACCCGAGGAAAACTTCGGGCCATAAAACACCTTGCTAACTTAGCCATTTTGCATTTTTGTTTCTCCGGGACTTCAAAATCTGTTTTTAACGTGAGCATCGTGTCCAGTGACCCCAAATTAGCCAAGGGCACATTGTCGCGGCTTCACAATCAGCCCGGAACAATGTTTGGGCCAAAATTACTCTTAAAGGTAGTTAATACTATAACTTTTAACCTACACATCTTTTATTAAAACTTTGTATATGAAAGTGTCTCTAAACAGTGCAAGGACCACAGGGCTCACCTCCTTTGCAGCCCAAACCTGCTGGTTCAACAAGAACCAGATCCTTGCAAACATGCAAGTTCACATTGCTCCAACTTTTAATCCACACAGAACCATCTTGGTCTGAAGTGAGCATCAAGCTCAGGGGACATTTTTGAGCAGCTTTTATTTTAACAACTATGTCAACTTCTGTAATTTTCTTCTCTCAGGCATTTCATCAAACACATGGCATGCATACTATATACACAAACATACAAGCATTTCTCGAGTTCTATTCTCAGTGGTTTCTGCACCTGGGCCATCCTAACCTGGATCAAACTATTCTATAAGGTTTTTGGAGCAATTCCCATCAACTTGGGTGCAAGTTTGCACCACGGTTTGGCTGAGCCCGGGAAGAAGATGGAGCTCGAAATCTTGAAAATCGTGACCATCAAAATAAAGACTCTGGGTCCAAACAATTAGCACAAACCTTCCTAAAAACTCACCATGAAACTTTCTGGACCCATGCCCGGCGACAGGGCACGGCGGCGGCGGCTAGGGAGTGAGCTCGGTTTGGAGCTCCTCCATCTCTAATGGCGGATTTCCACAGAGCCAATATGAATCTCTGTAACATGCACAAAAGTGTTCCCTAGGCATACACGAAGCATCCCGACCATCCCACCCCGGCCGGAGGTGGCCGGATCGCCGGCGGCCGCGTTTCATTCCACTCTCGGGTCCATCCATGGCCGCACCACTTTGGTGCTGCATGGATGCCATGCAAGTGCATGGGTGCACTCCTCTCACACTCAGGAAGTCTTCTGGGCACATGGACGGCGTCGGAGAAGCCCGCCGGCGCCGGAGCAACAAGCTCGGCTAACATGCAATATTTCGAAAAACTAGGGCATCCATTTTCTTTCTAAACACTTAACCATAATCGATGAAACTTTGCATATTTTATATACATGTCCTACAGTCCACGCACACCAAATTTTAGCCATTTTGGTCAAATGGTTGTGGAGTTCTCTTGAGGCGGAGCTAGGTTAGGTTTCCGGCGACCCTTTGTGGGCGCCGGCCAACCGCTTTGCATGGGGGCTCTGGGCTTTGCAGGGAGCATGCTTTGGGCCTAAGAAGTATACTGCATAAGGTCTAGGAGGCTAACAACCATCGGTTAAACTCCCTTACCTTGGCCGAGCTCGGGGAAGAAAGGAAGTAGCTGGAACTTGCACCTCCCACCTTGCGCGGCCACGGAAAGCTCCAGCAAGGTCTGCAGGCACCAGAGGAACCCTCAGAACTCACTAGACCCAATCTTGAAGCAACTTGGTCTAACCTTCTCCAACTTCTCCTTCTCTCTCATTCTCGGTTCACTCTCTAATGGTGTTGGGTTCTTGGTTGTCCAGGACTTCGGGGCTGGGTCTGGAAGTAGCAGGGAACCAAGGAGATGCTTAGGATCTCCTCCTGACCCCTCGGGCTCACCCCATAGGAGACCAAGAGGCACAAACACCTTAAATGCAAGATTCTTTTAGCAATTAACCTAAAACCCTGTTCATACCTAACCCTAGGCTCTGAGAACCACTTAGTGAGTGTAAAATGCACCCAACACCCTCATGTATAAAGCCCTAACATCTTAACACATAAAATATTAAGTTCTTATTAAAAATAACCCTATTTTCGGTGGTTTTCTCGCACTTCGAGACAAACCGTTCGTCAATTTGCGAAACGGACTTCGCCACGACGTTCGGCTCGTCGAGACCTATCAAGTAGCATATTTATTTGCTTTGTTTGACGCTCGGATAAATTCTCGGGCCATACAGTTCGACAGAAAGTGGTGCATTGCACGCACTTCGATGCACCCGGGTCGCCAAACGCGAAATCCGTCAGTGCCATTGCGTTCAGAACATCGAAATTAGCTAGGTTCCATTACTCATACCCCTATATTAAATTTCTAGACAGTGATTTGGCTCTCAGTGATTGCGAAGGGATTAAAAATAGGGGTTACTGTGCACAACTTAAGTTGTGGGATTCACTTTTTCATCACTGATTTCTGGAAGATCCGACCGTCGGATCGAAGACATATGAATATGAAACTTTCATGTTTCGACGAGACGATCGCAATGGTGATCTCCGATTTTCGAGATCAGGCTCCGATCAAAAGTCAGTATTTTTGGGCCACTATTGATCCACTATGATCCAATTTTTGCCAAATTTACTTAATTTTATAAATTCCAAAAGTAATTATAAAGTCTTTAATTTTATGGTTATTACAATAAATACATTAAATAAAATATATGAGTAAAATAACTAAAGAATCAAAAGTTGTAAATTAGGTGGCAATAAGAAAAAAAAATCAATACAAAATATAAGAGAACCTCTCACTTACAATACGTTATATTATTAAACAGTAGAGATTTTTTTTTTGCATTCTAAATACGTAACATAGAAACAAAAAAATTTAAATATTATAAATTATTTCAGTAGATGATTCATCATTTGTTTTGAAAAATCATTGGTTGCAACAGTTGCATAACTATAACTTTTTTGTTTATATCTAATCATAATTTTTTTTTGTCATCATTGCCCGAATAAACTGAAAATAAACTTAATATTATTAGAACTTATTAAAAAGTATTTGAAAGAATAAACTAAATATATTATAACTAATGAAGAAGCAACGACAAAGATTAAATATAATTAACATAATTACTTGCATACTTACATATTGCATAGTCAGATTTTTTTTTTTTTAAATGTAATTAACCTTTCATAAAAAAAAAATTAAAATTAATTTATTTTTATATTTTCTTTGTAAGAAACATGAGCATAAATAAAACAAAATTAACCGACAAAAAAAATTAGAATCTCAAGCATTAATAGAACAAGGAAAAATTTAAATTCATTTTAAAAATATATATATACATAATTTTCTATTTAAAACAAACTAAGTATACATAGAATCTCAATAGTTAGAAGAACTTACAAATACAGAATTAAACGATTGAAGAGCAATAAGACAGAGATATCAAATTCCTGAGTCAAAAAAAGCACAATTAGCTTTAAATATATTATATGATATATAAATCTTATTAAACAAATAACATAAGAAAAAACAATTCAAAGAGGATTTTTTCGAAACGAGTAATACTTTAGCAAACTGCGAATGCAACCGAAAAATAAAATAAAAATCCACATGAATATTTAAAAAATTTCAAATTAAATATATTACATATAAATATTCTGAAATTTCTAACTAAAACCTAGTCAGTGAAGGAGTATGTCCCAAAATCGGGGATGGAGGAAGAGGAGCAAAAGGGCAGCACCACAATCCAGAACCACGCCCGGGTGGCACCCTGCATTAAAGGTGGCATTCAAGGTTTGGATGGAAAGTTAAAGAAATGTTCTAAGAAGGTGGTTTGGGCGGACGAGAAATCGGGGATGGAGGAAGAGGAGCAAAAGGGCAGCACCACAATCCAAAACCGCGCCCGGGTGGCGCCCTGCATTAAAGGTGGCATTCAAGGTTTGGATGGAAAGTTAAAGAAATGTTCTAAGAAGGTGGTTTGGGCAGGCGAGGTAGGTGGAGAGTTAGTGGAGGCCTGGAGCTGCCGGGTTGCTAAGGTTGCTTCTTTCAGCAGAGACTTAAAGCCTCCTAGTAAAGGTGGAGGTAACGCGAATCGCAAGAATGGAAAGGCAGAGCGTTCTGCATTCAAGCCGGGGCAGGAGGTGCAGCAGCTGGGGTGGAAGGTGGGTGCTGGAGTTTGTCTACAGGATCATGTGCTCCGCTCCTATAAAGAGGTGCTTATGCTGCATCCTCCTAAGCAACCTTCCTACATTCCCCCAACAAACCCTAAGAGGGGTTTACTCTTTACGAAGGGCAAGAGTGTGGAGAGTTTAAAGGAGGAGAGGAGGTGTTTTCGCTGTCTCGCACGCGACCATTGTGCGGCCGCTTGCAGAGATCTTGTAAGGTGCCGTTCTTGTTGGCGACTTGGTCACAAAGCGAGGGAGTGCAAGGGTGAAAAGCGTAAGAGGGAGGAAGAGAGAAACATGAACCTGGAAAGAGCTCATCGGCGTCGCGCGAGGCCCGCGAGCATGAAGGCTTATATCCCCTACACGGAGGAATACCTCAAGAGGTCGGACATGAGGCGGAATGCGGTTCTGGTGGACGTGGTGCAGCAGGATGACCTGGGCCTTGCACCCCAGCAAACGCTCGCGAACGCCTTAGCCAGGCGGTTTAGGGGGTACTCCTACGATTTCTTTGTTGCAAGATACAACGAACACGACGTCGTCATCCTGCTGCCGGGGTGGGTGTCCGCGGACACTCTCATCAGGAGACATCTGATTACGCTCGACGATATCTGGCTGCGTTGTTTCGCATGGGGTCACTACTGGAATGCTCGACCCCACAAAACCTCGTACGCGGCCTGGATCCAACTCCACAACGTACTGTTCGAGTGTTGGACGACGCCGAGGATCGCTTCGATGGTGAGCGGCTTTGGCCGCTTTATCCGAGCTGACGAGACCAGCAAAAATATGTCCGACCTTCGGGCATATCAATGCTGGATCGCCGTCGATGACGTGAGGGAGATACCACACCGGCTCTCCATCGTGCTGGGCGAAGAGCTTATGGACATCCATGTGCACTTAGAGAGCTCGGAGCGGATCCGGGAGGGAGGCGCAGATCAACCCCCACCACCGGATCCTATGGGGCCGAACGACGGAGCTCGGGGAAGTGATTTTCAAGGAGGGCGGAGGGAGGGGGGGGGGGGGGGGGGGGGGGGGGGGGGGAAGGCAACGTGGGGGAGGGAGGGATGTGATGGAGGATGAAGCTGAAGAGGCGGCACGCGACCAGAGTTCAGAGTTATCGGTCAATCGGGGCTCCACGCTGTTGACGACTGAGGGTGGCATCTCGCGGCAATCCCGCGGCGACGGGCCAGTGCAGCACTTCGGTATGGCGGCGGTGTCGGCTACAACGAGGGGGCTCGGAGGGCTGACACGTGGGAGGACAGCGGCTCGCCGGGAGTGGATGCCGGTCTCCGGGGCGAGCGGAGAGGGTGTCCGGCGGGACGGCGCTGGGAAGATGACTGGTGCATCTTCCAAGATGGACGGAGTGCGGCTTTGCACGGGGAGTCCCGCACATCGGGTCGCGGCAAAGGTGCGTGGGGGGGCGGGCGCTGACGCCTGGGGGAGAGATCGCTGCAGTGCTTGCATCTTTTCGGTGGCGAAGCGGGGCGACATCGAGTGCCACAACGGACTCTTAGCATCATTGGAGAAACAGGGTGCCTTAATTAATTGGGTGGAAGGCAAAGGTGTCTTAATTAATTGGGTGGCTGGCAACGGTGCCTTAATTAATTGGGTGGATAGCAAAGGCTCTTTCCCCAAAGACCTGGTTACTGAGAGAGGTTTTCTTGTGAATGGGTTTGTGGGTGCTTTTCCCAATGTAGATGATAAAGGTGGTTTGAGGATTGTGCCAAGTGTGGCCTTTATTGCTTGGGGGAGTGTGTTGGAAGAGATGGGGTGTTGGGTGGACCGGGTGTGGAGGTTTGGATTGGGGCCTACCTAAAGGTGTAGGTTCGGTCTAAATTCTGTGCTGGTGTTGTGGGGAAACTTGCCTGCGGGCTCAGTTTCATTGGCGGGCCCGCAGGACCTTAGTGAAGGGAGAGGAGGGCCTGATGTGACTTCGGGGTGTAACTTCGAAAATGTGGAGCACTACCAGATGTTGGAATTGGGTGGGACTTTGATGGTACAGTCCTCTATGGTTAAGAGGGGTGGCCCGGGTGTAGATGTTAGAGACGTCCGCTTTAGTCGCCGTCTTGCGGGCATGGAGGTGACCTCTATTTTTGACAAAGCTTTTGCAAGGAGAGCCAGACTCGAGGAGTTCGGTTGCATCGGAGGGGGAAGGCGTACCCTACGTGATCAGAAGAAGATCCAGTCCAAGAGCGCCAGATGCGGAGTGCAGATCAACGAGGGGGAGACGAATTCCTTCATGGAATTCGTGTCCCACATGGATTAAGATGGTTCCCGATTTTGTTTGGTTGGGGCCCTTTGGGTGGTTTTTTTGGGGTAGTAGTGCTACTGCAGGTCGGTTTTTGCGAAAGACAACGTGGTGTGTTTCCCCAGGTGTTTCTTTTTGGGCGGTGTGGCGGGTGTCAGGGTGTCGGCGCGAGCAACGCGCGGGGTGATGGGTGTATGGTTTGTTTTGATGTTTAAGATTTTGTGTTGGAATTTTAGGGGGCTTAATGACACTTCTAAGCGTTGTGCCGTTCAGCAAGTTATCTCCTGTTTAAGGAATGTCGTCATCTGTTTACAAGAAACTAAGGTGCGGTCGATGTCTGGATCGTTTCTTAAAAGTTTTTGCCGGGCCTTTTTTCGACAAATGCCAGTTCCTCGAGGCCAATGGTACTTCAGGCGGGCTGATTACGTGTTGGAACTCTAAGTACTTCGAGTGCTCGGAAGTCATTGTGCGCATATTTTCTATCACTGTCCACCTCACTCATCGAACTAACGGAGTCTTTTTCTTCGTGTCGAACGTTTATGGCCCATCAACGAGAGAAGGGAAAGACTCTTTTTGCTCCGAGCTAGCTATGTTGAAGCATTGCTGTGGTGGTAATTGGGTGTTGGGTGGGGATTTCAACCTTACTAGAACCCTCGAGGACAGAAATAGGGAGAGAGGGGGGGGAGGCAGAGCTGATCGTTTGTTCAACAAGCTGATTTTCGAGCTCGCGCTTATTGATTTGCCTATAAGGAACCAACAATTTACCTGGTCGAATTTGCAACGCTCACCGCTCCTGGCGAAACTGAATCGCTTCCTCATTTCGACGGAATGGGATGAGGCCTTCCCGCTGTCAGAGGTGGAGGCACTGCCTAGAATTACCTCGGATCATTATCCCATTTGCTCTCCACGGGGGGTAAATCCAAGAGGACGAGGACAACGTTCAGACTTGAGGACGTCTAGCTTAAGTGCGAGGATTTTATCAGCAGAGTGCCACAGTGGTGGCAGAAAGTGGAAACGAAAAGTAATAAATCAGGAGTCCTTAACTTTACGGCTAAGCTTAGACATTGCCGGATTATGATTAGAAGATGGTGTGCTTCGCATTTTTACAGTATCAGAAAGGAGAAGAAATTGATCGAGGCGGGGATACAAGAGTTTGATAAGTTGGAGGAACAATAGGTTCTTACCTCCGACCTGTTTGACAAAAGGTAGGGGTTGAGGGACAAGCTGATCAAGGTGCTAGATGACGAAGAACTTCTTTGGAGAACTCGAGCTAAGCAAAATTGGATGAGGGAGGGCGATAGGAACACAAAATTTTTCCACGCTTACGCGAACGGGAGGAAGCGGACTAACTGGATCGGTGTGATAGAGGACGACGACCACGTTTTTAGTAGGGAAGTGGATAAGAAGTCATATTTTTCCCGTAAGCTCAAGGAACTGTTCTCACCCCCGGACCCTGGAACGAGGTCCTTTGGGGACTGGAGCAACATTTTTCGGCATCGACGGCTCAACGAGTCAGATTGTCAGAAGATGACTGCACCCTTCACCCTGGAAGAGATTAAGACGGCGATTTTTCAGTTGGGAAGGGATAAGGCCCCGGGACCTGACGGCTTCCCCTTGAGCTTCTACCAAGTCTTCTGGGAAGTCCTGAAGGATGACATTGAAGGAATTTTTCTTGATTTGCACGAGGTTAAATATAGCACGGGTCCAATCGACTACTCCTACGTTTGCCTGATATCGAAAAAAGAAGGTGCTCGAAAAGTGAGCGATTTTCGGCCGATTAGTTTACTGAACGGGATACAGAAGATTATTTCAGAGGTCTTGGCAAACAGACTTGCGCCGGCCCTGCAAACTTTAATCTCACAGTCCCAATCAGCGTTCCTCAAGGGATGAAATATCACGGACGCCTTCGTATCAGCAAGCGAACTGTTAGGGTGGAGCAAGAGGAATAAGGTGGAGGGGGTTGGAGTGAAGGTCGATTTCGAAAAAGTGTACGACAGACTCAACTGGAAGTTTCTGCGCAAAATTATGGAGTGGTGGGGTTTCGCCGACATTTGGTGCGAGTGGATTCAATAATGCATCGGGAACGCTAAGGTGGCGGGGCTTGTTAACGGAGAAGCAACCAGCTGGATAAAGACCAAGAGAGGGGTGAGACAAGGGGACCCCCTATCACCTTATTTGTTCCTCATTGTGGCTGAGGGACTCACGGATGACGAACGAGGCGGTCAGAAACGATTTGGTGAGAGGGATCGGACCTTCCATTGAACGTCGGATCGCACTGATTCAATACGCAGATGACACCCTTTTTTTTCTGTGTGGCTCGTAAGAAATTTTTAAAGAACCTTAGGTTCATTTGGCACCTTTTCGAGTGGGCATCCGGACTCAAAGTTAACAAGGATAAAACAAAGTTGTTTTATACTGGCATAGTCGAAAATAAGGAGGTTAGGCTTGCGAGTCTACTAAAATGTAAATTTGGAACTCTACCGACGAAATACCTCGGACTGCCGATGTCCTATAAGAGCCTTAGGGTAGAGGATTGGCGTGGGATTATTGGAAAAATCCAGCGTAGACTAGAGGGATGGCAGGCTAAGCTTCTATCCAGGGGCGGTAGGCTTACGCTAGTTAATGCGGTGTTGTCCAACATACCGCTCTACCAGCTTTCTATTTTTAGAGCGCCCAAATGGGTCATCAAACTGGTTGAAGCTCTCAGAAGGGATTTCTTTTGGTTCGTCTCGGCAAAGGCGAATGGGTGGGGACGATTAGTCGCCCGGAGACAGGTGTGTAGGCCTAAAGCACAAGGAGGATTGGGTGTCATTGATCTGAGTGTTATGAATGTGGCCCTCCTTTGTAAATGGTGGTGGAGATTCTTGGTGACACCTGACCTGCAGTGGAGTAAGCTCATCCAAGGTTTGTATTATCGGAAGAGAATACCATTGGGTGAAGGGAGATCCTTTAGATCGTACTCGCAGTGGTGGAGGGATGTATTTGGTATTAAAGACATCTTCAAAGGAGGGACTTCCTACAGGATCGGTGACGGAAAACTCGTGAGTTTCTGGACGGACAGGTGGTGTGAGGAGTCGACACTGCATTCCCACTGTTCCGAGTTGTTTAGCGAGGTTGTAAGGAAGTCGATCAAAGTCAGTGCATGTTTTGATCAGGGCAGATGGAGATGGAGAAAGATCCTCAGAGGTGCCTTAGCGAGGGGACTGGCAGGCAGGGAACGAGTCAATAAGCTGAAGGTACTGATGGGGGTAGCCACACCGGGGTCTGGATGCGATGAGTTAGTGTGGAGGTGGAACAAGAATGGTTGCTTTATTGTCAAGTCAACGTACGTCTTCCTCATTGATGGGGGGATACGCGATCATGCTGCCCTTTCTATTTGGAGTTTGCGTTTGCCACCGAAGGTTAAAATTTTCATTTGGATTGCCCTAAAGAACCGGCTGCCCACGGTCGATAGCCTGCTGAATAGAGGTTGGTGCGGAAATAACCTTTGTGTGCTCTGTGGGGTTCTCCTGGAGACGGCATACCATCTCTTTACGGGGTGTGTGTACGCGCGTTTCATGTTCGGGGCGGGAGCCGGGGCCGTGGATATCCGAGCGCTGGGGAATAGCGTACGAAGGGTGTGGGAGAGTCAGGTGGGTAGAGAGAGTGTTCCTGACACGAACAAGACTCTAACTTCTCTGGCGGCGCACTGGTGGGTCCTATGGAATATAAGGAATAGAGTTATCTTCAAGCAGATTAACACTGACCCCCTCCGTGCAGTGAGATGGGTTAGTGATGTGCTGGCGCTTTGGTCGGGAATAGGTTGATCCGTGCAGTGCGATGGTTTTTTTTTTTTTTTTTTGCCGTTTTTTTAGAGACATGTGCTGTCTCACTCGTGTAGCCGAGTTCAGTCTTTCGATGAATGTAGCGGGTAGCTTGCTACCTTTCTCTCAAAAAAAAAAAATGTCCCAAAAAAAGAAAAAAATTGAGCACTGTATGTAGCATTATATAGGCAATGGCTTGTACGGTAAACAACTTAGAATGACACTTCGGTACTAATGAGGCATGTACAATGATTTAAATATATATTTGCATCAAGAGAGGGATTGTCGTGAAAAATGAAGCAGCAACGATATACAGATACGAAGAGCCAACCGTGAATCAGAACAATTTTTCAGTGAAAATGGGATCGGTGTTAGAAACGAAGTGGCAACAATGAACAAATACGAAGCGCCGACCATGAATAGATCAGGTCCATATTCCCATCAAGAGAGGGATCGGCGTGAGAAATGAAGAAGCGACAATATATGGGAACGAAGGGCCAATCATGAATCAGATCCATTTTTTAGCTAGGAGGGGTACCAGTGGCGGAGACGAAGCGTCAACAATGAATCTGCGTGGGAAACGAAGAAGCGACGATGCACGAGAACGAAGTGCCAACTATGAATCAGATCTATTTTTCGGTCAGGAGGGGTACCAGTTACGAAAACGAAACAGCAACAATAAATCGGCGTGGAAAACGAAGCGTCCCGATTCAGAATTGAGTTAAAAAAATTTTAGGGGCCGTTTGGTTCGGGGATAAATTTAAAAGGTATAAATTTTTTTATACCTGGAATAGCTTGCTATTCCGAGATAATGAAGTATAAAAGTTAAATTACGTTTGGTTGAAAAGTTGGTATTATCTGGAATAGTTAAAATTATGTTTGGTTAAAATTATGGAATAGTGAAGGATAGTGAAAAAGGAAGATAGAATTTTTTATAAAATGACAACTTTGCCCTTATCTTTTTTTTAATAGAAAAATTAATTTAATTATTATATTAAATTTGAAGAAATTTAATTATAAGTAATAAATTATATCTTATCTAAAAAAATAATATTTTTTTATTTTATAGTATATTTTAGTAAATAATAATATCAATGTAAGTCACATAGCCTCAAGTTCAATGATAATCACATAGCCGTAAGATCAAAGATAATGCAGTTTCACATAGCCGCAAATTCAATGATAATGCAGTTTCACATAGCCTCAAGTTCAAAGTAAATCACATTAGTCTCAAGTTCAAATTAATCCCATTCACTCCCCCCCTTATTCTCCTATTCCCACTCCCCCTTGGGATAATTCTTAACGGGTTATCCTAGGATAACCCGTTAAGAAGGGGATAAAAAAAAAATTTATTCCCTGTCTTTTTTACTTGATGTTTGGTAAGAATAGAGGGATAAAGAGGGTTATTCTCTCTTTATCCCCAAACCAAACACCGCCTTAAAGAATTAACCGCAACTTGACACATGGATAAATATTAGGAGGATTAGTATAGGGTTATAGATACATTATAGGTATGCTTTTACATCTCAACTAGCCTTTGTGAAAGATAGAAATTAATTAATCTTATGCCAACTTACAACAAAATATAAAAAATTTAAATTAATAATCATTATCCACAACCAATTAATAATAATATATAACTAAGTACAACTAATTAGAAACAATTAATTATATATTAATTATATTTTTATGTATTGTAAAAGCTCAAAATAATTACTATTCACAAATAAATCAATAACTTTATAATTTAGAAAAAATTAAATAAATATCAATTCATTTGCCTATTTTACAACTTAATTAAAAAGTTAGGTGGAAAGAGATTTAGTGACCAATAGAGCGTCTTGTATTTGGCCTTTCGGATTTTAATGATACATTAATTAGAATAAGTATGATTGAAAAGAGAGTAAACTGAGAGATAGTATATGTTAAAAAAAAAAAAAGAAAAAAAAAAAAAAAAAAAAAAAAAAAAAAGCTGTGTGCTGTTGTTTTTTTTCGTCTTTTTTATTCCAATGGAACGCGATAGGGTCGCAACGCTAGCGCTCCTGTGGTGGGCCCATGTGGGCCGACGTGACTTGACGAATGGCATCCCATTTGGCATTTGTTGATCCCGGATGAACTTTTGTCCCAACGTGAACAATAGATCGGCAACAGAAGCTAACGTGGGTCAATAGACTCCACTGACCTAGCAGTAGATCCGCTGAAGCTAGAGAGAATTAGCTATGCATAGTAATTATCTAATTATAGTCAAATATGTTGAATAATTCACATTAATTATTAATTCAAAAAATTCGAGCGATTAAAAATACGTAATTAATTCACTTGAATGGTATATACACACTCTATAAAAAAAATTTAATATAAGGATTTTTTTAGACGACGCTTGTTAACAGCATCTACGGGTCTTGATTGTAACTCAGCTCAATCAGTCTAACATCACTTTGAATATGACTCACACCATTTCGAACGTGATTTGACACAATCTGATCTTTTGTAATAAATACGCAATAAATTTACTTAAAGCCTACAGACACAGTACCTACGGGTCTCAATTATGATTTGGTCCAATCCGGTCTCACACCATTTCGAACGTGGCTCGACACAATCTGATGTCTCACCACAAAACCCGTGACCTTTGACTCTAATACCATTTGTTGGATCGTTGACGCTAACCATTAATTCCAAAAGCCGAGAGGTTAGAAATACAAAACGAGTAAAAAGTAACCCATGTCAAGTATTTCTGTCAAACATCTCAATATAGTAGGACTGGATCACGACTCTCATCGAAGTGAGAAAATCCATCCACTACAGTAAACCCGATCCCCAAACTAATGCAATAGTACTCAATAAGTGGAAAACTCCATCCACTAAAGAAAACCCGATTTTTAATTTGATGCGACAGTAAACATCCGGTCAACTGCTCAATATCTGCGGTCGCCGCAATACCCCATAATCTGGTACAACAACCAACATCCGGTCAACCGCCCAATATTCGCGGTTGCCGCAACACCCCACAACCCACAATCAAATCCAATCTGTCCCAGACTCGAAGTGTCGACTACACTATTCCAACCCCCTGCTCAAATCCGAGCAACATGAATTACCTAACTAACGAATAAGGAAAAAAAAAAGCAAACATGGTTTCTTCTAAGTCAAGTTCCAACATGATAGTATAGCAGTAAAAGATGGCCTATCTAGATGTCTATACAAGCATGCAAATGTCCTCAAGTAACATAAAAGGGAGTAAAACAGATAGTAGCACTACATGCCAAATCCACTAATCCGCTACATCCGTCCATAATCTATGGTCCATCATAAATCATCAGAATGATACCCGCACATAGATAAAGCATCCTACCCCATCGAGTAATCATATCTCATAAAAGACTGTGCGACATGGCATGCTAAAAGATCACTACTATAGTATGTCAATCTACATGATCTAGGCTATTCCTCAAGCTTGCATCTCAATGCTAGAGATTATACATTTAATCATGCATGCTAACAATCACATAGGACAAATTCCCTTAGGTAAGCTTTTACTATTCATCATCATGAATATCCGAATCTTGCAAGTCCTCAATAATATCTAACATGAATATTAATCTTGCAATTCCCTTATACAATCATCATTCCTAAGCTTACCCCTCAATCACATATATTGTACCCTAAACATGCATGCATTCTATCAGATAGAATTAGAGAACCGTCCACCGGTTCTGGGGACAAAGCAACCCACCTGAAATGCTTTCTGCAGGCAAAGCCGAAATTGGTGAAGTGCGCAGCCACTTGCTAACAAAATCCGCCGAAACCGCACCCTCGGTACACGGTCGTGCAAGCCTCTGCTCAACCAACAACATAATCAACAACACAATCAATACCCCCAACAACACCCAAACAACACTTGTTGTTTTTACCAACTAGCACAAAGAAGGGGCCTTTTCACCTGCGTGCAGTTCTCCGAAAAATCCAGAAAAATCACGATTGCGATCCTCACGATGAGTAGATCCAAATCGAGTATTTATACACCTCGTTCCGACACCTGCAGGCCAAGATACAAATATAACTTCACGGTATGCCGAAGTATCCACACGACCACAAATCTGCAGAAAATAGTATAAAAAAAGCTTAATTATCACCTTCGAAGAGTCCTCCAAAAATTTCGATAAAAATACGGTCGTGTTCCTCTCGAAGCGTAGATGCCGATCGAGTCCTCACACGCCCCGATCCGATGCCCGTAGGCCGAGAAATCCCAATAAAACTCCACCGCTGTCCCGTACCTCGTAGCAGTATAAAGGGTCACAAAAACACCTCGGGAACACCACCAAAACCTCAAAAACAGAGCAAAGTGATCAACACGGAAATCGAGGACGTACCTCTTGTGAACGCGCTGCCTCGAAAATCGGCTCAAAACTCGAGGTCTCGCGGACTGAAAAGCGACGGAAAAAGCCAAAATCGAAGGAGTGTCGAAGTACGCCGCGTCGCAGAAAATGCCGATATTGAGGCCACCAAAAATCTCATGAATCCTCCACAAAATGCATCACACAAAGAGGAGGAAGTTTGCTGTAGAACCCTCTGTGAGAAACAGGCCAGAAAAACCCTGAATCGGAGCTGGAATGGGCCTATTTATAGGCCTAGCCGAAGAAATTCAAAAATACCGAAACTATCTCGGGATTCAAGCGCTCGGACCACAATCGGGCGCTCGAATCCCCCACAGGGTTCCCGGCGAGGAGCGCCCGAAACCGCCTCCTCGCGCCACGTCGCCCATAACAGGCAACATCCGAACCCTCCACCCGCTTTGCGCCGCATGGCTCCCCACGGAAGCTGACGCGTGGCGCGCCCATGCGTGGGAACCGTGCGTCAACGCCCGCCTGCCAGCTCACGTGCGCGCTGCACCCGCCACCTGCGGCCCCTGCTATGCACGCATCCCGAGGCACTCCCAGTGCAACTCCGTGGACCGCGACCACCGCACCAACCAACCTGCTGCCGCCACCTATCAACTGCGAGCCAACAGGGAGACGACACGTGGCACGCCGCCCCCGCGCACCGCGCTCACCCGCGCCCCTGCACGGCCTGCGCGCTGCCCGCGCTCGCTCCCGTGGGCCGGGCCCACTGCGCCGCGCCTCCTGCTCCGCAACGTGGCGTACGGCGCCAATCGGAAGCCGCCACGTGGCAGACTGTCGGTCCACCGGTCCACTATCTGAAAATACTGAAATCTTCCGGGTGTCCTTTTCGGGCGTCCGGACTCAGAAAAATACAACCAAGAAGTCGGTTTTCATCATTTTTCTGCGCTAAATCCAAATCTAATGTCCGTTTCGCGCAAAACTACTTCTAAAATTCAGCGTGGAATTCGAATACACTCGTGATCAATTTTTCGCACTAAGTTCATCACTTGTGTCCAATTTGCGCATAAACACCGCAGATGCACCACATAGGCCTCCATAAGCTGCTGAAGCAACAGTAATCCTTACGCGGGAATTCGGGTCCTCACAAAATTACTTAAAGCATATATATATACAGCATCCACGGGTCTCGATTGTGACTCAGCCCAACCAGTCTCACGCCATTTTGAACATGACTCGACCCAACTCAGCCTCACGCCATTTCGAATGTGACTTAACCCAACCTAGCTAATCTTCTACTATAGAGTAGGATACTGGCCCCGACCCCTTTGAGCCAACAAAATAAACATGAAATACTGTCACACCTCAAATAATAAAAACGGTCTAAGTTTATTTTTTATTTAAATCAGAGTTCAAAACTTGAATCCCATGACGTGATCAGATCGCCACGTACATAGAAAATTCTCTGTCCACTTGGACAAAATATGTCACGCCCCGGGGTCGAAACTGCGACCCGGGCTCGCCAACAGATCCGCCACCTATGCGAAATCCCACATAGGCGAAGTGTCATGCCCCGCGGTCGAAACTGCGACCCGGGTCCGCCAACAGATCCGCCACCTATGCAAAACCCCGCATAGGCGAAGCGTCTAACCTGCAATAAAAGGTACTACAACTAACAGATATCGGAGCTATAAGATAAAACTGCTGTAAAATTAAAACCAATAATCTGTACAACTGGAAAATAAAGATACAAAGTCCCTCTCGCATAAATGATAATCATACAATACCCTTAAATACAAAAACTCAGAATTTAATAGGGAGGTAATCGTGAAATAAATAATACATCAGTATACAGGCTCTTAGTACAAGTCAGATCCTCACAACACATCAGTCTCTCAAAAGAGATGTCACGCCCCGGGGGTAAATATTTTGATTTTTTTTTTTTTTTTTTTTTTTTTTTTTTTTTTTTTTTTGTTGTGGGTTAGGGGGAAGGCGTGAACTATTTTGAAATTATCCCTTAGTAGCAGCCCCCGGCGCGCGCCAGACCCGCCACACGTGCAAATTCCTCGACCCCATGAGCGGGGTCTCGGTTGCACGTGCACGGCGGTTCCGGTCGTTGCATGCACACTCATCTATGCATGATCTCAATTGCACTATAACCACAATCATCATACCCAACAGTAAGACGGAGTAGCAAAGTCACTAAACACAGCCGCCAATATTTAGAAAGGATAAATCCATGAGTTTTCAAATCGGTGCCTACACGACACCTGTTATTTTAAAAACTGTTTTCGCAAACATTTCTTTGTTTGAAAAACGGCCGAACTAACAAGCACGAACGAAAAGAGGATCACTACGGTAGTTTAAATATTTACATCACAGCACGCACAGCTAAAAGCTAAGAGATCATCACTAAAGAGCCTAATAGTGTCGCTCAACTTAAAAATGCTAAATACAAAAACATCTCCCTAGACCGTCCTCGCATCCATTCCGTGCCCGCGCCCGACCGAACCTGTCACAAGGTGGGGAGTTAGTGACCGAAAGAGTAAGTAACAGTTGAAAACAGGTAATCTAGTAGCAGTGCTGAAATTAAACAAACTGACGCCATCGGGCATCCCGTCAGTCCCCATCGTGAGTCCAATGGCTTCCCATGTTTCAGTAAATCTCAGTACAAAGTGCTCTCGCTCGTATCCTGGTACTGCCAACCCCTCCCCGGCGCTCGTGCGGCTCCTGAGCAATCCGTGAGGGGTCCCCACTGTCGGCACCTTGTGGGGTACACGGGCCTCATGCCATCTTTCCGAAAAAATACACCGTTGCGGTGGCCAAACCGCTGGTGTGCGTGTAAGTACTGTGAGCAACAAGATCAGTGTGTGCGGAGTAAGAGATGCAATATTCCAATATCACAGTTACTAGTCAAACGAAGAGGGAATAACTCATGCAAGGGAGTTAAGACCGATATATAATCATTTCTGACATTGTTCTTTCGGATTATGAAAAGCTATTTTGTAAGAAATTTACCCCACAAGCACCACCTAGACAATGTTTGGTCCGAACGCCCGCAGTTGACTCGCAGCCCCCGGACGACACCTCGACCTACGGAGTCTCCAGAAAACGACCATTAATACTGAAGATTAGCGAAGACGCTACCCGCAAGCGGTTCAACAGAAAGAGTGATAGACGGGACGCGGGCGCACTCGGCGGGAACCCAATAGGGGCCGAGCGGCGGCGGCGGCGGCTGCGAGGCCGCGATGGCAGAAACTGCAGCAGCACGTGCCCACGCGGGTGGCGCGGCACAACGGCGGCGGCGGCGGCAGCGAAGCCGCGGCGGCACGAAGCCACGCGGCGACAGCAAGCCCCGTCGGGCGCATGCCTGCGCGGGCGGCGCGGCGGCAGGGCCCCGCGCGGCACAAAGCCGCATAGGCGGCGCGGCAGCAGTGCCCCGCGGGGCACAAAGCCGCGCGGGCAGCGGGCAAGCCCCGCGCGAGCATGGCACAGCCCCGCGTGGTAGGAAGCCGCGCAGGCGGAGCAGGTGGCGGCGGCAAGCCCCGCACGGCACAAAGTGGCGCGCGGCGGCGGCTGCAGCGCGAGCCCCGCGCGGGAGCGTGCTCGCGCGGGCGGCGCGGCGGCAGTGCCCCGCGCGGCACAAAGCCGCGCGGGCGGCGCAGCAGTAGTGCCCCGCGCGGCGTTGTGCCGCGCGGGCGGCGTGCGGCGACGCAGCAGCGCAAGCCCCGCGCGGGCAAAGCCCTGCGCGGGCGGCGCAGCGATAGTGCCCTGCGCGGCACAAAGCCGCGCAGACGGCGCGACAGCAGTGGCAGCGCAAGCCGGCGCATGCCCGCGCGGGCGGCACCGCGCCACGCAGGTGCAATGCCCGCGCGGGGGGCGCGGCAATGAAATCTTCCCTGTCTTGTCATTCATACATCACTACATGCATATGACAATTCGTCTTGGTATCTTGATAGTGGTTGTTCTCGTCACATGACTAGTGATAAAAAACTATTTTCAATCTTTAGAGAAAACCTTCGGAGGACTTGTAATTTTTGAAGATGGACGATCTTCAAAAATAGTTGGCAAAGGAACAATTGCTATTTCAGATGGCCCGGTTTTGAACAATGTTTTATTTGTTGAAGACTTTAAGACTAACCTCATAAGCATTAGTCATGTCACGCCCGGGGGTCGAAACTGCGACCCGGGCTCGCCAACAGATCCACTATCTGTACGAAAACTGCCGCACAGACGAAACGTCTACCCTACAAGTCAGATCTATTGCTAAACAAGTATCAGAGCTGAAACTAAAAACCAAGAGCTATAGAAATAATACTAACAACAGATGATAAAATAATCTCCACTAATACATAAATCCTCACCAATACAAGTCTCACTCTCACTGTACAAAAACCACATCTCTCACACTGATCAGTACAAAAGCAGAAACAAAAAAACATACAGGGTACATCTACCTCAGAGTCTCAATGCTGGTAGGAAACTAATCGACCACGTCCTCACCTCGATCTACTGTCTCCGCGCGAACCAAGCCGGAACAGCTACCTCAGGAACCTGTCACCGCAGCGGGTGTGAGATCTACTGCAGAAGGCAGATCTCAGTGGGTACCGTCACTAATATCCACGGTAGGCCCACTAAGTCTACTGGAGGCATAACAGATAGGTATGCAGATAGATAGATAGATAAAAACTGAACTGAAACTATATCTACCATGTCTCAAACATCATGCTCAGGAAACTCTACAATAGATGAAATATGCATACACTCGCTACTGCTAACATGCCTCAAGTGTCATGCTCAAAGGAAAACTCATCTAAGAATATGCTATACAATCACTCTCTCATATCACCCAATCTCAATGACTGCCACATAGGGTCCAGTCAAGCCTGCGCCAAACCTACTGCTACCTCATCCCCACTGGGACGGGACTTACGTAGGGCGTCCGACACGGACTATCTCAATCTCAAGCGAACTCTAGTGTATCAACTAGTCGCATCATCAACATGCACCCGGGGTGTAGCTCGAGGGGAGCGACCCCACCGAACTCAAGTATCATATCTGTCTCACTGTCTCATAAGCGGCACATGCAGACTATAATCCACGATCAAACAGATCGGTATCTCAAAGCTCAAAAGCACAACTCAATCGGAAAAAGAACCTCGACTCAATCAGGAATAGCCCAAACACTCTCATAGCTATGTCGGAGAACCCTCAACGACTCAATCTGATAATGCACGACCCATGACTGAGTCGGGAAACCTCCACGACTCGATCCGCCAAAACCCCCAAAACTCTCAAAACTAAGTCGGAGAACCATCTCCACTACCCAATCAGAAGTACAACCCATGATCTAGAATAATCCCCGTAAGGAAGTATGACACTCACGACACTAGAAACTAACCCACAAGCTCTAAAAATCCACTCGGCCCTCCGGCATGAGTACATATGCATCCTGAACCTACTCAATCCCTCTGAAAGCTCACAATATTTTAAAACCATTTCTAAAACTCAGTTTTTTATTAAAACCGGTCGATAATTTTTAAAACGGTTCAGATGCCCATCTAATGCCAACTAATCCTACAATCTAGTGTCAAATCATATCCCTAGATCATGCTAAAAATACCAGAGGTTCATAAATATTTTTCTATAGTTTTCTAGGCAACTATCGGATTTACCAACTATATAAATAATAAGCTAAACATGATCAGCATGCAACCAATATCTTTAGAAGGTATTTCATAAATCTCGAAGAAATTTCAACCCACCAGGAATACTTTCCGTAGGCAAAGCCGAAGTCGGTGTAGCGCCGGACTCACAATATGACGAAAATGCCCTCGCAAGCGCCTTAGCATATCTTCCGCGCGCTCCGGCCTCTCCGTGGCCCACCCACAGCACGCACACACCCTCACGCATGCACGCACGCATGCTCGACTCCGCGCGATGAAAATCCAAAACTCGCAACAACAAAGCAAAAGATGGAAGTAATAATCCAATTAAGCTTAAAGGTTCATCAAAATCCATCAATAAATCTATCTAAGGAAATCCAAAAACCAACTACAAAAATCTGTCACTTACCTCACGTGTGGTCAACGCGCGCGCGACTTCGCTCCACTCTAAGCAACAGGAAAACGGCACACTCTTCATCATCATCTTCTTCTTCTTCTTCATCTCCTTCTCTTTTCTCTTTTCTTTCATTCATTCATTCTTTCTTTCTTTCTCTGTCGTGGAGAAGAACAAGGAAGAGGCTCGTATATAACAACCATAAAGGAGGGTGAAAATACCATTTTGCCCTTGCTTCAAAAAAAATCTGGAGGCTGAGTACCGGTACTCGGGCTCCCGTACCGGTACCCAGGCTCAAAAATCCCAATCCGAGAGCTAATCTGATAATTCCACCATTGAGTACCGGTACCCTCACTCACGTTCCGGTACTCAAGCTAAAATCCTCTTTGGGTTTTGGTACAAAACACCCAGTTCCGGAACCCAGCCCTCAGTTTCGGAACACAATACCCAGTTCCGGAACACCAAGCTCCCCAGGCTGATCCGAAATCTGAAGCTTCGGTTCTCTCGCCATCAACTTTCTTTCTGTCCCGGAAGCTTCCACATCACTCCGAAATCTCCCGAACTCCACTGTAAACACAAGGTACACATAACCAAGGCTTTTTCCCACTCAGAAAGCTCAACCATGGAGTCGGTGTGCTCAATCCAGAAAACCGGCATTCCTACAACAAAATCCTCTATTTATTCCTTTACTTGCCAAGTCCAACTCACTTTTTGTCTTCGGGGCCTCCGCATCAGTCCGAGTCAACCCAAACTCCGCTGTAACCTGAAAATACACGTGTTCTAACACTTTTCACTTTCTGAGCACAACTGCGGAGTCGGTTCTCAATCCAAATCTAGTAGCCTACGAGTGCTCTACAAATACACAAAGCCTCGAAGCCAATGATTCAAACTGGACTTCCAAGTTCGACGCCATTAACTCACTTTTCATCCCGAAGGATTCTGCGTCGATCCGAAATAGTCGGAACTCATCTGTAAACCCAAAAGGAACACACCCAAGGTGATCTCTCCGCACCACGCCATCTCGCGAGGTCGGTGCACTCTACAAGGTCCCGGTACTCTACAAGTCAATTGTGTTATAATGAATTTTCAGTTAATTTCTCTTCTGTTGAATGTATTGTAACTAACAAAAACCATTCATTCTTTTTGAAAGGGGTTAGATCACAAAATAACTGCTATGTAGTTCTTAATAAATTTTCTGAATATTGTAACCTAGTGTCACTTGATAATGAAACACTTTGGCATGAAAAACTAGGTCACATAAACTTTAAGAAACTATTTAGAATATCTAATAAAGACGTGGTTAGAGGTGTTCCTAAATTATCTTTTAAGGAAAATATTGTGTGTGGTGGTTGTCAAAAGGGAAAACAATCGAGAGCCACGCATCGGAACTTGAACCACGTGGGAACCAAACGGCCATTAGAATTATTGCATATGAACTTAATAGGGCCGACTCGTCAACCAAGTTTGGGAGGTAAATGGTATATTTTTCTTTTGATTGATGATTTCTCTAGAAATTCATGGGTAGCATTTTTAAGAGAGAAAGCTGATACTTTCGATTCTTTTCATGAGATTTGTCATCGTATTATGATTAAGAAGAATGAAAAGATAGTTCGTGCTCGGAGTGATAAAGGTGGAGAATTCATCAATTCTAAATTTATTGATTTTTGCACTTCAAACGGCATAAAATATGAATTCTCTCCACCTTATACACCGCAACAGAATGGTGTAGTCGAGCGCAAAAATAGAGTTGTACAAGAGATGGCGCGTGTTATGCTTCATAGCCGGAAACTCCCGTTACACTTTTGGGCTGAAGCAGTTAACACCGCGGTCTATGTGATCAATCGCATATACTACAAGAAAATATAGCATTAATGGCAAACATAAGGTGGCGATAAAATTTATCGCCACTGTATGGTTACCTATGGTGGTAATTAAAAGAATCGCCACTAATTTATTAATTTAAAGTGGCAATATTATTGTCGCCACTAAATGTCTATTTTATCGCCACTATATAGCTATCTGTAGTGGTGATAAAAAAAATCACCACTAATTTATTAATTTAAAGTGGCAATCCTATTTTTGTCACTAAATGATTGTTTTGTCGCCACTATATGGCTACCTATGGTGGCGATAAAAGGAATCACCACTAATTTATTGATTTAAAATGACAATCCTATTTTTCGCTATCTATGGTGGCGATAAAATGAACCGCCACTAATTAGCCACTATATGCCAATAAAAAAAAGGAATAATTGCCTGTGTAACCCTGAAATCTGAAGAAATATCTGATTTACTCTTTTTATTTTTTCCTTTCCAATATACCCTTCATACGTTCCACCGTTATTAAAAATACCCCTACCGTTTCCCTTTGTTAAGTTAACTAGGGTTAAACTAGAGTTAAATAATAATCGGGGTTGAAAACTATCAGATATACCTATTCTGCCCGGGTTTAGGGTTTAGGGTTTAGGTTTTAGGGTTTAGGATTTTTTAGGATTTTAGGGTTTAGGGTTTAGGGTTTTAGGGTTTAGGGTTTTTTAGGGTTCTAGAGTTTAGGGTTTAGGGTTTTAGGGTTTAGGGTGTCACGCCCCGGGGGTTTTTAGGTAAAGACAAGCGGAAAAGCGTATGTATTTTTTTTTTCTTAACGAATATGTATCAGCCTCGCCCCGGTGCGTGTCAGACCGCCACATATACAAATTCACTCTTCAAGCGGACAGAGCCTCCTTTGTATATGCACGGCGTCATACTTACAACGTTTAACATACAATCTTTAACCACACAGTCACAGTCAACAAGTACGAGAGTGTAAAGACATTTAATCACATTAAGAGGAACCTACAAGTTCGCAAACAGTGTCCACTCGACACTCATTCCTTTAAAACGTCTACACATTCATAGTAAGGCGGCTACATCGTTTTGGAAAGGATAAATCCACAGGTTTTCAGAGCAGTGCCCACACGACACTTGGTTTTGGCAAACATTTTCGAAACTCCTTTTTGTTCGGTATAAAACATGCCGCATATAAATCATTAAGAACCGCTATCAATACCACATCACAAAAACAGTCACTCGATCCAACATCCACCGCAATCCACAATCAAACAATTGAGAACTTAAACTTAGATAAAAGGAGATGAGATAACCCAAGCAAGAATAATGGAATAAACCTCATCCAGCTAATGTTCTTTAATCGCTGCCTCACCGTCGTCCCGACTACTAGACCTAGTCAAACCTGTCACGGAGTGGGTAAAGTCAGTGACAAATAAAGTAGATGTCTTAACGCTTAACATAGATTCAAGACAAACCGAACTACACCGGGACTTTTCGCTAAAACCCTGTTACAAAATAAGCTGGGCACCAACCCCAGAATACCGAGTCAAGCTGGGCACCAACCCCAGAGTACCTGTCGGAGAGACGGAAGTCTCCCCTCGTGCACAACCCCTTGATGCTTTTAACCCCTTCACGGAGCTAGTGCGGCTCCTTAGCTGTCGTGAAGAGGTCCCCACGGCTCCCTCCCCTTTGTGGGGCACACGGGTCAAGTTGACCACTTCTCCGGAAAAGTACACCCATGCGGAGACCAATCCGCCTGTGTACGTGCTGCATCCCACCCCAAAATTTGCCGGTGTCGGCGTGTGTTGAGCCCCGCGACCGCAGTCGCCACAATTATTATGTTAGAATAAACAAAATATTTATGCGAAAGGTTTAACAGTCCATCTACTTTATTAGACAAATTAACGAGCCTTTTACAATGATATAGTACACTTACTGCACTTGTTGCACTTATAGCAAGGGTACTCACCTGGTTGAAGATAACCGACCGCGCCCGCGACCCTCCTTAGCAAATCAGGACTCCTCGCGGCCTACTAAAATATCCAAGAGAACGAATTAACACCTTACCTTAATCAGGTAAAATTAGTGGTCCCAACCACAGATACATTAAACCCACAAAACCGAAATCATCGTGCCTAGGGGACCGCGACGTCGGTCAAAAAAACCCAACAAGTCAAAACCATCGAGTAAAACTGAAAACTCAGATCAAACCGGTAACATCAAAGACTAACAACAACCGGACCGCGACTATTTCGTCGCGAACTCCGTCGGAACCCAAAACCGCTAACGAAATTCCAACAAAACCCAATTCTCAACCGGTAACCCACTCGGGACGTCAGGGGTTAAACCAAGAAGACCTCGACGGCGAAAATAATGAGAAAAGAGACCCGACGGCGCGCCCCCGACGATTTCGTCGAGGCGCGGAGCGTCGGCGAAAAATAGCACCTGACATAGTAAAACAGTGACCAAAAAGGTCCCAAGTGGCCATGTCAAGAAAACCGCGGAAATGGTGATCCCAACGGCGAAAACGGCGCTCAAAACGGTGGAAAAATGGACAAAAACGGAGCTACCGAACTTCGGGCTGTCGGGTGGTGCACAGGCCGAGGCGTGGACCGGGTTTACAGCTCGGGCGGCCGCGCGGCGCACGCCGGGCTCACACAGGAGGCGTGCACCCAGGCGGGGTGGGCCGGACCACGCACGACGCCAGCGCGCGCCGGGTCCACGCCTTCTGGGTGATGAGCTGTGCGCCGGGTGCACGCCTAGAGCGTGCACCGCGCACAGTGTGCAGCCCGGCGCACGGTTTCGTGCGCCGGGTCTGCGCTTCTGGGACAGCGGGGCGTGCACCGGGTGCACGCCTGGGTCTGTGGACCGCGGCTGAAGAGCCGTACGGGCAATGAACAGTAACCCCTTTTTTTTTTATTTTTTTCTCCGTTTTCGCTCCCGTTTCGCCGTTTCTTCTCCGTTTTCGCTCCCATGCGACTCCGGCGACGACCCCGCAAACATGGTAACGGCGGCAGCGGCCTCCCGTTTAACAACGGCGGCGACGGCCTCCCGTTAACCTACTATGCTCCAATGAAACACCCCCAAAAATTCCCGAATAAATCCGCGGTAAATCTACCGACTAAACCGACGATCGACGAGCAACCAAAATATCGATCAGAAACCCGATCAAACCCCCGATCAAGACCGATAAAAATCGTCGATCATACCCGATCAAGAAACGGACAAAACGTTGATCAAAAACCAATATCGAGAACCCGTAATCAATGTTCCGATTAGAACGACCTTACAAGAACACGGAAAACCCCCGATTAACTTGACAAAATAAACGATGATCACTAACCTCAATTTATCGGAATTAAAGAAACGATCTTGTTTCCTTGCGGCGTTGGAGACCCAGATCCGCTCCCCGTAGATGATGGCGTCCCGTTCTCCGGTCCCCGGCACGTAAATCGGGGCGATCTGGTTCCTCCGCTTTCTCCTTCGTTCCTTCTTTTCTCCTCCGGTTAGGGTTTTCTTATTTTTTTCTCTCTTTTCCTTTCTCTCTTTTCAAACTAGGGTTTCGTTTGGTTTTCGGTATGCACGAGAGGGAGGGTTTGGGGAGGCGGTATTTTCAATTAGGGTTTTCCTCCGGTAAACGGGATTTAATTAATTTATTTATTTTTCTTTTATTTTATTCTTTTATTTTCCTTTTATTATACGTACGTAAAAAGAAAAATATATCGAATATTCGGGTATTTATTATCTGACAATAAATATCTAATCCCACGAGATAAACCCCCCCTCCTTTTTTAAATCCTAGTCACAGATTAATTAATTTCCTAATTAATTAGTCATAGGAAATAAATTCCCAATTTAATTTCTCGTGACCGATTAATTAATTTCTTAATTAATTAATCACACGGAATATCCAAAATTCCCCAAAAAGCGTGCCGGATATTTTACACGAATTTCGATGCACGCCTAAGTCACCGCGATCTTAGAAACCCCATTCCGGGAGATCCGTACATCGGATTCCCGATCCGATCGCACCGTCGGTCCCCATTTTTCGAGCCCTTGGACAGAAAAATACTCATACCACGCATCGACCGACTTTCAAACATTCGATAATTTTACTCCACTAAAAGGAATAATTAATTAACATGTGAGTCACAAATACACGTAAAAGCCGAATCACTACATAGGGGTTTAGAGTTTTAGGGTTTAGGGTTTAGGGTATATTTGAAAGGGCAAAATGGTAATTACACACAGATAACGGTAGTTCCAAATGGTACATTAACAGAGTTTAACTTCAGGGGTATTTTGGAAAGAAGTTGGAACGTAAGAAGGGTGGCTTTAATATTAGCTTTCTAAGAGGAATAAATCTGAAAACAGAGAAATTTTTAGGGGTATATAAAAAATTGCCCCTAAAAAAAATACTTAATTAACTTGACGTGATCTATGGAAACGATAAAAATAATTATCATTGAATAATTAATTTAATGTGATAATTTATTTTTCGTCACTAAATAATTATTTTGTTACAATTGAAATTATCACAAATTAAATTTTTTTTTTTATTTATACCTTCTAACTTTTATTTTTTTTAATTATTTTTTTATAAAACGTCATTATATATAATTTTTTATTATTATAATTTTTAATTTAACTTATTTAGTTTACTTATTTTTTTTATTATACTCTTATGTTTTATAACTCTAAAATTTTTAATTTTAAAATTAAAAAATTTTAAAATAAAAATTTATTTTAATTTTATATAATTTTATTTAAAAAGTGTAATAAATTTATAATATTAAAATAAATTAGGTATAACTAATAATTTATAGTTTTGAAATAAAAATTAAAATAATATTTATTTAAATTTATAATTTATAATTTAAAATTAAATTTATAAATAATTTATAATTTAAATATAATTTAAAATTTTACCCTCCTCCCCCCCTCTCTCTCTCTCTCTCTCTCTCTCTCTCTTTTTCTCACTAGAGAGAAAACTTAAAACTCCCCCCTCTCTCTCTCTCTCTCTCTCTCTCTCTTTCTCTCCTAAACCAAGCTCACGCCGGCGATCTCCTCGCCGGAGGGCCCCTCACCGCCGATCTCCTAGCCGGTGGGCCCCTCACCGTCGATCTCCTCGTCGGCGAGCCCTTCGCAGCCGATCTCTTCGCCGGAACCCTTCGCAGCCGATCTCTTCGCAGCCGTGCTCCTCGCCGGCTAGTTAATTGGTGACCCCTTCGACGCACAAGGTCGTCGTCGGCAAGGCCAACGGCTCCGGCAAGTTCGGCCAGGCCGAGGGCTCCGCCTACTTGCTTCGTGCAGGAGCACAAGAGGTGATCTCAAAACCCTAGTTGTGTTTCTTCATCTTTTTTCGGTGCTGCGTGAGGATTTATTTGATTTGAATCTGATATCTGTTTGCAATTTCAATTGCTGAATATTGCTTGGCCATTAGTTTTGATTTTGGTCTCTATCAACTGATTTTTTAATCGAATCCATATGCAATTTTAATTAAAGGATAATATCACGTCACGTGTTTTGATTTTTTTCCCCATCTATTTTCTTGATTTACCTGGAATCTATTCACAATTTCAATTAATGAATATAACTACAGATTTGATTTTGATTTGCATTTCTTGTTTAGATGGAATGCTTTCGCAATTTCAATTAAAGGGTATTATTAGGCTATTTTATTAGGATATTATTGTGGGATCTGTTAACCATTTCACTTAAAGGATATTACTAGCTAATCTAAGGTTGTTTATCTGTAGTGATGATATGATATATTGCTGGTTTTCGAAGGTGCTTTGGAGAGAATATCTATGTTGTCATATTCAAGTTTAGAATCTTATAATTCTTATATATGCCCTTATTTTTATATTGTTTGGTGGAAATCTGTGGCCTGGACAGACTTGTTAGAGTAAAATATGTTTTGAGGAAATGAAAATCAAATCATGTGTTTTATTTTACTTCCCTAATATGACAAATTTTCTGCTGGCTGTTCTCTAATATGTTGGGAAGTGTTTAACCAAATCTCCTTCATTGTTTGATCTTAGAAGTGCATTATTTGATTGAAGCAGAAACATATCTTATCTACTAACTGTGGAACATTGTTACAAAGTAGCAGTTGCTGCATCCAAGGAACCAATTTTTCTGATTCAGGAAGTTTTTTCTGAGATAATATTTAATAGAAGCCATTTTTGTGCCATGATCTCTAATTTTAAAAAGAATACCCGTTGATAAAGTCTGTCTTTGAAAGTCTGAAGTTTTTTTTGAAACTTTGTCAATGGATTTAGTGTTATCTAATTATCCCTTTGGCTTGGCTTTGATAGTGTCAGCTCTCTTTTGTAATTTCTCAAAGTAATTTCTCAAAGTATATAAAAAGTTCTCAGTTAGTATAATCAAAATTTTCAAATTAAAATATTTGTTTTGGACTTAACAAAATTTTTAAATTTTTTATTTGATAAACAATAACTAAAGCTGACACAAATATTTTTGCCTTTTCAGACATTGGCAAAGTATTACTGAACCCTTCTTTTGGTGGTGAGCCGCAGTGGTGCATTGTTGGTGAGTTGTTTTAGATGTGACTCAAAATCAGAATCCTCTTTCGTATTCCCTCTTTTCTACATAGTGAAACCTCTCCTCTTTCGTCCGTGGTTTTTTCCCTGCAAAAGGTTTTTCCACGTAAATTTGTGTGTTAAATCTCTGTTGTGCAATTTTGGTTTTACTTTTCTGTCGTGATCGCCAATTGATTTTGTTTAGTTTGTGCGCTCGTTGCTAACAAGTTGGATCAAAAGAATATTTTGGATCTCTGTGAAGCTATCAATTGTTCTTTTCTGGGACATTTTCTGAAAACCTATTGAACATGCAGGTGATATGTTTCCTTTGGGCTTGTGCCTTTGACGAATCCATCGTGCACAATCAGGTACATTACCTAACTCATCTATGACTCAATTTACAAATAAACTAGAAGAACAGCAGTTATTGTACTTAGAGTGTGTTGTTGTTTGCTTTTGATTAGTATTGCTTCTTGTCTGTGGTAATTATTTTTTCAAAGCCTTGTTTTCTATCATTGTTCTCCTCTCTTTCTGTTATGTGATTAGATGTAGTGGTGGATGGAGTTTCTGTTCTTGTCCTTGTTTGTTAGCTTGCTATATGCCTGTTCTTGTTGCAGAATGGAAAACCTTGTTGCGATCTCCATTTAGTTTTATGTGCATAATTTTTCTTCACCAATCTTTGTAGACAAATTAAATTGCTTATGAATCTCTCTTTCCATTAAAGGCCACAAGTTCCTTTGATCTGATTTTTGTAGATATGCAAGATCTTTTTCCCCACTTCAATTCCTTTGGTACAGGATTTTTTTCTATGTCCTGGTAGTATTAACAAAGATTGTGTTTGAGAAATTTGCTTGAAATGGTGACTTATTGATAGCTAAGGACATATACTGATGTAACACTAGATAAGGCACTTAATTCAGTTGCTAATGAATTGCCAGGACAAAATAATTGTAGGTGCTGCAAACAGGTTAGTGAAGCTTGGGAGTAGAATCTTGACTAACTGACAGTGAACAAGCTTGTGGCAAGTGTAATTTTGCAGCAGAAAATTCTGGTGAGAATCAAAAGTTTTTCTGTATTCACTCAAAATCTCCAACGCAAAAGAAAAAAGTCAAGAAAGAAAAAGTTTAGCTAGTAATTCTTATGGAAACTTATAAACAGAGGTATAAATTAGTACTAGTGGAGAGTTTTACCTTGTTGGATCACTAAGCACATCATTTTTTGATGCTGTATTTGATCTTTCAAGTCTAATAGAACAGGCAGGGGTCCAGAACTGCACATATAAAAGTCAATAATGAGATGCGTCAGCACAGTGTAAAATATGGATTCAAACTTTGGTAATCATTTCAGTTTCTATATCCGTCTACACGTAAGGAAAGGAAAAGTAGATTTGAATATGTATCTTCAGATTCTTCTGCATAGGATTAGGATTTAGTATGGCAATATTCTCATGTCAACGGAATTTGTAGTTTAATCATCTATTTAAAGAAGTGAGCAGTTTAAAAATATATGCTTGAAAACCCTAGTAATAGAACCAATCTTAACTAGCTAAAGTTGTACATAGAGAGAAAAAAGCAAGTACCAAGTAAATCCTGATTGTACATAGAGAGGAAGCATATTACTGATCAACCATGAATTCTACGCTTAAATTGTATAATAGTGTTTGGTAAAGCATGCAGGAACTTTTAAAAACACTTTAATTCTAACTGCTTAAGCACTTCTATTGTCTCCTATATCATCAACACTTTGTTTTAAACTGTACGTGTTAGTTGAAACATATACACATGATTAGCTAGCTTCATCATTTCATAAAATGCTTGTAAATAATTACTAGTTTGTACAAGTCATTGTACACATGGTTAGCTGTCTTGTTGAATGTTGTTAGCTGGATTAGTGATTATATACATTATCGTCTTCACACTATATCATTGTATGGTCTTCTATTTTTGTGTTTGTGATCTTTTTTTTGCTGATCTCGACTTTTATGTGTACATAACTGGTTTTATTGTTTGAATTTTATGTTTGGTGATAATATTTGATTGAGTTGGTACAAATTCTAAGTGGAATCGTTAGTACAGATAATACTTTCAAAAAAGAAGAGTTAGAATTTTTATCTCTTTTTAGGTCATGGCAGGATTATCGGCTTTACATAGTATTACGAGGTCGGCAGCTTCTTCATCGCGTGCACCGTTAGCAGCTAGCACCTCTTCCGTTGGATCTGCCTTACCTTTATCTTCCTAGATAGAGTTGGTAATATTTTAATCATATTCTATGTAGTTTTTTTTTTTTTTTTTTTCCTCATTAGCTTAAGAATATAGAATATATTATGACTAGAGAATAAAATCTTAATTCTAAAGACTTAAATTTTATAGAGAAAAGCTATTCAAGGGATGCTTTTAAGAAATTCAATTATTTATTCTTTATTTGTGCTTTCATATAATCCTAGTAACAGAAGTTTTAGATTGGTTAACTTTTATTTGCAGTACTAAAATTTTCGTTCAATTTTTCAAAATAGTAGTTCATACTATATTATCAAATTTATCTAGATTCTACAGCTTCAGAGAAGAGATATAGAGGGGTGACTAAAAATTTGAAATGGTCGAGAAAGCGTAAGCGGGGTGAAAAGAATAAGATAGTTATCGATCCGAAGTTGAGAAGAGCCGTAGAAGGAGATGTCGTGCCCTTTATCACGGAGATGGGGGTAGTTCTCCAACAGTATGCAGTGCTATCAAATAAAAGATGGAAGGAGGTATCGAATCATATCAAACAGAAGATGTTTGATGATTTAATTGTAAGTGAAACAAAATATGTGTTATATATTATATGAACTTCTTTAGAAATATTCTTATTTTTGTTCCGACTTTAAATTTGTAACAGGAAAAATTTAATGGCATAGAAGATCAAAAAGAGAACGTGTTAGATCACCTTAAAAAGATGTATCGAGATTGGCGACATCGTCTGCATCTCTATTATTTGAGTTTTGAGAGTGACGAGGAAAGACTACGCAAGGTCTCAGAGTTTGTTGCAGATAGTGATTGGGCCTATTTAGTCGAGTATTTTGGCTCAGAGGAGTTTAAGGTTAGTTTACAAAATTCTAATGTTGATATGAGTAATATTAATTAATTTATGTATGTATATGAATTATATATATATATATATATATATATATATATATATATATATATATATATATATATCAAAAAGAATCGAGCCAAACAAGGAGCTGCTACCATTAAGGGTAGAACATCATTTGTTAAAATCAGATATGAGATGGTATGAGTTTTATTTAGTTTAATCTTTACTATAGTGTTTTGAATAATTATTTTATTATTGGTTACTATGATTAATTACAAGCTTTTTGACAGAAAGATTCCGTTAGTAAAGCAGAGCCTAAGATGACTGATTACTGGAAAGCTACTCATCTAAAATCAAATGGCGAGTGGATGGATGATCGATCAAAGAAAGTGATGGTAATGTTAGTCCATGTAGAAGTATTTATCTTTTCTCCTTTAAATCATTTATTTATAGTTCATATTTAATTTTTGAGAACTATTATAACAAATGTAGATTGCATTAGAGGATATTGAGCTGACGCAATCGCAAATAGGGGGGTCTCCCTTAATTCCAGAGGAGCAAATAATCCAAGCTTGTGGGGCACGTTCTGGCTATGTTAGGGGATTAGGAGGTGGACCTCGACCTACATCGCGTAGGGGTGTAGAACTAAGAGAAGTATATCAGTGTCAGGCTGATGTACTAAGGGATGCACTTGAGCATCAGCAGCAAGAAATTGAGGAGCGAGAGCAACGGTTAAGGCGAGAGGCCGAGGAGCGTGAGCATCGTCTTAGAGTAGAGGCAGAGGACCGTGAGCATCGTTTGAGGCTAGAATTTCAGGCACAGCTTCAAACGATTATGGCGCACATTCCAGGACTTCAGCATAGAGATTCTACGCCATCTACATAATACTGGTATAAATACTTTTCTTCTCATTAAAGAATGACATTAGTGGCTAATTACGATCAGAAATATAGTAGTATTCTTTTAGATTTTTCTTAAAGATTAGAAAGAACAAAAGGAAAAGAAAAGTGGAAGATACCCTGACTCTTCCTATTTTAATGATTTAGGAGTTAGGGGTTAGCATTAGAGCCAATCCTCTAACATAGTAGTAGGTTTTTGAATAGCCCAAGTGAGTTGTTAACGTTTTGGTAGACTAGTGCTTTTTAGTTCATTCTCTACAAATGGAACTTATGCCCTCTTAATTATATTAGGGTGTTAACCAGTGCACTAGTCTTGTTCCTATGTAGAATTTGTCCCTTTTATTGTTTCAGTATTTCTCTAGACCTGTTTGCTGGTTGCGGTATGTTATCTCGAAAGAACTCTATTATTGTGAATTTTGATGGATTATAATAGGAACCTATCTGGCCTAATGCTTTACTAATTAAGAGAGACACAAGCTAGAGATATATGATAATGGATCAAAATGCATGCTTAAATAAGCTTAACAAATATTTTTTTAGATGACAAAAACCTAACAAATTTAAAGTTGGTTCATAAATGTTGCTTTAAATGCATAGCATGCAAATTAAAGTGTTACTCTTTATGTTGTCAAACTAAAAGATAGGGACAGGACAAGAAAGAGATAATGTTGCTAAACTTTCCACAAATGAAATTAACATGGATGGCACTTTAATGGTTTCAAGTGAAAGGATAAATTACTTGTTGAATAGACCATAGTTGTTTCCCGAGTTAACATTCATATTGAGAAGGACAAGAAAACATTCACATTGTCGTTTTAATTTTGGTACACTTTCTTCGTGCAGATTTTGTTTAGGCATTTGCAGGAGAAGCTTACAATCACTGAGGTATGTTATATTGATCTGTCTAGATTTGGCATGGTGTGATTTATGCATTTACTGTACACTTCCTCTAAATAATAGATTATGAAATTTTGTCTTTTGGGGTAAAAATACACCAAGACCCCCTTTTTTTTTTTTTCAATTTTGCTTGCCTTGAGTTATTTTCGTTAGAATGGTGTGCTTGATCTCTCTGCCCTCTAATTGGTGCTGCAACTTGTTGATTTTTACTCCAATTATTCATAAAGTGAATTCAAAATAGTAGTTCATACTATATTATCAAATTTTCAAATAGTTACAAAAATACTTATTTATTTTCAAGTAATTTCTCTGTATCTTGCAGATTATAATATGCCAAGTTGCTGTTAGTCCGAGTGAAATGCTTTTGAGATGGACCACAGAGAAGTATTTTGTAGTGGTCCATATTCCCATGCAACCTTTCCGGTGAATCCACGGTAGAACACCTAGTGTTGGTGTGTCTGGCCCATAGTACATCAAAGGGATACCACAGATAAACCCCGAGAGTTATCTTTTGCTGATTTGGCCTTCGGCTGCATTTGCTGAATTTTAGAAAAGGTTTTGGGTCAAACAGAGGTTGGATTTGTATTTAGCGTGGAAAAACGTTTGAAAACGGTTATTTGCTTATTAAATTCGGAGTCCGGATGACCAAAAACGGGCTTTCGAAAAAATTTGGTGCGGGGGGGTACCGTGGACCGGCCTGAGCCACGTGGCGGCCTGTCATTGGCCGACTCACGCAGCTCGGTCCACGGGGAGGCGCGGCGGGTGCATAGACCGCGGGGCGGGACGCGTGGCGTGCCGGGAATGGCCGGCGCACGCGGCGCGGACCAGGGAGTTTGCGCGGCTTCGGTGGACCGGGTGCAGGACACGTGGCAGCCTGGTATTGGCTGGCTCTCGTAGGCGCGGTCCACGGGTGCACGGCGGAACGCCTCGGGGCGCGTGCGTGCAGAGTCGCCAGGTGGCGCTGTCGGCCGCACATGGCCGCACTCAAGTGCGGGCCACGTGTCGGCCCGCCATTGGCGGGCCGTACCTACCCCCGCTGACCGGGGGAGGCCACGCGGCCGAAGCCTAGCCGCCCACGCACGCTGTCCGCTGTTCGGGGACATGTGGCGGGCGCAGGGCATTTCGAGCGCATCGAACGGATGCGGTGCGACCCAAGGGGGCGGATTTGGGCGCCCGAACTGTGCGCCCGAATCCGGCCCATTAGCCTTATGGGCTGGGCCTATAAATAGGATCCCTTAACCTTTTTCAGGCTCTTTTGGATCTTTTTTCACAGTGAGTCCTTCAGAGCTTTCCTTCCTTTCTCAGTGCACTGTTCATTGGAGGACTTTGTGAGGATTTTTGGAGGTCACCACTTTGGCTTTTTCTGCGACTCGGCGCACAATGACGCTTCCACATCGGCGACCCGTTTCGTAGCATTTCAGTGCACGGACTCCCCCGGCTTGCTCCGACCTCCGACTCAGGCGATTCTCGAGCCGTTGGACTCACGACAGGTAGGGCTCCAACTTCTATGTTTTGAGTTTCCTATTTTTTCGTGTTGATCTTGGAGTTTCCCGAGCTTCCTTTTGACCTATTTTCCTCGCGGAGTTTTGGACAGCACTCGGGTGTTTTGGTGATATCTTCGCGCACAGGCGTCAGATCGAGGCGTGCCAAGAGGCGTTTTCATCTACACAGCGTAAGAAACACCCTCGAATTTTCTGGGAATTTTTTGAGTATTTCCCGAAGGTGAAAATCCCCTTTCTCCCGAGCTCTTTGATACTGAATTCCTATACAGAATTCTTTGGGGTGTTTCTCTTGCAGAATTTGTATCTCAGCGTAGGAAACTCGGATTTGAACGTGCAGGTACTCGTTTCGACCGGCTCGTCGCGACGATCGCGGTGGTATTTTTCCTGAAATTTTTCGAGCAGATCTCGCAGGTGAAAAAGGCAAAACTGTGGACTGTTGTGTTTTGAACAGATTATGTTGGAGCTTTGTATGTTTAATTGTGTATGTTCTTTTGGAGTATGTTGTGCAGTGTTGTAGTGATTGTTTGGACCGAGCGTGGACTTCACTTTTGGGATCAGGATTTAGCGCTCGAGGTGGGTACCGTTGTAAACCTCCTACTTGTGATAACCCACTAGGTATATTGGAGTCATTCCTACATCATGTTGATAGTTGTATCAGTGAAAATGAACATAGCATGCTTGTTTGAAAATGCGAATTGATTGTTAACACTTGCATTGCTAAAGGATTAGACATCAGTAAATTATTATTATTTCTTGAAAAGATAAGTGTTTAAATCTTTGGGGAATAGTATGCTAAAATTATATCATGTTTTGTGTATATTGGGAGATTTATGTATGTGCATAGACTAGCTTGTGGCATATTAGTACATCAGATATTCGAACAAATGCATACTTTAATTCTTCTAAGAATTGGAATACCTGAGAGTATTTTATTAAGTAAAGGACTTTGTATGCTTGTATGGTCACCTAGTTAGGCCACCTTTTTCTGCTACACTATCATACTGGAACTGACTTAGGAGAAACCATATTTTCTATTTTTCTCCAGTTATCTAGACATAGGGGATATTATGCTCAGGTTCGAGCAGGGGCTGGGATAGTGTAGTCAGTTATTGGGGATTTGGGACGGGCAGGCTTGATGACAGGGTATTTGCGGCAACCGTGGATTTTGGGCGGTTGACCAGGCTGTTACTAATGCATCAGATTGGGGGAGAGGGGATCGGATTTTCTTTAGTGGATGGTTTTTTTCACTTGATTAGAGTCTTGATCCAGTCTTACTATATCAGGTTACTTATGGCGACTTATTTCACTCGCGTGGGTCGCTCCTCTCGAGTGCCACTCCGGAGTGTGTGTGATCGTGCCGGTCAGGAGCCGGTCTGTTGCTCTTGGGATGGGACCGTGCCGGTCAGGAGCCGATCTGCATCCCGCAGCTGAGTTGTGAGTTAGTAGGCATAGCAAGCAGTACCGGTGTTCACCGGTGTCTAGATTGGGTTTCTCAGGCAGGCATATATACTCTGATGCATACATTTAGCTATCTTTTTAGCTTAGTATTTTAGAGGCACACTAGTGGTACGTAGTTATATTTACAGCTTACCATCTTTGTTTTATTTTCGCCTCTAGTAGTCCTAGTGGGCATGTCTGAGTTTGAGGTCTACCCACTAGGGGAGGCTACTGTTTTATAGTGGTTCTCACCCCTCCACTGTTTTTTATTTTCTTTTCCCCTTTGTTTTGCAGAGTCCTCTGCTGGAGTTGCGGGACCCTCCTCCGAGGATCGAGGTAATAGGATCGCAGATTAGATAGTTATTTCTCCGATCTCGAGTTTAGCAACTTTGATGTATCCCCTGTACACTCAGATACTTGTACTTTTTCTTTCTTTTGGGTCTGGCTTCGGCCAGCTGGTTGTATTTGATCGGTGAGCTGGGAGATACACTTGTATATTTCAGAGTTTACTTTTTGCACTTTTACTTTTCCTGCTTTATCTGAGATGTATTAGTTAGATAGCTCTGTTTCATGCTCCTTTATTATATCATTTATATCTGAGCAGGTTACCAGCGCTTCGTGTACACGAAAAATTTCGTGTGCACGGCGAATCTGTAGACGAGCTCGGGTTCTGGTTTACATCCGGGGCGTGACATATTTCATCTACACTAATCAACTGAAGTTTCGAATATATTTTATCTTCTATGACTAACTAATAGATTTATTTTTTTTTCTCTTTATTGAACTAATATTTTGGATTGGCGACTTAATGAATTGTTGGAGAAACTAATGTGACATTTTGAAGTGATTTGGTTTGTTGGAATCTTAATATTTTTTTGTTTATGATTTTTATTATTTTGTTAAATTATTTATTTTTAATAAAATAATATATTTATATAGTGACAATAAAAATAATAATATTATGGGGCAAATTTACTGGCGAGAAATATTTGCCACCAAATGACAAACTTTCGTGGCAAATATTTGTTGCCACCAAATTCTTGTTGATAAAGATTGAGTGGCGACAACACCTTGCCACCAAAGTTAATATAAGGTGGCGATTATTTGTCGCCACTGATTATAAGATTTGGTGGTTTTTGCCACCAAAATTAATATAAGGTGGCAATTATTTGTCGCCACTGATTATAAGATTCGGTGGCGATTACAGTCGCCACAAAAGATTATGTTTAAAGTGGCAAAATTTATATTTAGCCACTAATACATGCGCCGGCGGGATCTATTGCGGCAACATGTGGCGACATTGTTTATCGCCACTATATGTATTTGGTGGCGACATTTTATATATTCGGTTGCGACTTTAGTTGCCACCATTTGATTATTACTTTGTAGCTATTTGCGTCCGAGTACTTTAAATACACCATATGAGCTTTGGTTCAGTAGAAAACCAAATATAAAATATTTTCGTATCTTTGGGAGTCGCTGTTACGTTTTACGCGATCGAGAAAATCTTGAAAAATTGGACTCTCGAAGTAATTAAGAAATTTTTATGGGTTATTCTACAAACAGTAGAGCATATCGGGCATTTAACCTTGAATCTAAAACGATGATAGAATCTTTCAATGTTAAAGTAGATGAAGTTTTTCACTTTTCTTTTGATAAATCTACTCCTGATATGTCTATTGATGATGGATCTCCTGCTAATGATATTGCATCTTTACATGATAACTTTTCTGAAAATGTTGATGCATCTCATGATTCTTCTAGTTCATCCAATGTGCAGGAATTATCGTAATTGCCCCCGAGTACTCTGTTACCTCAAACGCTTCGAATCTCTAAGGACCATCCGGAATCAAATATCATTGGAGATTCTCAAGAAGGAGTTAGAACTTCGAGACAATTGGTTTGTGGAATTGCATGTTACGTCTTCATGATCGAACCAAAGAACGTTGATGAAGCTCTTCAGGATGACTATTGGATTGAAGCAATGCAAGAAGAGCTCAATCAATTTGAATGGAACAAAGTCTGGGAATTAACGAAGCCCCCGAAGCAACAAAATATAATCGGTACAAAATAGATTTTCAAGAACAAGAAAAATGAAGATGGTACCGTTGTTCGAAACAAAGCACGTTTAGTTGCTCAGGGCTATTCACAAGTTGAAGGTATAGATTTTGATGACACTTTTGCCCCGGTAGCTCGTCTCGAGTCCATTCGTATTCTTTTTGCGATTGCTTGTCATTTTAAAATAAAACTTTTTCAAATGGACATTAAGAGCGTATTTTTACATGGTTTTTTAAATGAGAAATTTTATGTTGCTCAACCGAAAGGTTTCATTGATCATAAACTACCTAACCATGTTTTTCGATCTTTACGGTCTAAAACAAGCACCGCCAGCATGGTACGAAAGAGTGACAAAGCATTTTTTGAAAAAGGGCTATACTCGATGGGGGGCCGATCGGACACTCTTTGTAAAGCATTTTTAGGACAATTTCATTGTAGCACAAATATATGTGGATGACATCGTGTTTGGTGCTACAAAAAACAACGATGCTTCGAAATTCGCCGAAATAATGGAAAACGAATTTGAGATGTTCATGTTGGGCGAACTTACATATTTTCTTGGATTGCAAGTTAAGCAAAGTGAAGATGGCACTCTTTGTGAAGCATTTTCAGGACAATATCATTGTAGCACAAATATATGTGGATGACATCGTGTTTGGTGCTACAAAAAACAACGATGCTTCAAAATTCGCCGAAATAATATAAAGCGAATTTGAAATGTCCATGATGGGCGAACTTACATATTTTCTTGGATTGCAAGTTAAGCAAAGTGAAGATGGCATTCATTTATGTCAATCCAAGTATGCGAAGGAGTTGGTCAAGAAATTCGGATTGGAGAATTCTAAAGACTTTTCTACTCCTATGGGAACTAGCAACAAGGGATTAGGAAGTGAATATCACGGAGAGAGTATAGACGAGAAGCTTTACCGAAGCATGATTGGAAGTCTACTCTACCTTACGGCTAGTCGCCTGGATATTTCTTTCAGTGTTGGGATTTGTGCGAAATATCAATCAGCACCGAAGAAAATTCACCTGAAAGCAGTGAAAAGGATCATCCGGTACGTCAAAGGTACTATCAATTTCGGAATTTGGTATCCTATGGGCACATCTCTCGATATAATAGGATATTCGGATGCCGATTGGGCTAGATCAGTGGATGATCGGAAGAGCACGAGTAGTGCATATTTTTATCTTGGCCATTGTCTTGTAGCATGGCATAGTAAAAAGCAAAACTCCATTGCTCTCACTACTGCCGATGCGGAATACATTTCAGCGGGAAGTTGTTCGACTCAATTGATTTGGATGAAAAATGTTTTGAGCGACTTTCGCATTCCTTGGACATCGGCATTAATTCTTTGTGACAACACTAGTGCCATAAATATTTTTAAAAATTCTGTGTTGCACTCAAGAACAAAACACATTGAACTTAGATATCATTTTATCAGAGAGCTAGTTGAATCAAGTACTTTACAAATTTCTTATGTTTCAACTGAAAATCAATTAGCCGATATTTTGACAAAACCTTTGGATCAAAAACGTTTTATTCATTTGCGTAAAGCAATTGGTATATTTTCTTTGAAATAACAATTTTTGAACCATTGCTTAGGTTAGGTTTTTTTTTTTTTTTGAGAGAAAGGTAGCATGCTACCCGCTTCGTTTATTTTTTAAATAAACTTAGCTGGAAATGTGAAGCAACTAGGCTTTGAACTCGGGTCTCGGATATCAACCACCAAGCTCTTTACCACTTGCTTAGGTTAGGTTTTGTTTTGTGTTTTGTGTTCTTTTTGTTTGTATATAGAACATTAACCGAGCATTTGTTAAATTGACTTTAATTGTATCTTTTCATATTTTGAGAAAATTTATTATGATTTGGATATCATTATAACTCTTTTGATGCATTGATCATTTATATCAATTATTTCATCTTTATTTGATCAAAGTTATTTTCTCTCTCAGTGTTCTCTTGGTATAGTTTTTATCATATTTGATAATTGAGTTAAGTATGAACATGAGATCAATAGTTGGTTGAATACTTAATATTTTACATAATTGATAGCCAATTGAGGGGGAGTATTATTTAAAGTTTCATGCTCAAAAGATGTGGAAAGAGTTACATCCCTTAGTGGAGTGTGAAAACTACCACCACATGGAGGAAAGAGCTGCCACCTCGGTCGTCCGAGTACTGTGTGCAGCTACCACATGTTTACCAAGCATGGTGATTATTGTTTAATAAAATATTTTTTAGAATACTTGACTTTGTCGAATTTCAAGGTTGGTATAAGGTAGGATTTCAAATTGAAAGATGCTTAAAGAGCCACTCCTTAATACTTATTGACTAGATAGTATTATTTAATTTATTAGGGATTTTAAATATTTATCGATTTTTGTGCATCATTTTCTTTATTCAATTGATGATTTGATAAATACGTTACTCATTAGATCGTGATTGATGTTTTGAACTTGCTCAACTTTAGAGGATATAGCTTTTACAAATTTTCGTTTTATTATTTGGGTATTAATGATAGATTTAGTATAATCTATTTTTTTTGATGTGAAACAATACTTTTTGTTTAAAGTTGATATGCAAGAATGCTTACATACTTTTTTTGAATTTTCTAGAATTTTCACAAATTTTTTTGAAGAAAAAGTTGTAGGTAGTCCGGACTGGATGGTTCAATTCGGATCCCGAACGATGGGTTTTTTTGCGCCAAGCTAATCCGGACTGAACTCCTGACCCGATCCGGACCATGGCTAGGTTTTATATGAAACGAAAGGTTTTTTTGATTTCCATTCATGCTAAATTTTTGTTTCTAGCTTTCTAGAGTTTCTGTAGTGACCCGGATCCCCGTGTGGCTTTCCTCATGACCCATGAAGTATAACACCTATTATTGGTGGGTCAGACCAGCAACGCGTCAAATGGACGCGTTGGACGGGCTCGGTGAGGTTTCTGGATCAAGCTTATCCTTCAGCTGCTTTCGCCGAATTTTTGAAAAGGTTTCAGGCTAATTTGAGACCGAATTTGGATTCAGCGCGAAAAAACGTCGAAAATAAGCTATTTACTTGTGTTTTTCGGAGTCCAGATGCCCAAAAACGGACCCCCAAAAATTTTCTGCGTATTTTGGTGCATGGGGGAAGCTATGGACCGGCTGGATGCCACGTGGCGGCCCCTGGTTGGCTGGCGCACACGGCGTGGTCCACAAAGAAGGCGCGGGTGCATGGACCGGGCGCGGGGGGACACGTGGCAGCTCCTGGTTGGCGGGTTCTCGCGACGCGGTCCTTGGAAACGCGCCGGCTGGCGCATAGACCGGGGCAGGCCACGTGGCGGTCTGTGAGTGGCCGGCTCACAAGCGCGCTGTCCACGAACCAGGGGGAGCAGGCGGGGCAGGTGGGGCAGGTGACCGCCGACGTGGGGGCGCCACGTGACGTCCTGCAATTGGCGGGCGCCACCGCCCCACGATCCGCGATCGGGGCCACGTGGCGCGAGCCTACTGGCTCCGCACGCGCTGTCCGCTGTTCGGGACACGCGTCGGAGCCAGGTGGATTCGGGCTCTCGTCGCGGGCCAGGCTGGGGCGCGGGATTCGGGCACGGTAGCCGCCCGAATCCCCCGGGCGCCCGAAAGTTGGGCCCGAAAGCCCAATAAACTTGGATTTTGTCGTTTTTTGGTGGAGGCCTATAAATAAGCCGGTCTCTGGGGCCATTCGCCCTTTTTCTCGAGCGTCTCTGCTCTTGAGCCCTCAAGTAACTTTGTTCCTCATCTTGTGCTGCATCTCTCGAGAGAATTTCAGAATTTTTGGAGAGCGCGGCATTGACGGCTTCGGCGATTCAGCGCAGTGCAACGTTTCTTCTTCGGTGGCCCATTTCCATCTCGTTTCGGTCCATGAGGTCCACAGAGCTACTCCGAAGGAATTTTTGGATGATTTTTGTGACATCGGTTTCACGAGAGGTAGGCCTTTGATTTCCATGTTGATCACCTTGCTTCATTTTGAGTTCTTGGCATGGTGTACGAGCCATCTTTGAACCCCTTTCCTGCTGGTGGTTTTTGCTGGACAGTGGAGGCTTGTCAGATTTTTATCTCCGCACTCAAGTATCGAATTTCGGCTTGTGAGGACTCGATTGACATCTACTCTTCGCGAGGATCGCCGTCGTATTTTTATTGGAATTTTTTGAGATTATCTTGCAGGTGGTATTTAAGTATTTTCTAGACTCTTTGTACAACAGCATGTGTTTGTGGGAGTTTATAACTTATTGCAATATTTGGACCATATCTTTATACCCAGGAGGAGTTTTCTAGAGTTTTTGGACTTGTTGGAATCGTGGGAATCCTAGGATTATTCCCGTTCAGTTTCAGCCTATTTGGATCTTGGATTGACGCGCGCTTCAGGTGGGTTGCTTCGTCTCCAAAATCGGTGGACGGTTCTCTAACTCTATATTGTTAGGGAGCATGTATTATGTGTGTAGTATTAGAAAGCATGTTGTATCAGATAGGATTTTCTAGTGTGGTGATTCTGATCATGTTGATTATTACTTCCAATCTGTGTTGATTAAATGTTAGTATTGGATTTGACCTAGCACCCTGTCATATGTTGCGTGTATAACCAGATCAATAGAAAACTCCAACTTGGGCTAGGTTTATTTATGTTTTAGACATCCACACATTCTACTCCATTCCTGGGCATAGTGTTTTTCTCGCCCAGGTAGTGGGCCGAGTGGTCGGGATTTCTCTTAGTGTGGGATGCATGTTACACTCGTGCTTGGGAGCAGAGTGGAGTCTGGTAGATATAGCTGGTCTTATGTCTGTGGCGGAAGCCGTTTGGATAAACGATGGTCCCGGGATGTCGTGTATCTCTATTTTATGTGTCATGATTTTAGTCAACTAATGTTTTCTTCCAAACATCGAAGGGTCGCCGGAGTCTGTTCTTGTCTGATTGGACAAAGGCATTAGCCATTCGGAGTTTGGGAATAAAACTTGTTTTTCTAACTGTTTTTCCTAAAAGAACTAAAAATCATTAAAAATGGATTTTCTTCAAATCAAGATGGTTTTACAAAAGAAACTTCTTTTAGTCTTCACCCTGCGTGGGTTTGAGTGAAAAATAGTTTTCAGTAATAAATGTCACATTTTTCCTGTAAACTGACTCACTCAAGAGGATTCGAGTGATCTGGGTTCTAAGGGCTGTCTTTTTTTTTTTGGGTCGAGAACAACGAGAGGCTATGCCTAGAGTCTGTTCTTATTTGATTTGGGTTGTAGGTTCTAGTCTTTCGGGGTTCCCGGATCCTTCATTGTCATTGGTTGGGGAGTATATCCAGCTAGTGAGTTTGCATGTTGAGTTGATGTCCTTTTCTAGGAGTCGTTTGGGTCGATGGTGATCCTGGCTGTGGAGTATCTCCAGCCTGTGTATTTAGCGCCACGAGTTGGATGAGTTCGTTAGTGTCTCGAGATTCATGAGAGCTGTTTAGCTAAGTTGTTGAGAGTACTCTGATCGTCGTCTGAGATATTTGAGGATCTTGAGTCCTTCCGTTCTGAGAGTGAGCGTGGATTTTGACTATAGCCTGCATGAGCCACTTTGAGCTCGATAGAGATGCGCGGATACCTTTTTCCTCGGTGGGGTCACGCCCCTCGAGTGCCCCGTCCGGAGTGGGTCTGTTGCTTTTGTATCGCGACCTGTCGATGCTGTCCCTTTGGCTGGGCCTTTTTTAGGCAGTCACGGATGTAGTCCCTTCGGCTGGGCCTTTTTTAGGCAGTCACGGATGTAGTCCCTCTGGCTGGGCCTTTTTTAGGCAGTCACGGATGTAGTCCCTCTGGCTGGGCCAGTTTTGACAATCATGGACGCCCTACGTAAGTCTAATCCTCCGTGGATGTACTAGCAGTAGGTAGGCACAGGCTTGACTTGACCCTATGTAGTGTCCTAGAATTTTCTGTTGCATTTCCCCCATATTTCGGGGTGAGGATCACCTGTTATTGGTGTGTTGGGCCCCAACATGTCAAAGGAATGTGTTGATTGGACTCAGTGAGGGTTTGGATCAAGCCTGACCTTCGGCTGCTTTTGCCGAATTTTAGAAGTGGTTTCAGGCTGATCGGAGGCTGTATTTGGATTCAGCGCGAAAAAACGCTTGAAAACGACTATTTATTTGTATTTTTCTGAGCTCGGATGCCCAAAAACGGACATCCGGAAGTTTTCTGTGCAAATTGGTGCACGGGGGGAGCCGTGGACCGGCTGGGACACGTGGCGGGCGCTCATTGGGCCGGCGCATGCCTCCTGGTCTATGGAGGTGGGCTGCCGGTGCATGGTGGACCGGCGGGCCGCGTGGCAGCACGCTGTTGGGCCGGTGCTGTGCACGCTGCGCGCGTGGGTGTGCGCGGGCAGGCCGGGCAGGCGCGGTGCACGGTGGACCGGGGCGCGCCACGTGGTGGCCCAGGGTTGGAGGGTGCAGGTGCGCTCGGTGCACCCGCGGGCGCCCGGCTGCGGCCGTACGCGCACGCGGGCTCAGACGCGGGGGCGACGCGCTGACCGCGCCGGCTGGCTTGTCGGGTGGGGGCGGCGCCGCGCCACGTGGCGCCGCGCCAGTTGTTTGGCGCCGAGCCGGGCGGGACACGTGGCGGCGCCCCATTCGCGGGCGCTGTTGTCCGCTATTATGCGGACACGTGTCGCACCCGGAATTTTTCGGGCGCTGGAATTTGGGCCGCAATTCGAGCCGGTTTCGGGGCCCGAAAGATTCGGGCACCCGAAACCGGGGACACAGTGGTAATTATTTAAAATGTTTTCTGGGCCTATAAAAGCACCCCACCTCTCCCTCTTCTTTTCCTTTTTTCGCAGCTTAGAGAGAGAATGGGAGGGAGAACTCTTTAGAGAAATTGTTCTTCTTGCTATTTTACATCTCGTGGTGGATTTCCAGATTTTTTGGAGGCTCGACAACGGTGATCCGGATTTTACAGTGCGCCTCGATTTTCGTCACTTCTCAGTCTGAGAAGCCCCCTGCGCAGTACAGGAGGCCGTTTTCGACAATTTCTGCGCCGGTGTGTTCCTGAGAGGTAAGGCTTCATTTTTTGTGTTGGTGATTTCTCTGGATTCCAGATTCTTGGCACGGTTCTCGAGGCATTTGTGACACCCCATTTGCTGTGTGAAATTTTGGACAGCGGCCACTTCTCCGATTTATATCTTGGCGTAGGAGCATCGGATCAAGGCGTATAAGTTGTCGTTTTGGGCCTACTATTTCGCGATGAACGCAACGGTGAATTTTCTGGGATTTTTGGAGCTCGGCACAGAGGTGAAATGCCTCGTTTTTCATGCTGGTTGGAAAAAACAGCAAAAGTTGTGTTTTGAGACTTGTATATTTACACCTTGTGCAATGTGTGTTGTTGTAGGGCACTGTTTTAGGCAGACAGCGTTTTTAGGGGATAGCGGGCAGCGGGGAGTTTCTTTGGGTGTAGTGCGCGCTTTTCGAGGTGGGTGGTTGTGTTTCCCTCACTGTTGACATGCTCACTAGGATTATCAGAGTTCCCCAATTTAAATGCGACAATCTAATATTTGATGTGAGAACCTAATATATTGACCCCACAAATCAATTGGTAGCTTCTATGTGTTAAAATTGGAAAAGTTATGTTAGACATTTGTTATGATGAAGCTTGCATCCAAAGATGACTTAAAAATATTGGGACACTTAAATTGCTCTACTAAAATGAATAATAAGTGTTTTCTCCTCTAGTTTACAAAAGTGAACCTTTGCATGCTTGTATGGACATCTAGTTAGGCCACTATTTCCTGCTACACTATCTTATTGGGACTTGACTTAGGAGAAACCATATTTTATCGTTCTCATTTTTATTCAGATGCATATTGCTCGAGTTCGAGCAGGGTTTTGGGGTAGTGTAGTTGGGATCTTGAGTTTGGGACAGTTAGACTCGTTTGTGGATTGTGGGGCATTGTGGCAACCGCGGACGTTAGGCGGTCGACCAGCTGTTTTACTTTAGCAGATTGGGGATCGGGGTTGCATTAGTGGATGGAGTTTTTCCACTTTGATCATAGTCATGATCCAGTCCTGCTATTGTGAGATATTGGTGACAGGGTTATTATACTCGTGTGGGTCGCTCCCCTCGAGTGCCACTCCGGAGTAGGCTTTCGACCGTGATAGATGCCGGTCAGTTGGACAGTTGTGAGTTATGACAGAACAGGCAGTGCCAGTGCTTTTTGGCCTTTGATTGGGTTCTTTAGGCAGTTAGCCTTATAGTTGCATGCATACAGTTATCTTTTTGGCACTGCATTTAGAGGCATAATAGTGGTAGTTTTCTTTTTCAGCAGCCTTTATAGCTTACCACTGTTTTTTCCTTTTTGCCTCTTATAGTCCTAGTGGGTGCGTCAGCGTTTGAGGTTTTACCCACTAGGGGAGTCTACTGGTTTATCTAGTAGTTCTCACTCCCATTGTTGTTTTCTGTCTCTTTTTTTTTTGTTTTGCAGAGTCGTCTGCGGGAGCTGCTAGGCCATCGGCAGCTGATCGAGGTAAGGGGATCGCTGAGTAGATAGATCTCCTGTGAGACTGAGAGTTATTATTAGACAGATGTTGTACCCCTCACTCAGACTGTTGTATTCTCCTTTTATTTTAGGTCTGGCTTTAGCCAGTTGGTTGTACTATTTTGGTGAGCTGGGAGATTATTGTATTTATTATAGCTTTATGTTTATTTTCAGTCTGAGATACTATGTGGTTCTTCTATTTCAGCTCTGTATTATACTCTTTTATTGTATTTCTTATATCTGAGCAGGTTACCAGCGCTTCGTGTACATGAAAAATTCTGTATGCACGGCGGATCTGTTGGCAAGCTCGGGTTCTGGTTTACACCCGGGGCGTGACACCCTATGAGGCAGTCAGTTTGATTAGGTCGATTGAGCACCTTAGGTGCGAGTGGTTGCATCATTTTCATCTGTATCACCCTTTGAGCATTATAGATAGAGGTATGATAGCTGTAGACTCTTTCCAGCTTATCTTTTCATTATTATAGTTTTCTTATTATCTTATGCCTCTAGTAGATTTAGTGGGGAGACCGTCGGGCTTGGTGGCGATACCCACTGAGAAACTACGTATTGGTGTAGTTCTCACACCCGCTGGGGGTTTCCCCCTTTCTCTTTCCTCTTTCCTCTCTATTATTTTGCAGAGTCTCCTGGAAGAGTTGCTGTTTCTTCTATTGCTGATCGAGGTGAGGAAGTCGCGAGCTAGTTCCCTACCCGTCCTTGGAGCATATCTGTACCCATTTTTGGAGCTTAGTAGTGCAGTCTGCTAGATTATTGTTGTTAGTTACTTTGAGAGTTTTATTTTTGAGAGACTTTTGTAATGAGGTTCAGATTTGTACTTTTTGACAGTTGCATTATTATCTTATTTTTAGTAGTTTACTTTTCAGCTCTGATATCTGTATAGCTTTAGTACCCTTCTTTTTGCAGGTTAGACTCTTCGTCTATACGGGGCTCACCATAGGGCGGCGAATCTATTGGCGGGCCAGGGTCGCAGTTTCGAACCCAGGGCATGACACTTTCTCTCTCTAGAATCAAGAAGGTTTGGATCTTTTGCAACTCATTTTCACTCGATTCAAGTAAGTTCTTATGATCAAAACTTGGTTTATTCACTGCTTTTGCTTGTGTTCATCAAAACGTGAGGGATTTCATGGTATAATCTTTATTTTGCATGGTTTTTTATCAAATATTTTTTGAAATAAGAACTCTGGACACCTTAGATTTGTTTCTATGCCTTGTATTCATTTAATTAACGGAATTTTGGGCTTCGATGTCACGCCCCAGAGGTTCTAAAAGAGCGAAAAATGTATACATTTTTTTTTTCTTTAAATGAACCTCGCCTCTGGTGCGCTCCAGATCCGCCACATATACAAATTCACTCCCCAAACGGACGGAGCCTCCTTTGTATATGTACGGCGTTCCGAGCTTGACAAATACTTTCACCATGCAATCATTGAACGATAATAGGGAGAGATTACACGAAACCATACTATCATAATCACCATGGGTTTGAAAGACGGTGTCCACACGACACTTGGTTTGAAAACTCTTTTGAAATCATGTTTGTATTTGAAAACGAGCCCCATTCATACATCTCAACAATCACATATATAAGTAGGTATTCTTACTCTAAGTTCTCAATCCAACATCCACAATAAACCATCCACAAGTAATCACAAATATACTACCCAAACGCTAAAAGAGATAACCATAAAACTGTAAAGTTTAATAGCCTCCATGGTTAGGGTCCTCTAACCGATGACTCACCGTCGTTCCGGTTCCCACCCCTGCTCGGACCTGTCACAGTGTAGGTAGTCAGTGACTGGTAAAGTAGATGTAAATAAGTAAATGTAATAAACTGAAAAGACAAATCGATACACCAGAGCATTTACTCCCTCCTCATGTACCGCTAAATTTCTGTCACAATCACGCTGGGCACCTACCCCAGATAGAAAACATGCTCAGCCCCTACCCCAGAAATTAAAACAAGTTGGGCCCCAACCCCAAATACCGTGCTCAATTCTTGGTGCCACCAACCCCTCCACTGCCCAAGTAGCAGTTTGTCTCACTGTGAGGGGTCCCCATCATCCCTAGTTGTGGGGTACACGGGTAATCCTTACCATCTTTCCGAAAAAATATACCCTGTGCGGTGGCCAGACCGCCGGTGTGCGTGTAAGCAATATGAGCATATAACCAATACTACGACCTCAACCGCCTCAGTTAGAATATAAAATAATACTGCGACCTCAGCCGCCTCAGTTAGAATATAAAACGAGATTTACATGCAATGGGGTTAGATAGTTTACCAAAATATCTACTTTATCATACAAAATACAAGAGAACGACAATACACCGAAAATAACCAAAGGTACCCACCTCAAATTGCGTCGATCGGAACCCTGCAAATCGATCCGCACCTTCGGACGACACCCGAACCTAAAAGAAAGTCCCCCAACAGGGCATAATAGGTAAGATAAGACTCTCATAAGCAAAACACGACTTCGAAAGCGCAACCAAAAGACTGACGACCCGCGATGGCGGCGGCGACGAAACGGCCCCTAGCGCGGCATGCGCACCGCGTGCGGTGCAGCAGCGCGGGCGCTAGCCCCGCGCGGTGCAAGTGATGGCCGCGCGGGCACCAGCCCCACGCGGCGTAAGCGGCGCGCCTGCGCGGGCTCCAACCCTGCGCGGCGCAAGCGGCGGCCGCTCGGGCACCAGCCTCGCGCGGCGCAGCTGCGCGGCCGCGCGGGCGATAGCCCCGCGTGGCGCCTGTGCTGGCGCCCGCGCGGCACCTGCTCTCGCCGCGCGGGCGCCAACCCCGCGTGGCGCAGCGGCGCTGTCGTGCGGGCACTAGCCCCGCGCGGCACCTGCGCTGGCCGTGCGGGCGCCAGCCCCGCACAGCGGCGCGGTCGCGCGGGTGATAGCCCCGCGCGGCGCCTGTGCTGACCGCGCGAGCGCCAGCCCCGTGCGGCGCAGCGACGCGGCCATGCGGGCACTAGCCCCACGCGACGCCTGCGCTGGCCGCACGGGCACCAGCCCTGCGCGGCACTTGTGCTGGCCGCGCGGGCGCGACCGTGTGGCGCCTGCGCTGGCCGCGCGCGGCCGCGGGGCTATCCGCGCGGCGCCTGTGCTGGCCGCGCGGGTGCCAACCCCGCACGGCACCTGCGCTGGCCGTGCGGGCACTAGCCCCGCGCGGCGCCTGCACTGGCCGCGGGGGCGCCAGCCCTGCGCGGCACCTGTGCTGGCCGCGCGGGCGCCAGCCCCGCACGGCACAGCGGGCGATAGCCCCGCGCGGCGCCTATGCTAGCCGCGCGGATGCCAGCCCCGCGCGGCGCAGTGGCGAGGCGTAGTGGCGCGGCCGCGCGGGTACTAGCCCCGCACGGCGCCTGTGCTGGCCGCGCGGCCGCTAGCCCCACACGTCGCAGCGGCGCGGCCACGCGGGCACTAGCCCCACGCGGCACAAGCAGGGGCGGCGGCGGCCAACCCAAAAACAACGGAAGAAAACCCTAAAACGATGACAACAAAACTCGAAACTAAAACCGAAAGGAACATCGCTTACCGCGATTCGTCGGAGAAGGCGATCCGTCCACGCTCCCATCTTCGGCACGTTCGTCGGGGATGATCGGATCCCTCCGCTTTCTCCTTCTTTCTTTCTTTTCTCTTCCGGTTAGGGTTTCGCTTTTTCCTTTCTTTCTTCTCTTCGGCTAGGGTTTCTTTTTTTTTTTGTTTTTTCGGGAGAAGTAAATTTTGTTTCTTGGTACGTACCGTCAAAATCCACATCGGGTATTTAATCTTTAATTATTATTTAATTATTTCTTAGAGATAATTCTTATCTTCTCAAAAAGCGTGCATGATCTCTTGCATGGATTTCGATGCACATTACGGTTACCGCGATCCTAGAAACTCCTTTCTGGGGGATCCGTAAGTCGGAATCCGGATCTGGTCGCACCGCTGTTCACTGTTTTTCAAGCTCTATCACAGAAAAATACCCGCACCTTAAGATTATAAACTTTAGTAAACCCATTAATTTAGTTTACTCAAACTTATACTTTATTAGCAGGAGGGTAAAACGTTACATGAAAAGTTGTGATATTACATTCGATTTCTAAAAATTCAATTTTAGGGCAAATTTTGGAAATTTTCAAAAATCATGGATTGATCTATTTTTAAAATTCTTTTTGCAAATCTAACTTGATTCCTAATCTCTATACATGATAAAGATTGTTTGGATATGATTTTTCAAATTTTTGAAATTAGCCATCCTTTTCATGTTCTTGAGTTTTTGCTCACAGGATCACTTTTTCAAACAATCCGACAGGAATGGTGTTTGGATGGGTGATAGTGCTCATTATCGCGATGGTTAGCACACAAGCAACAGTCAAAAAGGAGCAAGATAGAGCAAGTCAGGAAGAAACAAAGAATGCTCTTCAAGATGATTCAAAATCTGACGAAGAAGATTGGGAAGAAATATGCAGGGAAATACAACAGGTTGTTGATGACGAAGATGGTTCGCATTAAAGAACAAAGAACCTATGAAATCTTGTTCAACATTTAAAAAGTACGCTAGACGGAAGTACATAATGGGTAGTGGACTTCATATTAATGAGCCTTTTGCCAGTGTACAATCTCTACCTAGAGAATCTCCATGGACTGAAGGTACATATGAACCATCTGCATCTACGCTACCTACTTCAACCTCTATGAAGGACATGACAGAGGATGATACAACTATGTTCTCCATCTGTCAAGAGCAAAAGCGATTGTCTGCAGAACAAGAAAGAATGTCACTTGATTTAAAGCATATCTCTACTGGACAACGACAGATTAAAAGGAAATTGTCACGCCCCGAGTTTAAAAATCAGCGTCTAAATTTTTTTTTTTTTTTTCTTAAATCAGAGTTGCAAATCATCCAGGGCAATGACAGACCGCCACATATATAGAAGAGTCCCAATCCCCTATGGAATTGAGCCTTTTCTATATATGCACGGCTAGCTTGGCAACAAACATCAGAGTACTAATTACGTACTACAAATAATAATATTACAAATCTCTTTATCATAACTTTACATTAAATACATCTGAATACCACTTGAATTAACTATTTCTAAATACACGGCTGTCCAGGGTCAATCTCTATCTCGGAATCTCACCAACTCGTCCTGACATCCCAGCACCCGCTCGACCTGAAAAATGGTCACCCAGGGGGTGTGAGATACACTGTACATGTATCCCAGTGGGCACGACGAGCCGAGAAATAGCAGATCTTACCTACTGGTATACAATACTAGCGGATAGTAAAGATCACATTAGGTAAGCATTTATGAAGCGAATGAATAACCAACAGGAATATGTATAATCTTGACAGGAATATAATGAACCAAGCATGCTGAATAATTGTAAAGGCAGGTATCAAACAAATGAATATCTTCAAACCGAAATCAGGAATCATGAGATAAGACAAAAGCAGACTAAAAGCAACATATGCATCAAATAAATGATATATCAAATTACCCAATTACAAGCCACCATATTGATCCCACAAGACCTCAGGCAAAACTGCCCACCTGGCACCACCTGGTTGACATTTCCCCCCACAAGGGGTCACGGGTCGCTATTGCTAACCACTTTACCGGTAAAGAACATCTACACGGGTCATGACTCCGCTGATGTTCGTGAAGTACAACGGTGCGGGCGATCAAATGCAAATGCTCAAACTCACGGTCCACTGACCGGGTAATCGGCAACAAGCCGGGAAATCCCCACTGGGATGCAATAACAAAATCAATTGAATCTCAACTCTCATGCAGGAATAATTAGCAACTAATCAACTAAATCTCAACTCATATGCAAGATCAAAGGCAAATCTCAACTCAACATAAGATCAACAGCAAATCTCAACTCAATTATGCAGACCAACCAAACATACAAAACTAAACACATATTTTTGAGAAAACTATTTTGAAAACAGGTTTTAGGCCCAAACTTCAAAGAGCAATGCCTTTGTCCTATCAAACAAGAACAGACTCAGGCGACCCTACGACGTTCAGTAAAACATTAGTTGATTAAAATTATGTGTTCAGCAGTGCAATATTTGATCAACAGGAAAGCAGCAACTCATATGTAGGAATAATCATCAACTAATCCAATCAAGGATGCAATATCAGAATAATCTGGGAGTACTGATAAACAGGTATGCAAACTAGCAAATGACCAAAATCCCAATAAGGGTGCAAATGCAGAATATAATCAACAACTTCTAGATCATGGATCAGGATATACTGATAAGCAAGTATAAATGTGCAAGCTAGCTAATGACCAATCAGGCATGACAAATGTCCAGGAATAGAGTCATGATATCTGGAAGCAACTGAGAATCAATCATGCAACTAAAAATCTTTTTAGAAAAACATTTTGAAAACATGTTTTATGTCCAAACCTCGAAGAGCTATGCCTTCGTCATATCAAACAAGAACAGACTCCGGCGACTCTACGATGCTTGGAGACAAAACATTGGTTGACTAAAAACACGTTTATAGCAAAATAAAACTGATCAAAAGGAAGGCAGGCTCAAATATTATCTAGGCTAACAAGAACAGGGGTCCAACTAATACTATACCCCAGAGGGCTGAAATGATAAAGCCCGGACCGAAGATAAACCCACCTGACAAATAGCAGGCGACTAAACTGTAATCCACTGTATGCTCGAGGACCAGAGACAAATCGAGCCAACCTGGATCAAACATAATAATCAACCTCGAACTCACTAACCACAACTTAAAACCCAGATCAATTTTAAAACCTCTAATTATTTAAACAATAGTGTCATTTGAGCACTGTTTTTGCTTGTTCTTTCAATTGGAAACTCATTTTAACGAGCCGTCACTTCCAGCAGGTGACATTTAACTTGCTGAACACCGTGCTCATACATTTGTGGCAGCACGCAACCCGAGGAAAACTTCGGGCCATAAAACACCTTGCTAACTTAGCCATTTTGCATTTTTGTTTCTCCGGCTTATAAAAATCCACTTTTAACGCGAGTATCGCGTCCAGTGACCCCAAATTAGCCAGGAGCACACTGTCGCGGCTTCGCAAACAGCCCGGAAAGGACTTTGGGCCATAACCTTAACCTAGAGCTTGTTTATGTTACAACTTTTAACCTATTCATCAAATGATAAAACTTTGTATATCAAAGTGGCTCTGGACAGTGCCAGGATACCAGTGCTCACCCTATTTGAAGTCCAGATGTGCTGGTTCAACCAGAACCAGAGCCAAGTTCATTCAAAGGTCCACAATGCTCCAAACATTAATCCACTCAGATCCAACTTGATCTGAAGTGAGCATCAAGCTCAGGGGACATTTTGAAGCATCTTTCATATTTACATCAATGTCCAATTCTGTAGTTTACTTCATTGTGGCATTTTCACAAACAGGTGGCATGCATTATTTGTTAACATACACATAAGCCAACAAACAAGTTGGTTCTCTGCAACCACAATACCTGGAGCAAAATAACTTGGGTAGAATTAATCTACTAAGTTACAGGAGTATTCCCATCAACTTGGATGCAAGTTTGCACCCACGGTTTGGCCGAGTCCAAGGTTGAAGATGATGTCCAATGCTTCGAAAATTGTGATACTTCAACCAAAGCATCTGGGACCCAGCCACTTGGCCAATTTGATGCTAAAACACATCCCAAACCTTCCTGAACCCATGCTCGGCGACGAGGTGCGGCGGCGGCGGCGGTGGAGCAAGCTCGAATTGGAGCTTCTTCACCAACAATGGCAACTTTCCACTCATTGGATTTCGGGTGCAAAAGACAGCACCAATAGCTTCCTAGCAAGCTTTTAGGAAGGTCTGGACTTGTCCCCGGCGTCGGAGGTCGCCGGATTGCCGGCCGCCATTAATGGCCTCAATCTCGGGTCATCCATGGCCGACCCTTATTCGGGCTGCATGGAAGCCATGCAATAGCATGGTTGGGATCCTCTTGGTCCCATCAACACTTCTGGGTAGATAGCCGGCGTCGGAGAAGCCCGCCGGCGCCGAAGCACCAAGCTCGGCCAACTTGTAAAAACCCGAAAAACTAGGGCATTAAATTTCTCCAAAAATACTCAACCATATTCACCCAAACTTTGCAGAATTAATATACATGTCCTGCAGTCCTGGTATACCAATTTTTAGCTATTTTGGTTCATTAGTTGCATAGTTATGCCGAGGCGGAGCACTATTAGGTTTCCGGCAATAACTGGTTCCCGCCGGCCAAGCAACATGCATGGGAGCTCGGGGCTTAGCACGTAGCATCCTAAGGACCTAAGAGGTCCACTGTTAATGGTCTCGGGCTCATACAACCAAAGGTTTGGAAAATCTTATGTCACGCCCCGGGGTCGAAACTGCGACCCGGACTCGCCAACAGATCCGCCACCTATGCCAAAACCCGCATAGGCGAAGCGTCTAACCTGCAAAAGATAGTACTATAGCTACACAAATATCAGAGCTGAAATGAAATGCTGTAAAATAAAATCCAATCACTGAACCATATGAAATAGAGTACAATATCCATCTCCTCAAATACAAATAATCATCATACAATGTCCTCAGTACAGCATCTCTCAACTATAAAAGGAGATAAACTAAAACTATAGTACATCAGTCTCAACATCAGTCTCTCCAAATACAAAAGATCTCTCTCCAAAGAAAACAGTAGAAACCAGCCAACAGCTGCCAGAAATCTCCAACCAGGGGATACAGCTACACTCCTCGGGTGATAAAGATCTAGCTCGTGACTTCCTCGCCTCGGACAACGACCGTAGATCAGCAACTCCCAAAGAGGACACTGCAAAACAGGAGAGAGAAAAAGAAAGGGAAACAGCAATGGGGGTGAGAACCACTAGTAAACCAGTAGCCTCCCCCTGTGGGTAAAGCCTCAAGCTCCGGCGTACCCACTAAGTCTACTAGAGGCAAGAAAATGGCAAGTGGTAAGGCTGTAAACAGAACTACTGAATAAAAGGGGAAACCACAACAAGTATGCCTCTAAATGCAATACCGAAGGAAATGACGGTATGAATGCATCAGAAAACAGTATCTGACCAAATAGACCCAATCTAGTGCCACCAGTAAAAACTGGTACTGCCTGCTCTGCTGTCGAACTCAAGAACTCAGCATGTGTTACGGAATTTGAGTTGGCGTATTTCGTGATTGTTTAAGTCTTGAGGATTGAAGATGAAGAAACTGTGGATCATATACCTCAATCTCAAGAAAGAAGAATTCAAAAGGATCAGGTACGTTTAACTAAATAATTTTGATGATCCGAATACTTCTTATAGTGTAGAAACACTTGGAAGAGGTTTTAACTGCATATTCATCAAAAACTGAACATGGGACATGTTCAGGATCCGGATCGTGGACTTTCAATCCGGATCCCGAAAGGTGTTCGTTCATACATTGCTGCAATCCGGATCACAGCTTGGGCAGTCCGGATCCCGAATGGGGTGTTTTGTGAAAATGTATGAACGATCCGGATCGTGGATTATGATCCGGATCCCGAACAGGCGATTTTCTGGAAACTGCATTCTGTGCGTCTGCGATCCGGATCGTGGCTTATGCAATCCGGATCGCCGTCGGTAAAACTTTCCAGAAAAGTTTGTTTTTGATCCGAATATTCTTCCTAGGGTTTCTAACCTATAAATAGCCCTCCTATTTCATTTCTAGGGCATCGGAAAAAGAGCCGTCATTTTCAAATATCATTTTATACGGCCTTAGATCCACATATAGAGAAGAACGGAAATCATTAGATCTATTCTATGGTTCTTCATCTATATTGATTAGTTTGATTCTAGGTTTTCATACTCACATCTTGAGTTGAATCAAACTAATGAATACTTAGATGGTATTTCCGATCTACTCTTGATCTAAGTATTCGGCGGATCATCACCACCCAAACAAACAACGATTTACCCCAAAATCGGCGCGTGGACTCGCGTGGCCTTGTGGATTCAAGGTGTTATCGCTCTCGTGGATTCGGAGCGAGGTGCGTTCGTGGATTCGAAGCGTACCATTGGGTGAAGACCGTGGATTCGGTCGGACGTCGTGGACTCGACGTTGGACGCTGTGGATTCAGCGTTGGGCGCGGATCGTGGATTCGAGAAGCGTCGTGGAGCGAGCGGGAAGATCTACTAGGGGCGTATGGTAAAAGGTTGAGTCGTCTGTGAGTACGTTATATCACCTTGTACGTGTGTTAACTCTAGTGGATTTCGCCGTGTTATCGGTCCCGTGGTTTTTTACTCCGGTTTGGAGTTTTTCCACGTAAAAATCTTGTGTGTTCTTTTATTTTTCCGCATTGGGTTTTATCGCACAATGATTTTTTGAGTGTTTATTGTTTACACCTATTCACCCCCCTCTAGGTGTTTTTTCCCCTATTAGATCCTTATTAACCTAAACCCAACAAGTGGTATCAGAGCGGGAATAGGGTTGTAAACAATGGTTGAAGGTGGAAACATCAATCGACCCCCTTTCTTTGATGGAACTAATTATGCGTACTGGAAAGTACGGATGAAAGCTTTCTTAATTTCCATCGACGAAAGGGTGTGGCAATCAATTGAATTAGGATGGTCTAATCCAACTGAAATTTTAGATGATGTTCGCACCTTAAAACCTAGGTCGAAATGGACCAAGGAAGAGATAGACTTATCTTCTTACAATGGCAAAGGGATTAATGCTCTATTTAATGCTTTGTCACAAACTGAGTTCTCTCGCGTCTCGGCATGTGAGACTGCGAAAGAAATCTGGGATGTTCTTCAAGTTACGCATGAGGGAACTAACTTAGTGAAGATTCAGAAACTGCAAATGCTCACGAGCAAGTTTGACTCTATCTCTATGGCAGAGAATGAATCCTTCACTGACTATTACACACGATTGCAAGACATCGTGAACTCATGTGCTAACTTGGGAGAGAAGATTCCAGAATTTAAAGTTGTAAGAAAAATTCTAAGAACTCTTCCTGAACGATTTCGCCCGAAGGTTGCAGCCATTGAAACAATTAAACACCCGGACGAAATGCGTGTAGAAGAATTAGTAGGTGCTTTACAAACTTATGAAATGACTTTTCCTACTAACTATTCTTCTGGAAAGGCATCCTCTTCTAAGTCTTCAGGTTACGCATTGAAATCAACTAAAGAAGAAGACGCGGATTCATCCTCCTCGGACGACGACGAGAACATTTCTATGGAGGACTTTGAGAAGCAGCTCGCTCTCTTGACAAGGAAGTTTCGCCGCAACTTTCGAAGGGGAAATTCAAGCAAAACTCAATCCTTCGGAAAGTCGAAGAAAGGCAAGGGTCCTTCAAGTTACAAGTCAAGAAGCCAGGAGAACTTCTCAAAGGATAAGAAAAGTTCTGAGGGACAAGTTCAGTGTTTCAAATGTCGAGGCTACGGCCACATAGCAACGGAATGTCCCAACAAGAATCCGGCAAAGAAGAAGGCGATGCAAGTAGTTACTTGGGATGACAACTCCACGTCAAATGAGTCATCGTCAAGTGATGAAGAAGACAACGCGACAGCTTTCCACGCGTCCACTACATCTTCTCCCTTCATGTGCTTAATGGCAAGTACATCCGACTCATTGTCCAACTCCACTGTGGAAAAGATTGCAACGGACGATGAATCAGATGATTCGGAAGGTGAAGATTTTGTTTTAGCCTACCATAAGCTTTTGAGGGATTCAAAGAAACTGGCTAAGCAAAACAAGGGGTTGAAAGAGAGATTGCAGGATCTTGAAGATGAAGTAAAAAGAGTAACCTCTATCTCAACCGATCTTGAAGTGGAAAGGGACAATCTGATTAAGACAAATGTTTCCCTTCAAGAGTCCAATGAGCATTTCGAGAAGAATTATATAGATATGGTGAACAAAGCGAATTACTTCTTGAAGCTCAACGGCGAGGCTCGACAGGAAAAATTGGAAATGACGGAGACCATACGCCAACTAAAGGATGACTTACAGAGATTTTCTTCTGGAAGGAGTAAGTTGGACAGACTTCTTGGTCTCGGTCAAAGAAACAAGTTCGGCCTCGGATACACTCAAACTGGAGACATTCCAAGTTCGAGTGGTACAGTATTTGTGCCTCAGTCGGTATCTCCTCCTCCGACACCGGTGTTCACGACAAGCAACGACAACGAACCTACTACATCTTCTTCGGAATCGACAAGATCCAAGGTATGTTTTCGTTGTGGCATTTCAGGGCACATAAGAAGAAATTGCAAGACTGGAGCCAAACGCACACCTCAAGCACATCTTGCAATGACTACCAAAAGGGCTATTCCTCGGAAACAACTCCAATCAATTGAAGGAAAAGAGCCTTGGTAGTACACCGCTCAAGACGACATCATCAAGGAGCAGCAATTCTTCAAGCAAGACGCTCTCACCTAGGAAATCAACTTCACGACCATTACCGACGCACTCCAAAAAGGTTTGGGTGCGCAAAGGTGAAATCTTTCCCTGTCTTGCTACCAATGTTTCCTTGCATGCATATGATAGTTCGTCTTGGTACCTGGATAGCGGGTGTTCCCGTCATATGACCGGCGATAAAAACTGTTTTCAAACATTTGAGAAAAACTCCGGAGGACTTGTTGTTTTCGGAGATGGTCGGTCTTCCAAAATTGTTGGAAAGGGAACGGTAGCTATTCCAGATGGCCCGGTTCTAGATAATGTATTATTTGTTCATGGCCTTAAGACTAACCTCATAAGCATAAGTCAACTGTGTGATAGTGGTTATTCAGTTAATTTTTCATCTGATAAATGCACTGTAACTGACATGAACCATGCTTTCTTTTTAAAGGGGGTTAGATCAGAAAACAATTGTTATGTAGTTCCTTCTAAGATTTCTGAAAAATGTAACCTAGCATCTTTGAAAAATGAAACACTTTGGCATGAAAGGCTAGGTCACATAAACTTTAAGGAACTTGCTAGAATTTCAAATAAAGATGTGGTCAAGGGGGTTCCAAACTTTCTTTTGAACAAAACCTTGTGTGTGGCGGTTGCCAAAAGGGAAAACAGTCTAGGACTGCACACAAGAATTTGAACCACATAGGTACAAAACGGCCTTTGGAACTTTTGCATATGGACTTAATGGGGCCAACTCGTCAACCATCTCTGGGAGGTAAATGGTATATTTTCTTATTGGTTGATGATTTTTCTAGATATACTTGGGTAGCCTTTCTAAAAGAAAAAGCTGATACCTTTGATTCTTTTCTCGAAATCTGCAATCGTATTATGATAGAAAAGAATGAAAGGATTACTCGAGTTAGGAGTGATAGAGGTGGGGAATTCATAAATTCCAAATTCATTGATTTTTGCACTTCTAATGGCATTAAACATGAATTCTCCGCACCTTACACACCTCAACAAAATGGTGTAGTCGAGCGCAAAAACAGGGTCGTACAGGAAATGGCACGTGTTATGCTTCACAGCCGGAACTTACCTTTATATTTTTGGGCTGAAGCGGTGAACACTGCTGTTTATGTTATCAATCGCGTGTATTTGCGCCCGGGGACTTTGAATACACCATATGAACTTTGGTTTTGTAGAAAACCTAACATCAAATATTTTCGCATTTTTGGGAGTCGGTGTTTTATTTTACGTGATCGTGAGAATCTTGGAAAATTTGACTCTCGAAGTGACGAAGGGATTTTCTTAGGTTATTCTACAAACAGCAGAGCATATCGAGTTTTTAACTTAGAATCTAAGACGATCGTAGAATCGATAAATGTTAAGGTAGATGAAGCTTTTCACTTTGAATCTGAAAAATCTACCCTCGATATCTCTCTTGATGATGATACACCTGCTAATGCATCTTCTTCTAACAATTCTTTCGATAATAATGTTGATGCATCTAACGGTTCTTCAAGCTTATCTGATGTGCAGGAATCATCTCGTGTACCTCCGCCTACTCCTCTACCTCAAACGTTACGCATCTCCAAGGATCACCCTGAATCGAACATAATTGGAGATCCACAAGAAGGAGTTAGAACACGGAGACAATTGGTTTGCGGATTTGCATGCTATGTATCTCAAATCGAACCAAGGAATGTTGATGAAGCTCTCCAAGATGATTATTGGATTAAAGCAATGCAGGAAGAGCTCCATCAATTCGAGCGAAACAAAGTCTGGGAACTGACGAAGCCTCCGAAGCAACACAATGTGATAGGTACCAAATGGATCTTCAAGAACAAGAAAAACGAAGAAGGTACTATCATCAGGAACAAAGCAAGGTTAGTTGCTCAAGGCTATTCTCAAGTAGAAGGTATAGACTTTGATGAAACCTTCGCCCCTGTAGCTAGACTCGAGTCCATTCGTATATTGTTTGCGATCGCTTGTCATTTTAAAATCAGATTATTTCAAATGGACGTTAAGAGCGCCTTTTTAAATGGATTTTTAAATGAGGAAGTTTATGTAGCTCAACCGAAAGGTTTTGTGGATCATAAACTACCTAACCATGTTTTTCGACTGAAAAAGGCTCTTTACGGTCTGAAACAAGCACCGCGAGCATGGTACGAAAGGTTGACAAAGCACCTTTTGGAAAAGGGCTACACTCGAGGGGGAGCTGACAGGACTCTCTTTGTGAAGCATTATCAAAACAATTTCATAGTTGCTCAAATCTATGTTGATGACATTGTTTTTGGAGCAACAAGAGATAATGATGCTTCTAAATTCGCGGAGACCATGGAAAGCGAATTTGAGATGTCCATGATGGGCGAATTGAATTATTTTCTTGGATTACAAGTTAAGCAAAACGATGAAGGAATTCACTTGTGTCAATCCAAGTATGCACTGGAGTTGGTCAAAAAGTTTGATCTTGAAAATTCTAAAGATTTTCCAACTCCAATGGGAACTAGCCATAAGGGACTTGGAAGTGAATCACAAAGTGAGAATGTAGACGAGAAACTGTACCGCAGTATGATTGGAAGTCTACTATATCTCACGGCTAGTCGCCCGGATATATCCTTCAGTGTTGGGATTTGTGCGAGATATCAATCAGCACCGAAGGAGGTTCACCTGAAAGCGGTGAAACGGATCATCCGGTATATCAAAGGTACAATCAATTTCGGAATTTGGTATCCTATGGGAACGACTTTGGATATTGTTGGATACTCAGATGCCGATTGGGCTGGATCGGTGGATGACCGGAAAAGCACGAGTGGTGCATGCTTCTATCTTGGCCACTGCCTTGTTGCATGGCACAGTAAAAACAGAACTGCATAGCACTCTCGACTGCCGAAGCGGAGTACATTTCTGCAGGAAGTTGTTCAACCCAATTGATTTGGATGAAGAGCGTGTTGAGCGATTTCCGAATTTCAACATCTTCGGTAACCATTTTATGTGACAACACTAGTGCTATTAACATTTCTAAAAACCCTGTGTTGCACTCTAGAACAAAACATATTGAACTTAGATATCATTTTCTTAGAGAGCTAGTTGAATCAAACATTCTTCAACTGTCATATATTTCAACTGAGGATCAATTAGCCGACATCTTAACAAAACCTTTGGATCAAAAACGTTTTATTCACTTGCGTAAAGCAATTGGCATGCTTTCCTTGAAATAAACTCTTTTGAAACCTTTGCTTAGATTAGGTTTTGTTTTTGTTCTTGTTTTTGTTTTGTTCTTTATCTATGTTCTGTACATAGCACACTAATTGAGCATAAATCATAATTGACTTTAATTGCATCCTTTTATGCATTTAGAAATTTATTATGTTTTTGATGTCATAATGTTTCAATGTTGCAATGATCATTTACGTTAATTAAACCATCTTTCTGTGATCAAAGTCAATTTCTCTCTCAATGATCTCTTGGTATAGTCATTATCATATTTGATTGCTTAGTCGAGTATGAATTCGAGATCAATGGTTTGGTTGAATACTTTATATATTAAATAATTGATAGCCAATTGAGGGGGAGTCAATGAAATGTGAAATGCTCAAAAGATGTGGAAAGAGTTACATCCCAATGAGGAGTGTGAAAACTACCACCACATGGAGAAAATGAAAGAAAAAGATACTCCATGAATGAAAAGCAAACTTTTGTTTGAAAAATTGTTGATGAAACTCATATTGAAATACTTGACTCAGTCGTATTTCATGGTTGGTATAAGGTGGGATTTTTGATTTAAGATGCTCAAAGAGCCACTCCTTCAACAGATTGTCTAGATATATTATTTAACTTATCTGGGATTTCAAACATCTATTGATCTTGGTACTTCATTTTCTTTACTGAAATTGATGATTTGATAAAGACATTACACATAGGATCAAGATAGATGTAATTGAAGTTGTTCAACTTTAAGTGTTTTAACTTTCGTAAATCTTCGTTTCATTTTTGGATATTATTGATAGATTTTTCATAATCTATTTCTTGTTGTGTGAAACGATGTCATTTGTTTAAAGTTGACATGATAATGTGCTTACATACTTTTTCTGGATTTTATGTATTTTTCTTAATTTTTCTGAAGAAAAAGGTGTAGCCGATCCGGATCGTGGCAAGTGATCCGGATCCCGAACGCAGGATTTTTCCCGCGTGTGGCCGATCCGGATCACATTCTCGGCCGATCCGGATCACGGCTAGGGTTCTATATAGAAACTTTCAGATTCGAGATTTCTTTACCCTAATTTCTGGTTTTCAAGCTTCTAGAGTTTCTCTCTCTAGATTTCTTGCTTCCTGGTGCTTCAAAACTCAAAGTTCTTCGGATTCAAGTAAGTTTTCATGATCAAAACTCGGTTTTTCACAGTTTTTCTGTTTTTTCATCAAACGTGAGTTGAAAAGTTGGAATTTTTTCGTTTGTGAATGGTTTTTGATCAAATTTCTTTTGAAATAAGAACTCTGGGTCAATTAGTTTTACTTTTATGCTGGGATTTCACTTGATTAACGAGTTTTTAGGCTTCGATTTCTAAAAATTCGGTTTTAGGGCATAAAAGAGGAATTTTTGTAAATCATGGATTTGATCTATTTTTAAAATTCTTTTTGGAAAACTAATTTGATTCTTGGCTTCTCTATATGATTATGATTGTCTAGGTACAATTTTTCAAATTTTTCAAAATTGACGATTTTTCATATGTTCTTGAGTTGGTCTTCACAGGACATTTCTAAAAACTCAAAGCACTGACAAAATGGTGATCACCTGGATCATTTTCCTGCTCACTGCCATGGTTCATGTGAAGGACTCTGCAAAGCCGAAGAGAAGCAAGAGGACAAAAAGAGCAAAAGCTGACTCCGATACTGAATCGGAAACTGAATCGATTGACTGGGACACAATTGAAGTTGAAGGGGCTGTCCCAACTGCTGCAAAGGGGAAGGCTCCTGCTGAAGCTCCCAAATCTAAACCTCCTCCTACTGCAGCTGAGAAAGGAAAGGCGCCAATGGAGCCTACCGGAAAAAGAGTGAAAACCTCGGCAAGGAAAAGAAGTGGTGCCCAAGGCATTTCAATCAATGAACCTATGGACAACCTGCCACCATTTCAGGGATTCGTCAGCTCCACACGAATCAAAGATTTTGAAAAGAGGGAATGCATAGGAGAACGACATGTCAATGTACAACAGATGAGGGATAGATCTGCAGAGTTTGGAGCTCTGTTTGATCAAGTTGGTCTTGGTCCGATCTGCAACTTTTCTGAGAAAACTGGGTACTGTCCACACTCAGTTCGGATCTTCTATCAGAATGCAGCAGGTCTTATTGATGAAGCTGATGGACGCCGAGAATTTCATACCTTTGTAAAAGGTATCAAGATCAAAGTCACTCCCCAACTGATTGGAGAGGTGCTCGGTATGACAGCCATCTCAGACGGAGTTCATTATTTGAAGACTCAGGTCTTCACAGCCAAATCTTGGAGAATAGTAGTAAATGGAACCTGCTCTCCGGATACTACGTCTGCCGGAAATTCAGTTTACTCCAGGGAACTCAAGAAGGAGTACAAGTACTTAAACTTCATTATTTGCTACAACATTCTTCCCAACATGAACACGAAAATCGTCCGATGGGATAGGTTGCTATTTCTTTATCTTCTTGGAAATCCATCTGCGACAATGGGAGCAAACCTGAACATCCCCTACCTCATTTGGAATAGGATGACGCGGTATGTCGAACACTCACATCCCTCTGAGCGACTACCATATCCAATGATTATAATGCGCATCCTTAGGAGATTTAAGGTGGATACGAGCGCGAGTTCGTATTTGTATAGTTTGGGGACAATAAATGAGACAACCATTGTCAAGTCTTTGACAACAAAGCAGGATGATCCCCCTTCTCCTCCAATTGGCCAACGAGTTCGAACTCATGCAACTTCTTCCACTGCCCCCGTTCCTCCGAAACAGAAGGCACCTGCATCTACTTCTGACGATGATGCCTCGGTGACATCCATCTTCAAAGAACAACAGCGGCTTTCAAATGAACAAGAACGTATGTCCGCTGAATTTTCTGAAATGAAAGGCGATCTTCATGTTATGAAAAACGAGATGGAAATTATCACAGCTTCTCAAGTCACTTTGACCAAGTCAGTCTCTTCAGTAAAGAAACTTGTGAAGAAGTTGTTTGCGAAAATGGGTTGCACGACCTCGGATGACTCCGACTCTCAGGAGTAAATCTTTGTTATAATCATTTTCCTCTGACTTTGCTTTTTGTTCTGTTTTGCAGGTTTATGATGTGTGTTTATGTTGTTAACTCTCCTTTTGTTGTAATTATTTGGCTTGTTTTGTGACAAAAAGGGGGAGAGAGTTAGCGAAAACAATGAACAATGATGAATGAACTTTGAACAATGATTGTGAATATCGATGATATCAAGGTAAGTATGAATCTCAACTCAACTTTGGTTTTCTTTTGTGATTGTGACATGCTTCTATACTAACTATTTGACTAACTATTTGGGCATGTAATATGACTAACAAGTTGATGTTGGACTAACATACTTTGACATTTGGTTTTCAACTGCTTAGAAGATATGTTGGTTTTAACTATGTTTCTTTCACATATCTGATTCTTTTAAATGTCATGGTGAGATCAAACTCTATCTCTGCACTTGGTTTTTTATGTTCCAATTCTTGAGGTATCTAACGAATTTGTTTGTCAAGAATGTTTTCTGTGTGCAGAGGTTACAGATGTCTAAGTCTAGAGTCTGTCTTAGGAGTTTATCTCATGTTTTTAATTTCTGGAACTCTTTTGTAAATTTTTGTTGTATGGTGATAGCAACAAAAATATCTTTTTGAATTTTCTTTGTGGATCTGTGTTTTGTCACGAAACCGCCAAAGGGGGAGATTGTTACGGAATTTGAGTTGGCGTATTTCGTGAATGTTTAAGTCTTGAAGATTGAAGATGAAGAAACTTTGGATCATATACCTCAATCTCAAGAAAGAAGAATTCAAAAGGATCAGGTACGTTTAACTAAATAATTTTGATGATCCGAATACTTCTTATAGTGTAGAAACACCTGGAAGAGGTTTTAATTGCATATTCATCAAAAACTGGACATGGGACATGTTCAGGATCCGGATCGTGGACTTTCAATCCGGATCCCGAAAGGTGTTCGTTCATACATTGCTGCAATCCGGATCACAGCTTGGGCAGTCCGGATCCCGAATGGGGTGTTTTGTGAAAATGTATGAACGATCCGGATCGTGGATTATGATCCGGATCCCGAACAGGCGATTTTCTGGAAACTGCATTCTGTGCGTCTGCGATCCGGATCGTGGCTTATGCAATCCGGATCGCCGTCGGTAAAACTTTCCAGAAAAGTTTGTTTTTGATCCGAATATTCTTCCTAGGGTTTCTAACCTATAAATAGCCCTCCTATTTCATTTCTAGGGCATCGGAAAAAGAGCCGTCATTTTCAAATATCATTTTATACGGCCTTAGATCCACATATAGAGAAGAACGGAAATCATTAGATCTATTCTATGGTTCTTCATCTATATTGATTAGTTTGATTCTAGGTTTTCATACTCACATCTTGAGTTGAATCAAACTAATGAATACTTAGATGGTATTTCCGATCTACTCTTGATCTAAGTATTCGGCGGATCATCACCACCCAAACAAACAACGATTTACCCCAAAATCGGCGCGTGGACTCGCGTGGCCTTGTGGATTCAAGGTGTTATCGCTCTCGTGGATTCGGAGCGAGGTGCGTTCGTGGATTCGAAGCGTACCATTGGGTGAAGACCGTGGATTCGGTCGGACGTCGTGGACTCGACGTTGGACGCTGTGGATTCAGCGTTGGGCGCGGATCGTGGATTCGAGAAGCGTCGTGGAGCGAGCGGGAAGATCTACTAGGAGCGTATGGTAAAAGGTTGAGTCGTCTGTGAGTACGTTATATCACCTTGTACGTGTGTTAATTCTAGTGGATTTCGCCGTGTTATCGGTCCCGTGGTTTTTTACTCCGGTTTGGAGTTTTTCCACGTAAAAATCTTGTGTGTTCTTTTATTTTTCCGCATTGGGTTTTATCGCACAATGATTTTTTGAGTGTTTATTGTTTACACCTATTCACCCCCCTCTAGGTGTTTTTTCCCCTATTAGATCCTTATTAACCTTAACCCATCAGCATGGTGCCCGGCGCTCGGCACCGTGTAAAGCCTACTCCAGAGTGGCACTCGAGGGGAGCGACCCACACGAGTAAAGTATCACTGAATCAAGCATCTCTGTAACCACTGTCTCATAATAGCAGGACTGGATCATGACTATGATCAAAGTGGGAAACTCCGTCCACTAATAAAACTCCGATCTGATGCAATAGTACTCGAGAAGTGGGAAACACCATCCACTAGAACAAATCTGATACCCAATCTGATGCAATAGTAAACATCCGGTCAACCGCCCAAAGTCCGCGGTCACCGCAACAACCCACAACCCACAACTGGGGAAAATAACTAAGATCCGGTCAACCGCCTACTGTCCGCGGTTGCCGCAATAACCCATAGTCCAACATCAAGTACACCCTGTCACTGACCCTCAGGTCCCGGCTACACTATCCCAAACCTCTGCTCGAACTCGAGCAACATGACTCGAAAGTCTAAATAAAAGGAGAAAGAAAGCAATCATGGTTTCTCCTAAGTCAAATCCCAACATGATAGTGTAGCAATAAAATAGTGGCCCATCTAGATGTCCAAACAAGCATGCATAAGTCCTCATGCAATATGAAAGGGAGAATATCAAATAACAGTTTTGAAGGTGTAACAAATAATAAATCCACATAAATATATCCATCATACTAACATCATCGGTCAACTACACATGTAAATAATCCCTGATCCATAATAAATCCCAAAGCGGCACCCGCACCTAGATATGTCACTATGTCCCCACAATTAATCCATTTAATCCCCTTTCATAAAATCTAGGTGCTAATATCGCATGTTAATTATCACTGTTAAATTATTCCAATGATCAAGTTCTAACAGCAATATTATCCCAATAGTATCCCCAACATGCTAAATCCACAAAATTAATCTCAGATGATAGGCTCACATTTATCTCAGTCACTTATGCATGATAATCAAACAATACATTCAATAGTAGGGTTTTCTAATAAACTTAGTGAGTAAGTCAGATGTAGAGGCAAGCAACAACCACCCACCTCGAAAAGCGCGCACAACACCAAAAGAGACCTCTCGCTGCCCGCTGTCCTCTAACACAGCAATTCGCCAAAAACTGTGCCCCACCGCACAACACATTGCGCACAATTAATCCCAAAACTGTACAAATATCAACTGTCCAAAATCAGCCCCAAAGATGGCTAAGTATCACCTCTGTCTAATCCTCAAGAAAATCCAAAAAATTCACAGTCGCGTTCCTCGCGAAGAGTAGCCCCAAAATGACTATTTAAACGCCCAGATCTGATACCTGTAGACCAAGATAAAAATAAAACACCGCTGCACCTCAAAACCTTCCAAATCAAAATTCCTGTAGCAATCAGTCCAAGAAAAGCTTAATTATCACCTTCGAAACAATTTCCAAAAATCTCAGAAAAATCACCACTGTGTTCCTCGCGACGAGTAGATCAAAATCGAGTATTGAAACGCCTTGATCCGATGTTCCTAGGCTGAGATATAAAATCGACAAGTCGGTGCTGTCCAAAATCCATCACAGAAAAATGGGGGTCAAAGATGTCTCAGAAAACGTGCCAAAAGTGCGAAACGGAGCGAAGCGATCAACACGAAAATCGAAGCCTTACCTCTTAGGAACACGCTATCGAAGAAATCGTCCAAAAACTCCTCCTGGTTAGCTCACAGTGAATTTTTGACTGAACTCTGACGGTAATGGGCCGAAATGGGGAGAAAACCGAGACGAACTGTAAAAATGATATCGCCGTTGCCGAGCTTCCAGAAATTCCGGGGATCCACCATTAGAACCAGAGCACCAAGGGGAACAAACTTTGTATACACCTCTCCCTCTCATTCTCTCTCTATCACTCGGAAAAGCAGAAAAAGGAGGGGAGTGGAGGCCTATTTATAGGCCCACAAAAACATTTGCGAAAATGACCACTGTGTCCCCAGTTTCGGGCGCCCGAATCTATCGGGCCCCGAAACCGGGCGCACACAGTAGCCCGGCCCACTCGGCCCAAGCCCGCACACCCGATCCGGCCGGACCGCACACCCGTCCGACCCGCTCCACGCGCCGACACGTGTCCCCGAACACGGAACAGCCGACCCGACCGATCACCACGCGCCGTGTGGCGCACCCTGGTCAACGGGGCAGTTGGCGCTGGCCAATAGCCGGCCGCCACATGGCGCACGCGTGCGCCACGTCGGCGCCGTGGCCGCCACGCCCGCCGACAGCGCCGCCTGCCACCTGCACGCCTGCCCCGCCGCCTGCCGCCCGTACGCGCACAGTAGCTCGCCCAATCCTCGCTCGCCACGTGTCCAAGCCATAAATTCGCTGCACCCGGTGCACAACAATCCCAAACACCGAACCAATGAACATCTGCCACGTGTCCCTATCCGGTCCACCGTACACCCCGCTCTCTCCCGTGAACCGAGCGCGCTACACCCGCCAATCCGGAGCCGCCACGTGGCACCCCGCTCGGGTGCACGCCGGCCGCGTGGACCGCGCGCCCTGCCCGCGCCCACGCGCCCTGCCCGCCGCCGCCTTCCGCCTGCCCGAGGCCGCGCCGCCGCTCTCCGCCGCTGCCCGCCGCCGCCGGCGATCGCCGGAATCACTGTTCCGGCGGTGAACAGTACCATGAGCTCAAAAATGACAAGTGGGTAGTCCATTTTGACCGTTTTCGCATGCTGAATCCGAATTTGACGTCCGTTTCGCCAAATTCCAACTCTAAAAATTGCCGAAGGCACCCGGAAATGCGTTCTTAGTCTAAATTTCGCGCGGAGCCCAATTTTAATATCCGTTTCGCGCGAAACCACTTCTAAACCCTCCACGGGGTCCTCCGATCACTCACATGATCTATTTAAGCCCGAAGTCCAACACTTGTGCCCAATTATGCCCCAAACACCTCCAACACACCATGTAGGCCTCCAATAGCCACCCCAACGCACTATAGCAGCTCTGCGGAGATCCGGGTCATCACATCCTCCCCCACTAAAAGAAAGTTTCGTCCTCGAAACTAAAGTCGTTCCTCAACACGGAATCTCAACCAAATAAAGGGGGGTAAATATCCAATCATCCACCACTCAGGCTCCCAAGGCTGACAAATACCTCCTCCAAAGACGCGATGCGGTCCTCGGGTCTCTAACTAGAACAAAATAAAGGCGGGCACTCCAGAAAAACCGTACCAACTCAACCAAGTACAGCAGGGCTAACCGCTCGAGCCACCAAGTAATCTACATCGGTACAAGCCTCCGCTCTTCCCAGGGTCTTAGATAATCCAACCACAAGTCCATCGGCACACAAGCTCCTCACCTCAACAAATAACTGCCGGTCTCAGCCATTCTCGCATAGCATCCATTTTGGCCGGATTTCCACCACCGCCTCTTATGGCTACACTAAGTGATCCAAGAAGATATGCTCTCGAAGCTACAACTTGTACCACAGCAACTTGGCATACAGCTTCTTCCTCACAGACCTTGTTACACCATCTACAAGTACTCCACCAGCTCTAAACCATACAGAGATGGGGTAAAATCAAAATATCCCAGAAGAATATCTCCAACAATTCTTCCAAGTGCAGCAAGGATACACAATTCCTAAAATCCTAAGGACGACAGGGCATTAGTCAACCCATTTGTCCTCACTGTACTCATAATGCCCCTACCATGTCCTGAATACCATCTTGGCAAAACACTCAGCTGTATGATTCCAAAAAGATACATGTATCATCAGCAACAACTGCCGAAGTATAATTCCATCCAAAGGTCCTAAACAATATGCAAACTTGCCTGCGGTCACACCACACAAGGACCCTCACTGTCGTGTGTCCACGACGTGATATCACCACCGTGTATCAACGGTATGGCATCACCACCGTATAACAACGGGGTGGCACTAGGTCGAACGGACCCTCGATCCATCAGATCCTGCAACTGCGCAATCAGTTCTCTCAGCTCTACAGGTGATAATCCAATGAGGTGCTATCGGGGTTGGCGTGGTTCCCTAAACCACGTCAACCGCAATCTCAATCTCCCTAATCGGCGGCATCATTATCAGCTCCGGTGGAATCACACCCGGGATCTCACGATAACAGGGATATCCTCGCGTCCCGGTGCCGCCGTAAGCACCTCGCGCATCGTCGCTGCAACCTGTGTGCTCTGACTGTCTCAGTGAACAAATCTCTAATGTCTACTTGCAGAAGATCATAACCTTCTCTCTCCGCAGTCATACACCATGTGGCACTGTGCCAACCAATCCCACGCACTGGGTCAAACACTGACCAGGTACAAATACTAATAAGTCTGTCGATACCACTCGAGGTCTCAACTGCACTGGACATGATCCACAAACCTCCTCCACATGCACCACCCCAACAAGAACCTGTACCTCTAGTGCAGGTGGTAACAAATCTGCCTCTAGTCCATGCAGGAATGCAACATGCTCTAACTCCGACTGCTGTGATGAAATCACACCTGCGACGACCCGATCCACTGCCTTGGTGCCCTCCACCCAGGCAGCACAGTCTCAACCGCTCAATGTAGGTGGTCGTCACTTAATCTGCCTGAAAATCAAGGCTATCCACAAAAGGAGCACAATTCTCCGCCTTTGCTCATACTGAGGCGATGAATACGGTCTTCCGCAGACAATAAATCCACGCTACCGCTGCACCACTCTGATAACGATGCTGATGTTGCCACCGGGGTCCACCTGACCTCTGACATCTCAGAAAATTCATTATTGCAATCGTCATATGACAAAACACAATTGATTCATGCAATTCCTTATACAATTATCCTTACTCAGCTCACCCCTCAAGAACATCTATTGTACCCCAAACACGAATGTTATCAATCACAAAGGGTAACCTTCCTTAGGGTAAGCTTTACATAATCCGTCCACAAGGATGTCCACCAGCTAGGAAAGGAAAATGAAAGTGCCTCTACCAGCTGATCTGTCCCCCAACACTTGGCGCCAGGCGCCTCTATCCAGAACTCGCCTCTGGCGGCAGATCCCTATCCGAAGGAGCTGCAACAGTACGCTCCATACACAATGCCTACCCCATCGAGGCATCCAAAATCCAAAATCCAAAACAGAGGGATCAGATAAACTGAAAGGTATCCTGGCGCAATCCACTCCCAATCACACATACCTTATGCGCCTCGTCCCTCAAAACTTGGAGCGCACAGTTCAACAACTGCATAAACTCTCTAGCACCGGAAGACTCTTAATTGATCACTCCATCGCCACCAACCACGATTCTGCCTCCAAAGGCTCCAACTCAAATCCATGAATCAGGGTGGTTCATCTGCCAAAACTGGCTCCATCGATCAATGATGTCCCACAACTCATCAACTGTCAGCTATCCACCCCACCTCGGTGCCTCGGCACTAAACATTGGCACGGAGGGGGCCACTCGCTCCATCGGCGCCTCAGAAATCACTGCCGCTGAGGATACTGTAACCAGGTGGTCTCAGGAGAAAAACACTGTCGGACTGCCCACTGCTCCGACAACTGTGTCACCCATACCAGCGGCTCACTCTGCCGCTGATATACCTCTGACAATCCTACCATCGGGGCCTGAAGCTCTCTAACCTCAATCCGGATATCCGGCCCCAAAACAATCCGCTCGAGCTCCACCGCTGCGACGAGTGCACACCAGTCCGCACAACGCGTCGGGGAGACACCGCTCACCACGACCAACTGCACCACAGCACAAAACAAAACTCGACCCAATCCGGGGAGAGTCTAGAGCATGTCAACCGTTCCGCCGCATTATGTTGTCTGCAGCCAACATAATTGCTTAGGAGAATAAACATGCCAATCACCCATCCCATCACTCGGGAGAGGTATAAAACTCAATCAGGACTCTCGCTAAAAATCACGACTCTCACGAAGTCATCCTAAGGTCCAACCATAAGCCTAGGGTTTCTACAGTCCCAACTGACCTATCCCTAAGCTCTGATACCAAACTAATCTGTCACGCCCCGGGGTCGAAACTGCGACCCGGACTCGCCAACAGATCCGCCACCTATGCCAAAACCCGCATAGGTGAAGCGTCTAACCTGCAAAAGATAGTACTATAGCTACACAAATATCAGAGCTGAAATAAAATACTGTAAAATAAAATCCAATCACTGAACCATATGAAATAGAGTACAATATCCATCTCCTCAAATACAAATAATCATCATACAATGTCCTCAGTACAGCATCTCTCAACTATAAAAGGAGATAAACTAAAACTATAGTACATCAGTCTCAACATCAGTCTCTCCAAATACAAAAGATCTCTCTCCAAAGAAAACAGTAAAACCAGCCAACAGCTACGAGGAATCTCCAACCAGGGGATACAGCTACACTCCTCGGGTGGTAAAGATCTAGCTCGTGACTCCCTCGCCTCGGACAACGACCGAAGATCAGCAACTCCCAAAGAGGACACTGCAAAACAGGAGAGAGAAAAAGAAAAGGAAACAGCAATGGGGGTGAGAACCACTAGTAAACCAGTAGCCTCCCCCTGTGGGTAAAGCCTCAAGCTCCGGCGTACCCACTAAGTCTACTAGAGGCAAGAAAAGGGCAAGTGGTAAAGCTGTAAACAGAACTACTGAATAAAAGGGGAAACCACAACAAGTATGCCTCTAAATGCAATACCGAAGGAAATGACGGTATGAATGCATCAGAAAACAGTATCTGACCAAATAGACCCAATCTAGTGCCACCAGTAAAAACTGGTACTGCCTGCTCTGCTGTCGAACTCAAGAACTCAGCATGGTGCCCGGCGCTCGGCACCGTGTAAAGCCTACTCCGGAGTGGCACTCGAGGGGAGCGACCCACACGAGTAAAGTATCACTGAATCAAGCATCTCTGTAACCACTGTCTCATAATAGCAGGACTGGATCATGACTATGATCAAAGTGGGAAACTCCGTCCACTAATAAAACCCCGATCTGATGCAATAGTACTCAAAAGTGGGAAACACCATCCACTAGAGAAATCTGATACCCAATCTGATGCAATAGTAAACATCCGGTCAACCGCCCAAAGTCCGCGGTCACCGCAATAACCCACAACCCACAATTGGGTAAAATAATAAGATCCGGTCAACCGCCTACTGTCCGCGGTTGCCGCAATAACCCATAATCCAACATCAAGTACACCCTGTCACTGACCCTCAGGTCCCGGCTACACTATCCCAAACCTCTGCTCGAACTCGAGCAACATGACTCAAAAGTCTAAATAAAAGGAGAAAGAAAGCAATCATGGTTTCTCCTAAGTCAAATCCCAATATGATAGTGTAGCAATAAAATAGTGGCCTATCTAGATGTCCAAACAAGCATGCAAAAGTCCTCATGCAATATGAAAGGGAGAATATCAAATAACAGTTTTGAAGGTGTAACAAATAATAAATCCACATAAATATAACCATCATGCTAAAATCATCAGTCAACTACACATGTAAATAATCCCTGATCCATAATAAATTCCAAAGTGGCACCCGCACCTAGATATGTCATTATGTCCCCACAATTAATCCATTTAATCCACTTTCATAAAATCTAGGTGCTAATATCGCATGTTAATTATCACTATTAAATTATTCCAATGATCATGTTCCAACAGCAATATTATCCCAATAATATCCCCAACATGCTATATCCACAAAATTAATCTCAGATGATAGGCTCACATTTATATCAGTCAATCATGCATGATAATCAATCAATATGCTCAATAGTGGGGTTTTCTAATAAACTTAGTGAGTAAGTCAGATGTAGAGGCAAGCAACAACCACCCACCTCGAAAAGCGCGCACAACACCAAAAAAGACCTCTCGCTGCCCGCTGTCCTCTAACACAGCAATTCGCCAAAAACTGTGCCCCACCGCACAACACATTGCGCACAATTAATCCCAAAACTGTACAAATATCAACTGTCCAAAATCAGCCCCAAAGATGGCTAAATATCACCTCTGTCTAATCCTCAAGAAAATCCAGAAAATTCACAGTCGCGTTCCTCGCGAAGAGTAGCCCCAAAATGACTATTTAAACGCCCAGATCTGATACCTGTAGACCAAGATAAAAATAAAACACCGCTGCACCTCAAAACCTTCCAAATCAGAATTCCTGTAGCAATCAGTCCAAGAAAAGCTTAATTATCACCTTCGAAACAATTTCCAAAAATCTCAGAAAAATCACCACTGTGTTCCTCGCGACGAGTAGATCAAAATCGATCCTGAAACGCCTTGTTCCGATGTTCCTAAGCTGAGATATAAAATCGACAAGTCGGTGCTGTCCAAAATCCATCACAGAAAAATGGGGGTCAAAGATGTCTCGGAAAACATGCCAAAAGTGCGAAACGGAGCGAAGCGATCAACACGAAAATCGAAGCCTTACCTCTTAGGAACACGCTGTCGAAGAAATCGTCCAAAAACTCCTCCTGGTTAGCTCACAGTGAATTTTTGACTGAACTCTGACGGTAATGGGCCGAAATGGGGAGAAAACCGAGACGAACTGTAAAAATGATATCGCCGTTGCCGAGCTTCCAGAAATTCCGGGGATCCACCATTAGAACCAGAGCACCAAGGGGAACAAACTTTGTATACACCTCTCCCTCTCATTCTCTCTCTATCACTCGGAAAAGCAGAAAAAGGAGGGGAGTGGAGGCCTATTTATAGGCCCACAAAAACATTTGCGAAAATGACCACTGTGTCCCCGGTTTCGGGCGCCCGAATCTTTCGGGCCCCGAAACCGGGCGCACACAGTAGCCCGGCCCACTCGGCCCAAGCCCGCACACCCGATCCGGCCGGACCGCACACCCGTCCGACCCGCTCCACGCGCCGACACGTGTCCCCGAACACGGAACAGCCGACCCGACCGATCACCACGCGCCGTGTGGCGCACCCTGGTCAACGGGGCAGTTGGCGCTGGCCAATAGACGGCCGCCACGTGGCGCACGTGTGCGCCACGTCGGCGCCGTGGCCGCCACGCCCGCCGGCACCGCCGCCTACCGCCTGCCACCTGCACGCCTGCCCCGCCGCCTGCCGCCCGTACGCGCACAGTAGCTCGCCCAATCCTCGCTCGCCACTTGTCCAAGCCATAAATTCGCTCCACCCGGTGCACAACAATCCCAAACACCGAACCAATGAACATCTGCCACGTGTCCCTATCCGGTCCACCGTACACCCCGCGCTCTCCCGTGAATCGAGCGCGCTGCACCCGCCAATCCGGAGCCGCCACGTGGCACCCCGCTCCGGTGCACGCCGGCCGCGTGGACCGCGCGCCCTGCCCGCGCCCACGCGCCCTGCCCGCCGCCGCCTTCCGCCTGCCCGAGGCCGCGCCGCCGCTGCCCGCCGCCGCCGCCGCCGCCGGCGATCGCCGGAATCACTATTCCGGCGGTGAACAGTACCATGAGCTCAAAAATGACAAGTGGGTAGTCCATTTTGACCGTTTTCGCGTGCTGAATCCGAATTTGACGTCCGTTTCGCCAAATTCCAACTCTAAAAATTGCCGAAGGCACCCGGAAATGCGTTCTTAGTCCAAATTTCGCGCGGAGCCCAATTTTAATATCCGTTTCGCGCGAAACCACTTCTAAACCCTCCACGGGGTCCTTCGATCACTCACATGATCTATTTAAGCCCGAAGTCCAACACTTGTGCCCAATTATGCCCCAAACACCTCCAACACACCATGTAGTCCTCTAATAGCCACCCCAACGCACTGCAGCAGCTCTGCGGAGATCCGGGTCATCACACCTTACCTTGGCCGGATTCGGAGAAGATGGAGGAAGCCGGAATGGGTTCCTCTTCCACGCGCGGCCACGGCTAGCTCCACAGTGATCCTTAGATGCAGTAAATCACCACAGGGACTCTCCAATCCAAACTTGAAGAAGTTTGGTTCCAACCTCCTTCTTCTCTCTCTCTCTCTCTCGGGTTCACTCTAATGGACTTGTGTTCTTTGGCCTCCCATGCACCCCGGGCTAGGTCTAGATGAAGCACAGGATCAAAGTGATGCTTAGGATCCCACTTGACCCCTCGTGCATGTAACCATGGCAGACCAAGGGACAACCCAAAGTTAATGCAATATTCTTTTTGAAAAATCCCTTAAACCCGGTTCACACCCAACCTTAAGCTCCGAGGTCATCACAGTTGGTGTAAATTGCACCCAACACCCTCACATTTAAGTCCCTAAATTTTCAGTACATGAAATATGAACATTTCTTTAAAAATACCCCATTTTTGGTGGTTTTTACGCATTTCGAGAAAATCCGTTTGTCAATTCGCGAAACGGACTTCGCCACGACGTCCGGCTCGTCGAGACCCGCCAAGTAGCGTATTTGTTTGCTTTGTTTGGCGCTCGGATTAAAACTCGGGTCATAAAGTTCGACAAAAAGTGATACTTTGCACGCACTTCGATGCACCCGGGTCGCCAAACGCGAAATCCGTCAGTGCCATTGCGCTCAGAACGTCGAAATTAGCTAGAATCCATTACTAATACCCCTATATTAGGTTTCTAGACAGTAAATTGGCCATTAGTGAACAAGAGGGATTTAAAATAAAGGGGTTTACTATTCACTTAAGCTGTGGGGCCTACCCGCTTCCTTTCTGATTTCTGGAAGATCCGACCGTCGGATCGAAGACATACGAATATGAAATTTCTATGTTTCGACGAGACGATCGCAATGGTGATCTCGGATTTTCGAGATCAGGCCCCGATCAAAAGTCAATATTTCTGGGCCACTATTGACTATTAATTGCCTATTTTTGCCATTTAAATAATTCAGGAAATTATTTAAACTCCGATTTTTGGATTTTTAAAAATCATGGTTACTACAGAAATGTTCGAAAATCTCAAGACTGCTTAAGGAAATTCTAAACAAATTTGATTGCAGCAGTTCGGAAAGTTCAGATCTAGGCTGAACAAGTTTTCCTTCTTCAGGAAATTTTGTTTATATGTTTTTGTTTTCAATTTAGTTCTAATGATTTTCCTTTTGCAGGTTTTTACTTTTGCAATTTGAACTTTGCCCTCCTTTTTATTTTGGCTTGTTTACTGTGACAAAAAGGGGGAGAGAACATAGAACTTTGAGAACTTGAGTACTTTGAAGTAAGGTAAGTTGAAAACTTTCTACTCTGAGTACATGCCACTACTAACTATTTGACTAACTATTTGACTAACTATTTGAGAATGTAATATTACTAACAAGTTGTTTGATAACTGACATATTTGTGAACTTGTTAGAATTTTGATATGGCATTTGAACTTTTAAGAATTAGATGATATATAAATCCTTGATTGCTTATTCTTATACATATCTGATAACTAATGTCATGGTGAGTATAAACTCTATCTCTCTGGTTGCTTATTGAATGTCTAAATTTTTGAGGTATCAAACGTTTTCTTTTGTCAATAATTATTTCTTTTGCAGATAGTACAAACGTCTAAGTCTAGAGTTTGTTTTAGGAGTTTATCTCTTGTATTCAGTTTATTTGGATCATACATGTAAATTTTTGTTATATGGTGATAGCAATAAAAATATCTTTTTGAATTTTTTAAATGAATTTTTGTTTTGTCACGAAACCGCCAAAGGGAGAGATTGTTAAAGATTTTGTGGTGGCATATTTCGTGAAATATTTTAAGTCTTGAAAATTGAAGATGAAGAATTGTGGATCATATACATCAATCTCAAAAAGAATGAATTCAAAAGGATCGGGTATGTTGAACTAAATAATTTTGGTGATCCGAATACATTCTTGTAGTTTAGAAACACTTGGAATATTTTTCATTGCATAAAAATAAAAAACTGGACAATTTGAGTGTTCAGGATCTAGATTAGGACCATCCAATCCGGACCCTGAACATAGGTTTGTTCATGCAGAATTCCAGTCCGGAACAGTTCCCAGTCAGTCCGAACCCCGAACTATGTGTTTGCTGAAATCGCATGAACAGTTCGGACAGGAAATTCTAATCCGGACCCGGAACTATTTTTTCAGGAAATTTTCTAAAAAAAGACGACAGTTCGGATTAGCCAAATCCAGTCTGGATCGCCGTGTGGAAAAAATTCTATTAAGTCAATTTTTGGTGCTTATTTCTTTACAAAGGTTTCTAATCTATAAATAGACCCTTATTTTCATTTTTTAGGGTTAATCCAAAAATAACAGAGATAATCAAAATTCACATATAGAGAAAAAAGAAAAAAATGATCTAATTTATGTTTCTTCGTCTATATTGTTCAATTTGATTCTAGGTTTCCAAACTCGCTATTTCTTGTAGAATCAAATTTAAGAATACTTAGATGGTAATTTTTTATCTATCTTTGATCTAAGTATTCGGCGGATTATCATCACCAAGAAAACAACGATTTTCCAAAATCGGCGCGTGGATTCGCGTGGCCTTGTGGATTCAAGGTGCTACCGCTCTCGTGGATTCGGAGCGAGGTACGTTCGTGTGATCGATACGTACTACATTGGTGAAGACCGTGGATTTGGTTGGATGTCGTGGATTCGACGTTGGACGTCGTGGATTCGCCGTTGAACGCAAATCGTGGATTCGAGGTGCGTTGTGGAGCGAGCGGAGAATATCTACTTGGAGCGTATGGAAAAGGTTGAGCCGTAGAGTTCCGGTAAATCACCTTGTACGTGTTTAATTTTAGTGGATTTTGCCGTGTTATCGGTCCCGTGGTTTTTTACTCCTGTGATGGAGTTTTCCACGTAAAATCTAACGTACTTATTTACTTTGCCGCATTGGATTATTTTTTACGCAACGATTTAGTGTGTTTATTGTTTACACCTATTCACCCCCCCCTCTAGGTGGTTTTTTCTCTATTTAGATCCATTATTAACATAACCCACAAAATCCATTTCCAAGCTCAAAATCTAGTCCTCGGTCCAAAATCCAAAAATCTAAGAAAAAAAATCCGAAAACTTGAAAAAGTACAGTACTCACTTCTACTTTGTCCGCGCGCGCGAGCTCCAACCGGGCTTTCCTCAATAGGACAAGCTCACTCTCGTGCTCACGGTCAATATCTAAAGCTTCGGCACGAAGAAAATTCCACGCTCACAGCCACTTCCTCGTCTTCACACTCCCACTCTGCTCACTCTCTATCCCACTCTCAAACTTTCTCTTTCTCTTTTCCCAATTCTTCTCTCTTGCCTCCTCTGGTTCATCCGAGAAGAGGAGAGGTGGGTGGTCTTTAATGGGGAGTAGAGAGGAGTTAATGCAACAACAGTGGGTGGTTAGGATTGTGAAGTTACCCTTTTGCCCTTACTAAAAATTGAAAATTACCTCACTGCCCCCAAGTTCTGGAGGCTGAATACCGGTACTCGGGCTCCCAGTACCGGTACCCAAGCTCAAAATTCCCAAACCGAGGGCCAAATCCACCCAGTCCAACCCAGTGTTCCGGTACCCGCCCCCGCGTTCCGGTACTCAAGCCAAACGCATGATCCAGTACCGGTACTCAGAGACTTAGAAAATTTCCACCGTTTTTCCCAACTGAAACTCTCTGTCGGTTTCCTTTTTAATTCATTCTGGTACCCAACCTCAGGTACCGGTACACAATGTCCCAAAATGCTGAAATCAGCTGGGGCTCCCAATCTCGACGCCGCCAACTTACTTTTCGATCTGGAAACTCCCGCGTCGATCCAAAACGACCCGAACTCAAGCGAAATCAGATTCTGAACATGCTACGGGCGGTCCCACCACACCACGTTAAACTATGGAGTCGGTGCAGCACACAAAGCCCCGGTAATCTACACTACCTCTTGCCATAACACGGCTCTATGACATTCGAGGGTGCCACTCTAGCCAACTCAACTTTAACCATTCACTTTTTCTTTATGTTTTAGTTAAAGTTACTAAACCCTCAAAAATTCTTGCCCAACGGGCCCCAGCCCGGTAGTCATGCTATCATAAGACGAGAATTTTTAAGGTTGCCGATAGCACCCGCAAGTGCTACCCCGTCCCAACGGGAAAACGTGTCCTTCAGGTCACTACCTGGGAAAGGGACACTGCCCTTTACGTCCGACAGGAGCGCCAGGGGAGAGGGACATGCCCTTTACGTCCACAGGACCACATTTCATCCCCAAAGGTACGCCCGTTTTATTATCTTATCTTTTCTTTTCTTTTGGCACATAGCCTCCTTGAACTTTATGTATTTGCCTTTGTCTTTACCGTTAAGTACTTGCTTTTCTTTTCTTTCTTATTCGAGCCTTTAGCTCATATTGCCACTGGCAATTTATTTCACTATCACTTACGCTTTTAGCTTATCCTGCTTATTAAGCAATTTCCTTTCTTATTCTCTTCCATTTACCCTAGGTCCTTGCCTTAAGGTAACTATAAGCCCCTTGGACTTTAAATTTCATCACTTTCATTCTTTACTCAAGTTGAAGTTAAAGTGAGGGTTATTTTGCCCAACTCCCTAAGACCAACTCTAGGGATTTATTCATTCGCGCTTTTTTAACCTCAACTTCTCTTTCCTTTTTTCCTTAGAGACTCGATTCTAAGTTAAACCTTACTCTTTCACAACCTTAGTTTACTCATACAAAATGCCACTCGTGAAGCCCTAAGGTTAATGCCTTTCACGCCCCATTTTAATTATTTTTAGCTCTTTTTAGAAAAATCAGTTAGAAAACAAGTTTTATTCCCAAACCTCGAAGGGCTAATGCCTTCGCCCAATCAGATAAGAACAGACTCCGGCGACCCTTTGATGTTTGGAAGAAAAATATTGGTTGACTAAAATCATATGTGTCCAAAAAGATTCTGGGTTCAAGGTCCTTCTATCACTGGTACACCACTGCCACGAACACAATGGCGACAAATAAATCAAAGAAGTCGACAACTCGGGACCACTGTTTACCCAAATGGCTCCCGCCACTGGTACAAGACTAGCTACATCTACCAGACTCCACTCTGCCCCCAAGCACGAGTGTAACATGCATCCTACACTAAGAGAAATCCCGACCACTTAGCCCACTACTCGGGCGAGGAAAACACTATATCCAGGGATAGAATATAAAGTGTGGATGTCTAAAGCATAAATAAACCTAGCCCAAGTGAGAGTTTTCTACTAGTCTGGTTGAACATACATCATATGACAGGGTGCTAGGTCAAGTTTCAATAATAACATTTGTTAATACAACTAGGAAGCATTAGTCGACATGAACTCAGTAACAACACAAGAAAAATATCATCTCTCTCTTTCTAACATGCTTCCTAGCTTCTCTCGCAATCATGCATGCATTCTATTTAATAGAATTAGAGAACCGTCTACCGATTCTAGAGACGAAGCAACCCACCTGAAAGTGCGTGTCGATCTAAGGTCCAAACTGAACGTGAATAATCCTCAGGTTCTCACAATTCCAACGAGTCCAAAAACACCTGAAAACTCCTCCTGGGCACAAAGATACAGTCCAAACATCGCGGTAAGCAAATATCCCCACGATCACAAATCTGTGGAAAGATCAGACCGAAAGAAACCAAAATATCACCTGCAAGATGATCTTCAAAAATTTCAATAAAAATATGGTTGTGATCCTCACAAAGCGTAGATGTCGATCGAGTCCTCACAGGGCGAAATCCAATAACCGAGAGCGGAGATAAAAATCGAACAAGCTAGGGGGCTCCAAAAAAATCAGCAGCAAGAAAGGGGTTCAAAAATGCTCCGAATACCCCAATAAAAATCCAAAACTGAGAGGAGCGGTAAACACGGAAAACGAAGATCTACCTCTCGTGAAACTGATGCCGTGAAAATTGGCCAAAACTCCCTCCCGTCAGTCCTGGGGAGCTCGCGGAAAAAGCGTCGATGAAAAAACTCGGTATCCAAGATGCGTCGAAGCTAGCGATGTCGAGAAGAACGCAGATGGCACGACTCCCAAAAATCTCCAGGATCACAAATATCGAAGAACACTCGCAAACGACGCTCCCTGTCGAAAATGGGCTCAGAAGCTTAGAGGAAAAGCCCAAAAAAAAAGCCCACATGGGCTATTTATAGCCCAAGTCCACCAAGGAGGGGATCCGGATTCAGGCGTCGGATTCGGGGGCCCGAATCCGGCCCAAGCCCGTTACTGTGCGCGCCCGAAATCCCCCAGGCGCACCACGTGGCCCGCTCCGGCCCCCCGCGCGCCCCGCGCACGCTCGCCCGCCAATCGCGGCACGGTCCACGGCTAGATGCACGGGACGCGGTCCACGCCGGGAAAACCGGGTCCGTGCGCCCGCCAACGGACGCGCGCCACGTGCCCTGCTCGGTCCACCGTGCGCCGTGCCGGGCGCGAGACACGCGCGCTATCGCGCGTGCGTTGACCAGCCTATCCCTGCGCGCCACGTGGCACCACGCCGCGATCGCTGGTCCCGGTGCACGCCAAAACTCGTGGACCGGCCAGCCCGCCGCCGTGCACGCGCCTGCCCATGCTCGCTCCGCCGCCTGCCATGCTGCCGGCGTTGCCCACCGACCGCCGGAACAATAACTTTATGCCTCAAAATCCGTGTTTTGGAATTCGGGCTCCGAAAAATATAAGTAAATAGTCCATTTTCATCGTTTTCGCGCGCTGAGTCTAAATCCGATGTCCGTTTTGCCAAATTTCACTTCTAAAATTTTTTGAAGCCATCCGGATAAGTATTCTAAATCCAAATTTTTTACTGGGTCCGATCTTGATGTCCGATTTGCGCGCAACCATCTCTAACACACATCATAGGCCTCCAGAAGCCACAATTCACTCCGTAAGACCTTCGCAGACGGGTCATCACAATGCCACTCGATAAAACCTTACTCTAGGTTTCTCCTATGTCATACATCCACTTTCATAAATTTTATACAAAACCACATGCTCACATAATCCCTAAGCTCTACTAGCATGCTTCTAATAGAAAGCAAAAGGGGAGAGGTCACCCTTATTCGCTAGAATCCCCCACCTTTGTTGTTCTTGGTTGGAGAAGATGGCCAATTCTCTTGTTGATTCACAAGAAGCCCTAAACAATAATGAAACCATAATGGCATCATTTAAATATTCCACTTACCCATACAAACCACCAAAAGAGAACTCCTAGGTATTCTCTTATCTCTTTTCTATAGTTCTTTTGACCAAGAGAAAGAAATGGGGATGAAAACCCCATTTGCATGTGGTCTAAACAAAAGAGGTTTTGATCCCTTTCTCTTCTATGAACAACCCTAAAAATGGGTAGAAACACCATTTTGGAAGTTTCCCCAAGGTTTTGAACCATAAGAAATCCTAGAGATGGAACCCTAACTCTAGAACTCACCTCTTTGATGCTCCTTGCACTAAGGAGATGAGAAGAAGAAGAAGATGATGATGATGAAGCTCCTTCCAAGTTCTCTAAGCTCTCCTTGAAGCTTCACAAACCTCAGTCACCAGGGAGGGCTGCTGCTGCCACTGCTCTGCTTGCTCTCTCTCTCTTCCCCACACTCCCTTCCTTTCTTTCTTTCTTCTGGTTCGAACAGAGAAGAGAGTGGGGTGGGTGGGCTATTCAATGAGAGAGAGGGAAATTTCTTCTGGTTCGAACAAAGAAGAGGCTGAGTACTGGTACTCAGGTTCTCAGTATCGGTACCCAAGCATAATTTTGCACTGCGCAACACAGGGTACCGGTACCCACTGTAGTGTTCCGGTACCCAGGTCATTTGGGTTTGGGGTACCGGTACCCACTGCTTGGTCTCCGTCGTAGTTGGGTTTGGTTGGGTTTTTAGCTGTCGGATTTTCGATTTGAACCACGATTTACGAATTTGATGTGGGCTTGGGCTACCGTTGACGGAATTGGATTTCGGCTGCGATGTTTTCGCCGTTTTCGCCATCGGAATCTCGGGTTGACATACGATTTATGAAATTGTGTTACGGGTGTGTTTTTAACTATGGTTTTTTGTGTAGTTTTCGTACGGTCAAGGTTAAGGAGATTCGAAAGGGTTTTTAAATATCGTTTTCTTCGCCGGTAGAGGTGACTAGCCGAACCAAGGTGGGGGATGTTGTTGGACGGTCGTGTTCAACCCTCATCTCCCTTTTATTGTGTTTTTGGCATGGTTATGTTAAATTACAAGGAAGGACATTGTTATGAATGATATGGCGAATCGGTACATACAAAAGGACAAGGATGGACGTTTGACTTTATCGGGTATAGCTACCACGATTTAGTTCACAAGTACGGGATCGTGAAGCTCATGGCGCAATCACGTGCACCGACGGTTTGGCCACCGCAAGGGTGTACTTTTTCAGAAAAGTGGTCTAAGAACCCGTGATCTCTACGTGGTTACTTCGTAGGGGCCCTCTATGGCATAGCGGCTGAGGTTTGATAGGCACCAATGTATTGAGCAGGTTTGATGGTTCCTTAGGTCTACGGACCGAGGGTACGGTATGGATGGTTCGGATGTTTCGGTTTACGGTTTGATGTCGAGTTTACCTTATTGTACCTATCCCTTGCATATGATTATTGTTATACTTGTATTCCTTTTTCTATATTTTAGTCACTGACTCCCACCATGTGATAGGTTCGAGGGCGGTGATGGGAGAGAGGCTTCGACGCGGGAGTGATTTGTCTCTTTTCGTCATCCCGGTGATATTTCTACTCCTCTCTATTTGGTCATTACATTCAGTTGATACTTGTGTGTGTGATATGAACATTTGATGATGTGAACCTTTGTGATGTGAATGTAGGGACACATGAACTCTTTGGGATAATGAACTTTTGGATTTTGTTTTATCCTATTGTGAATGCATGTGGAATGTAGAGATCTACCAAAATGATAAAATATTTGCGAAAACTGTATTCAAAACTGAGTGTCGAGTGGACATTATTTTTAAATCTTGTGGCTTTATCTTTTCAACTTGGACTATACCGAGTGGGCGATTGTCTCTTGTATAATTCCATTGTTCAGTTTATTTCTTTATTCGCTTTGTGGTGTATGTGGAACCGGTGATGGTTGATGAATGTATGTTGTGCGACGCCGTGTATATACAGGGGAGACTCTGTCCGTTTGTACAGAGAGATTTTGTAAATATGGCGGATCTGGGCACGTGCCGGGGTGAATGATATTAAAAAAAAAAAAATTTAAAAAAAGGTTGTTTTTCGCTTTTAAACCTCTCTCGGGGTATGACAGCGGAGGCCAACCAGTTGTAACGTCATTGGTACTTGGCCTACCCCCAGTGGTTGGGCCATGTAGACCGGCGTCGCTGGTTGTGTATCTTTTTGCGGCTGCGCCGATAGCATCACCGGTGCTGCCGGGGCTATAGCCACCGGCGATGATTGCGGCGGGGTGGACGAAGACTCCTGCAGGCCTTCACAACAAGGCTCCTTTCGGGCCAAGAATTGCTCGAAGCGAGCGAGGTTTTCATCCGAAGCCACCGCATTAGCATCCCAGGCTAGAGCCCTCCTTTCAAGGGACCTTATCATTCGGGCTAACTGCCCATATAATTCCATCAGGGATGGCTCCGATAGAGCCAATCCTCCATATAGTTCTGGGAACTGTGACATGCTTGTGATAGGATTAGGTAATAGATACCCAACAGTCCAACCGGGCGTGCCAAGAAAGTTGTTGGGACCAAAATATGGCTTGCGCGCGATCGGCCCCTATTGAGTGACCCTCTAGAGGTGTCGAAGTGCGCCGTGTGCCAACAATCAAGTGATCGGGTCGAGGAAGGATCCGCTCAGCCGGGATCTCCTCTGGTAACTCCTCGCAACCGCAACGACCGGTGACTGCAAAAGCGGGTTCGCGGAGGTAGAGAGGGATCGCTGGTTTCGATTTAGATGAGTCGAACCGTTCGTCAATAAATGTACGGCTGATGAGCCGATTATAACTTTAAAGCACAAAAATCACCAATAGAGACACGGCTGATTGGCCGGTTTAAACTCTAAAGGGAAAAAAACAAATAAAGACACGGCTGAGCTGGTTTACACTATAAATGTAAAGATAAATAAAAACACGACCGAATTCCCAGTTTACACTTTATATTGATAAAGAAGAAGGGGATACAAGTGGAGAAAAGGGATAGAAGGATTACAATTAAGTCTACTCCTGGGAAAGGAGTTAAAAAGAAGAAAATAAGTTAAGTTAACCTACTCCTAGATAAATGAAGAAACTGGGGTGGTATCGGGCTTATGAAGTTGTCGGACTCCGATCTCTTCGATGGTTCGAGTATTTATACACATCTCGAACCATATTATTAGGCGCCGATTTAGATTTTAAATTATCGGCGTAATTCGGGGAGAATCATCACGATATCCTTAACGACTTCCTTTCGAGTCGTCTATCTTTAGCAGGATAATAACCTTTTTCTGTCTAGGTTCATCCCCTAGTTGTCGCGCCGGAGCATGATTCTCGGCACCTTCCACTAGTGGACACTGCTTGCTGTTTTGGGTTGGTTGCGGGATTTGTGCCCGAAACCTGCACATCTTCTATTTAAAAAATTTCCTCTTTCGGCTCGAATCGACCAAATGCCAATCCAAACTTCCACCTTCTTCCTCGAGTGACTGAGACATTCTAGTGGATGTCGTCATCCAAAGTCGATCTTGAGCGATTCGTCAGCGCCTTCTCCAGCCATTTGTTCCTCCCATCGGCTGATGCTCCCGACCAATGGCATGTGTCGCGCGCCGCTTTCTTTTGCGGCCGAGACCGGTCCGAATCGGGATGTAGGCCACTCTTTTGCTAACCCATCCTTCCGTCAGTTGGTGCCTCCACTCGTTGGTATGTCGCGCACGTGCGGGACATCCTTACATTCGAGGCTAGTCTCAAATAAGCCGTGCGTCCTTTTTTGCTGGCTCATATTCTTATCGGCTAATGTCCTTCAACCGATAGTTAATGACATGTGTCGTCCCCTCTCGTGGCAGAAAAATTTAGTCTCAACAGATAGTAAATAAAATTATAATTTGAGAGGAATAAAAAAATTAATTTACCTTACTCATTAACCAAGGTAAAATATTTTATCCATGGTTAACTGTATTTTTCTAATAGACACTAACAGTAGGGGTATATTTAAAACTATTAGCACATTTTGAGAGATAAATCTGATAACTTGAACTTTGTAGGAATATATCTTTTATTTAATATGTTTACCGGATGTTGTATAAAATTATTCTGATAATATTCTTGTTAGTCGTAAATTTATGATCATTTTATCACTTCCTCGGAACTTCTTATGTCTTTCCAAGCTAGATAGCATGGCCATAAATTTACCATCTTATATAGAAATTAAAATAGAGAATTACTGAAATATTGCAAATCTGCTTGAAGTAAACAAACCCCGGTATAGAATAACTCCTCTCATACATCAAGTTCTCCAATGCACACTTCCACATTCTTAGGTAGCATTCACTATTAATTACGTCATCTGTTTATTTAAGATTACTATCCTTGCACCAATACAACAAAATGGATTGAAGAAGAGTTTACGGCCGTTCAAATGGGAGCTACGGAGAGTGAATTTTCCCTCCTAAATATGAATATAAGATCCTCTCCAATAATTTACTCAAAAAAAAAAAAAAAAAAAAAAAAAAAAAAAAAAAAAAAAAACCCTCTCAAATAAGAAGTTATGAAATGTAATTGACTATTTAGCTAAATAATACTCTTGAATTATGTAAATATTTCGAAATGAATTTAACTCCAAGAGGTAAATCAATGGCATACAACTATCTATTGAACAAAAAACCATGTAAAATCATCACCATTGAATCACGATAATTGAATGAAAACTAGCCTTCCAAGTGACTGATTATTCATCCACAGAGATGATATTATCATTTACAACCTCCAGGTCCTCCAAAATAGAAGCGAACCCCAGCATCAATATAATGAATGGTATCACTTACGTGAGTAATGTGACAGCACTTTACAGTTAGTATACATGCGAACATATTTCTCTACACTAGGCACTACGAGTTTATTTTCTTCATTCACAATGAGAATATCTCTAACAAAAGCAGCTTTTCCAAACAAATAGAAAACTGTAGAAGGTTACAACTATTTCATGGGAGAAGTGAGTTTACAGTAATCCACACAAGTAGAAAACTGTATTTAGCTCAAGTAAATTTTCCAACAAGCCAGACAGAAGATAGCAGTACCTGTTTCTCCAACATTCTTGAACAACTTGTCTACATGAGAAGCAGAACACCAAACATTTGCAAACAAAAAATGCCAAAGCAAAAGAGCAAAATTGAGCTTCTGAGATGCTGAGACCATGCAGAATAAGTATCAGGCTGGAGAAATTTTATGAAAAAAACCTGTCTATAACAACCAACCCCCAGAAAAAAAGAGGGATTCAAAATAAATTCCATTCAATCACGTAGGAGGTATCTTGAATGCATCTTTACAAAACCTGGGAGAGGGTAGTAGTACTAGCGTATTATAAAGAAAAAAAAAAAAAAAAGGCACAATAAGCCTTTCAAGAGCAGTTCCAAAAATTAGTGAGAAAGATTCGTGAGGAACACAAAATACTTACGCTCTTTCACTGCTTAAACTTTGTCAAACATTCTACGATTGCTTCTTTCAGAGGTTGTAGCATAGCTTGTCGAAGATTGGATGTTCCATGACATCTTTCGCAGAAGGCCGTTTTAGAGGGTCTGGATCCATCATAGCCTAAGAAAAAAGGCCAATCAACTAAGTATTAGATGTTATAAACATACAAGGAAATGGTTAATTAAATGAGCTTACAATGTTAAGACGAAATTCAGTTAACAGCTTACGACCTAAGCATACAAATATACTTAAATCCAACATCACATAGCAACATCTGCTATCTTAGGGATTTAGTTCAACAGAAATAAAGAGTTAATAAGAAATTTTCAACACTAATTTATAAGTTCAATTTCCATTTGTTTGTGAAACCACGATACTGGGAGATCTAGAAATTTAAATAAGTTTGTAATATATGAAGGAAGACAATAAAAAGGAGCTGAAAATCACTTCCATGACAAAGCTGAGAAATTCTATACGTAAAAATTGCACAGATGATGATGACGACGATTGCAGTAATGAGTTCACACAATCACTATTAGTAAAGATTGTAAAGATGATGACTGCAATGATGTTAACATTAGTAATAACGTAAAAACAATAGCAGCAGGAATATATATATATATATATATATATATATATATATATTACCTTGAGTAAGCTCTGGAACTGAAGAGGGTACCCAGGTAGCAAAGAGATTTTGCCCTCTCTAAGATTCGAGAATTGAGGTCCAGATTCAGGAAGAGGAGTTCCTTTGACAAGCTCGTATGTTGCAGCTCCTAAAGAGAATATGTCGACCTTATCCAGATGCTCATACTTGTCATTTAACATTTCTTGAGGCATATATCGCGAATCGCCTTCTTCAATACCTAAACTGCGATCGATTAGAGTTGCGCAACCAAAATCTCCGAGCTTATATATTCCATTTTTGATATATATGTTCTCTGGTTTCACATCTAGGTGGGCTACACCACACTCGTGCATAAAGTGCAAAGCTTTAGCTATCTGAAACAAGTAGCAATTAAGAGATTTTCGACTGTTAGTATGTAAAAAGAAATAATAAGTGCTGATAAACCTGGATGTATCATGATATGCACTTTGTACCCCTCGACAATCAAAACGGAAATACATAACCCCTCACTTAGTAAGAAGCTCTCACACTCTACCCACCTCTACATGGGTAATAAGCAAACATTTAAGAAACTAGGGGATCACGATACATCCAGGGGCAATCTGAATTTCAGCAAAGTGAAATAGTCTGAAAAGTACCATGAGATAAAACCAGAAACTTAAGTGTTCGAAAAGGCGCGAGACGCAAAAAAGCGCAAAGGCCTTTTGGAGCCTAGGCGCGAGACACACCGCGAGGCGCGGGCCTCAAGAAGGCGAGGCGCATTTCTAATAAAAATAAAACACTCTTAACAAACCTAGTTTAAATTGATATTTTACATAAAAATGCAAATACAAAATAACCATAAAAAAATAAAAAATTAACATGCATAAATATTCTCAAACTAAAAAGAAAAAAAAATATGTTTCAACTTTCAACTTAAAAACGTTTGTTGCCTTGTTGCCATTGGGAGAAGAGAGAACGGCCAAAAAAAAAGAGGAAAGAAAGAATTCAAATTAAAAAAAAAATTCAATCTCTTAACATTTTAGAATATATATTGAAAAACCCAAGGCCCGAAAACCCAAACGCTAGACCCATTAAATTTAAATATTACGAGGCGCGCGCCTTCAAACACTGCTTATATGTTTGACAAAACTATATGTAACAGTATCATAATGAAGAAGGTTAGAATATTTTTCGCTAAATTAAACATGTTTGGGACAGAAAACTTCAATAATGTCAAATTTTCATTTCAGCTTTTTGCCAAAGAGGGCAAAAAAAATCTCCAGAAAAAGTGGTACCCATATCTGAAACTGATTGATTATTGAAAACAATAAGCAAATCATTTGGGAAAATGCATCAAAATTGAAGATGTACAACTGTATCAAAAATCATTATATAAGCTTTAAATCTTTCCATAGCAGTTATGCATATAGGTGCTTTAAATTAATAAATTTAGAACCAATTTTAATCACTAAATATTTGCAGCATTCCAACATAGGCAGCCTATGGATGCTTCTGCTATCTACAACAATAACTCGCTGATTGTCTCTTGGTAAAGTTGTCACAATTACTTCAACCGACAAATAGTATTATATTCGCAGCTCTTTGCTAATTTGCATTTTTGTCCTCATCCATTAAATTTGAAGCCTTCACACCTTGGGAAGATATATGATTTCCATCAACTCCCATTACTGGAGATAAGTAAATGAGTACAGTGAAACACATTAATTCAATGATGATACTACAAGTTGAAGGCCTAAAATTATAGCAACAGTTGGCAAATGGCTTTGGGGCTAGCAATGTTAAACATGCTATACATAAAAGCAATCTAACAATCAGAGAGAATAAACAAATATAAAGAGAGCAAAAGGGAGAGACTTTAAAACCTGGTATAACATTTCAAGGACTTCTCCACATTTAGGTGTATGACTTCTATTGATGGATAGACTCCGTTCACAAAGTTCTATCTGAATATAGAGTTGCTCATTCTCAAACCAAGAAGTGTAGTATCTGACTACATTGTCATGAGAACCTAAACAAGATATTAATTCAAGTTACTTCGCAACTAAAATTATGAATAGATAAAGAGAAACATTATCTACAGATTTAACCAAGAGAAATGTATACTGACACAGGTATCCACATAAAATCTAATTATTCATTAATAACTTTTGAGAACATTATAATTTATAAATACAACCTTGTGCATTAAAAACACCTCACTATACATAAGTGCTTCTAATAATCTAATGCAAAACCAATTTTCTAGCATGAAACAGATCACTCCGATTTTGTTAGTTTGCAAAGAAAATGAACTTCTGAAGGGCATATGTCAAAATTCAGACTTCATAGGAGTACATAATAGAATAGATGAAATTGCAGAAAATATATGTGAAGGCCCCGTGAAAAATAAAGAAAAATTAAATGAAGCTACCTAGGGCTGCTAAAGCTTGAACTTCCATCAGAGCACGTTTCCTGCAAAGTAAGATACCAAGTTACATAAACATTACAAAAAAAAAGGGAAAAAAAAGATAACTGAATTCACATTAAATAAATACTGAATCAAAGAGTAACTACCTGTCCAAGTCATTACGCAACTGCTTGATGCTATGTTTCACAGCATATAAACAGCCATCTATTCTCTTGAGAACCTTAAATACGCGACTGAAATTACCGCAACCAATTTGCTGAAAAAAAAGTAAATTGATGAGCTAACTCCAGATTCTAAACAGTGACAATATTATTATGCAAAATATAAACAGCAGGAAAGGTCAATGTAACAGGAATCCACTTGGCAAACCTCAATTTCATGGAAATCAGTGCGGTAGCGCGAAAGACTCTCACAACCGACTGATGGAGAAGAACCTGCATATATTGAAGTTGTATCATCTTTCTTTTTCTAGAACAAAATTATCCAATTGCAATGGTAAAGTTCTATCACCTTAAAAAGGCACTGACATCAAGAAGATACATTGCAAATGTTTCAATGACTGGGCTAACCAAAGGCTATATAGAATATTCACATAAATACCATGAGGGTAAGCCAAAAATAACAGCTTTTGGTAATGGTGATTTTGTTAGAACATGTAAGAAAGCATTCATTAAGTTTTGGCAACAATAATTTTTGGAACCTAGCCAGCAAATGAGTCACATTAGGCATAATAATGAGTCACGGTCAGTATAATAATGCTCATGTAAAATCTGCAGTTGAGATGCTGAACTTATGATATCTTAACAATCTCAGACACTAAGTTTAACTAGTGCAGAAATGTAACCATAAAATTTTCACAGTGAAAATGCATAGACCAGACCGTAAGCACAGCGCATTATAAAATAGCCACATGACATCAAGAACATATATTGCAAATGTTTCAATGATTGTGGGCTAACCAAAGGCTATATAGAATATCCACATAAATACCACGAGGGTAGCCAAAAATAACAGCTTTTGGTACTAGTGATTTTGTTAAAACATGTAAGAAAGCATTCATTCAGTTTTGACAACAATAATTTTTGGAACCTAGTCAACAATTGAGTCACGTTAGGTATAATAATGAGTCGCGGTAGGTATAATAATGCTTGTGTAAAATCTGCAGTTGAGATGCTGAACTAATTATATCTTAACAATCTCAGACACTAAGTTTAACAAGTGCAGAAATGTAAACATAAAATTTTCACGGTGAAAATGTACAGACCTGACTGTAAGAACAGCGCAATTTAAAATAGCCACATGAACTTTGAAATTTTGATTTCAATACCTATTCAACTTTCAAAATCTATCTACAGTACTTTATAGTGCTTTACTTTTTCTCATGTAGTATCATGTTATTAGTTCTACGCCCAAAAGCCAATCCGGTGATACTGGCTTAAGGGTATGTATGTATTAATCATTTATAATTCATAATATAAGAGAATATATTTTTATTCATGTCTATTATCTAACAGTGCAATACTGACATGAATCGTTCATAGGATTTTTGAGAAGACATTCCTAAGAGTTGGGAATCCTTATGTACTTTTCTGTACAAGACTCTTTAAATGCTCCTAGCGAAAGAAATATTACAAGCAGGGACAAAGCCAAAATTTAATCTTGAGGGGGGCCAAAATATATTCAAATAAAAATTTTAACACATAAATATAATTTTATCTAATCAATTTTTTTAAAAAAAAAAATATTAATTTAATAATTAAGGTAAAAATATTAAAATTAATTTTTAATTTACATATGTTTAATTTTTAATTATTTTATTTATATTATTATATTCAAATAACTATAAATTTTACTAAATCTAACAGTAATTCAGTTAGTAATCGAATTCTTAGTATTTTTAATAAATAAAATTATAACATTTAATGTAGATCAAAAAGCTATTAAATTTAATATAATATTTTATTTTGTTAAATAAAATAGCCCAATAGTTAGAAATTTAAAAAAATATAAAACAAAAAAATTAGATTTAAGGGATGTATTTCAAAATACCTTATAAGTATGAGACTTTTAATATATTTTACCTATTTAAAATACATGCAAAGAAGAAAAAAAAAATTATATTGGAACAAAAAATTATTAAATAAATATTAAAAAGTTGAGGGGGGCCAAGACTATCTAAAAAAGAAAAACAATTAAATTGATACTTAGGACTATTAAGCAATATTAAAAAATTGAGGGGGCCATGACCACTTTGGGCCTTAATATGGCTTCGTCCCTGATTACAAGGGCGGTGATATTCCAGATAGGCCGATGTATGCTATGTTTCTGAAGAAAACCATGTATAAAATATTGATTTCTTATTGAATCGAGATGAATTACGAAGATATATGTATACATTATATTTCTATAAGGAGATATCTAATTTAGGAAAGATAATTTAGAAAAGGTACCTGTAACTATGCTAGCTCAATAGAAACATAATAAATATATGCAATCTTTCCATAATATCATACAATCTTTCCATAACACTCCCCCTCAAGTTGGAGCATAGATATTAATCATGCCCAACTTGTTACAAATGTAGTAAACCCGAGTTCCATTCAAAGCTTTTGTGAAGATATCCCCCAACTGGTATCAAGTCTTGATATAACCTGTTGAAATGATCTTCTGTTGTATCTTTTTACAAATAAAATGACAATCAATCTCAATATATTTAGTTCGCTCATGAAATACAGGATTGGAAACAATATGAGGTGCAGCTTAATTACCACACCATAATTTAGTGGGTTATGGATTCTTAAGACCAATCTCATCCAATAATTGTTGTATCCACATTACTTCAAATACAGATTGTGCCATAGCCCTGTATTCTGATTTAGCACTTGAACGAGAGACAGCGCTCAGCTTCTTACTTCTGCACGACACCAAGTTACCTCTAACGAAAACACAACATCCTGTAGTCGATCTCACTATCAACCTTTGAACCCGTCCAATCTGCAGTTGAAAAACATTCAATATTTGAATGTCCATGGTTCCTGTACAAGATACCACGCCCTAGAGCTCCCTTCAGGTAACATAAAATCTGTCCCAAAGCGTCCCAATGGGTAACGGTTGGAGAAGACATAAACTGACTTAATACACTTACAGAGTATGCAATATATGACAGAGTCACTAGAAGATAATTCAATTGCTAACTAATCTACTATACCCCTCTAGATCTTCAAATAATTCATCGTCTTTGACTGTAAGTTGGAGAGTAGGAGCCATTGGCGCACTGCAAGGTTTAGCTCCTAATTTCTCTATTTTTGTCAGTAAGTCAAGCACATATTTCCTCTGAGATAAGAAGATGCCTTTTTTGCATCTTGTAACTTCAATACCCAAAAAACACTTCAACACTCCCAAGTCTTTTGTCTCGCTCGCCAGGAGAAGTCATTAGATTAGATGATTTGAGGTCTGGCAGGAAGGAAACTCCCAATCGCTGGGATGGAACTTGATGCAACGGAACTGGCTAAAAATTAGGCCCCCTGCTTTTAAAAAAGTTGCTATATCCACTGTTGGCTTGTCTTTCAAAAAAAGCTGCTAGCTTTCGAGTAGTGCTTTCCAGACTTGAGAGCGTAGGAATAGCAGGAATCAGAAGGACGGACGCATCCCTTTCACAAAAACCTACGGATCCCCCCCTCCCCCCTCCAGCCACTTCAGCACCTTGTGATCTTTGAGAAGATCATTACGAGCCCTCTCCGTTAATGTTTTTGTAGATTCCTAAAATTCCATGGTGGATCAGGACGAGAATGAATCCAGGAATCCAGGACATATTCATCCTGGAGCTTCTGCTCTCCTCAGTGGAGGGGTTTTTATAGAGAAAGAGGTGAGTCGAGGCGAGGGTAGCCTCCCGCTTCGCTTGACCGATTCCTCTCCGTCGGAGGAAGATCGACCCTGAACAAGAAGGAGCTGCTATCGATGTGAGAGAAGGAGCAAAAAAGTGTCATTTTCTGCCCCTACAGCCCCCGGAAAAGCCTAAAAACAAAGACAGACAACTTTATCCTTTGAGTAAGGGCACAAACAAACAAAAGTTTGAAGAAGTGATGACCCTTCTCGCCCTGCCCCGATGATGCGCTCAACGCTCGCGATACTGAGTTTGAAGAAAAGACTTGAGAGATGAGATTCCTATAGTGTCATTCCCAGTGATGACAATATCATCCGCATAAACAACTAATAGGATTAGACCAGTCTCAAAATTTCTATAAAACACAAAATGATCACACTTACTTTTTTTCATGCCAAACTCTTGAACCACTTCACTGAATCTGCCAAGCCAAGTGTGAGGACTTTGCTTCAAGCCATATAAGGACTTCCGAAGTCTGCAAACTCGACCCAACTCCCCCGAAGCAACAAAACCAAGTGATTGCTCCATGTATACCTCTTCTTGAAGATCACCATAGAGAAAAACATTTTTCATGTCTAGCTGGTGTAAAGCCCAGTTAGATGTGGCTGCCAAGGAAATAAACAAGCAAATAGAAGAAAGTTTGGCTACAGGAGAGAAAGTATCAGAATAATCAACCCCATATGTCTGAGCATAGCCTTTGGCAACAAGGCAGGCTTTGAGGCGAGCTACAGAACCATCTGGATTTACTTTTATAATGAATACCCACTTGCAACCAATAGCTTTCTTATCTACAGGTAAATGTACCAGTTCCCAAGTACCATTAGCGTTTAAAGCCACCATTTCTTCTTCCATTGCAATACGCCAGCTAGGATGAGACAAGACTTCCATAACAAATTTAGGAATCGAAATTGTCTCTAGAGAGGTAATGAAATAATGAGAAGATGACAACAAACGATCATAAGAAACAAAAGATGAAATATGGTTAGTACACTTACGTTTGCCTTTGTGAAGAGCAATGAGAAGATCAAAGTCAGAAGCAAGGTCGGTAACTGGATCTTCCAACGAAGAAGCTGGTGGAGGATAAGAATCAGAAGTCGCCAATCTCCTAGAATAGACATGAACAATAAGAGGTCGAACAAGTGCAGATGGAGCAGAAAGAAGTGTTGGAGGTGTTGGAGGACTGAACACCTGTTTGACTGTGTAAATAAGGAGGTCATCGTCTTCCCCCTAACTTTCATAAATAGATGAGAGAGGAAAGAATCGAGTAGACTCGAAGAACGTAACATCAGCAGACACAATATAGCGATCGAGAGTAGGAGAGAAGCACTGATACCCCTTTTGCAGGCGAGAGTACCCAAGGAAGACACACTTAAGGGAGTTTGGATCCAATTTAGTAACCTGAGGACAAACATCGCGCACAAAACAAGTACTACCAAAAAGACGAGGTTCAATAGAGAATAAAGATCTAGATGGAAACAAAATAATATAAGGAATCTCACCATCCAAGAAAGACGAGGGCATAAGATTAATCAAAAAAACTAGCTGTGGAAAATGCATCAACCCAAAATTGTTTAGGAACTTTAATTTGAAAAAGAAGGGCACAAGCTACCTCAAGGATATATCAATTTTTCCGTTCAGCAATCCCACTTTGGGATGGAGTGTCAACACAGAAGGATTGATGAAGGATGTCATTCGGTGTCATATAGCTGTGAAAATTTTTTGAAAAGTATTCTTTGGCATTATCACTTCGCAATATACGCACAAAAATATTAAATTGTGTTTTGATTTCAATACAAAAGGCACAAAATTGAGAATAGTTCTGAATGATTTTTCATTAAATATAACCAAGTAATACGAGAATAATTGTCAACAAAGGTAGCAAAATACCTAAAACCTGAGTTGAAAACAATACGAACAGGACCCCAAACATTAGAATGGACTAACTCAAAAAAGGACGACACCCGTTTATTGACTCTAGATATAGAAGGTAAACAATGATGTTTAGCAAACTGACACGACTCACACTCAAGACTTGACAATGACTGAAACTGCAAAAACAATTTCTTCAAAGTGGATAACAACGGATGTCCCAGCCGACAATAAACTTCAAAAGGAGTTAAATTTTTATACTGGATCTTCGCAAATTGCCAAGGTTATAGTGTGGATTGTTGTTCAGCACTTTTGGAGAGTGCTGGTGTGTTCTGGAGTTGTTTTGACGAAAATGAAACGCGAAAACAAACTCGAAACGAAGTTTCTAGAAAAATAAGTATTGGGGCACATTCAGACGCCCGAATGTACAGACCGGGCGCCAAAAAGTGCAAAAAACCTGGTTTTTTGAAATTGCTTCTTAGGGTGCCCTATTGTTTCGTGCTGTAAGGTTTCGGGCTTGCTTTCGGGTGCCGAAACTACGCCCGAAAGCCAAATTTTTTTTTAGTCGGTTTATTTTGTCCGTATTAGGCAAACAACTCAATCAGCAATTGGGCCGAGCGGCCGAATGTGCGGTTTAGGGTGCCCGAATCTAGATTTTTTTGCTATATAAGTCTCTGAACCGCCTCAGATTAATTTTATCTAGTCTCTTTCCTCCACCCTTATCCTTTGACGTGTGAGAGAGAGAGATAGGGAGGGAGAAGAACTTGAGAGGGAAACTTGAGAGAAATTTTGTGAGGGTGTTGGAGAGGCCAACGTCGCGTGCAAACGGCGTGGCATCGACCTCATGCGCTTGTTCGGCACCACAACAGATTTGCATCTAATTTCTTGTGTATCTTTTCTCCTTCCTCTTCTTCAAGATAAGCTTTTCCAAGGTGAGTTTCTGGCTTCCAAAGGTAATGGATTTCCCTTATATCTTCTTGGTTTCTTGTAGGATATGCATGATAAATGAAATTTTATGTGGGAAATTTATGTGGAGGTATTCTATTTGAGGTTATGCAGTGATTTGTCTTGCATATTAATACATGAATGTTTCTATACATGTAAGCATAAGAGTTTTGTTTAGATTAAATTTTTGCATAGTAACATGAGAATGATCCGTCGGCACTGGATTGATTTATTAGTTTTTGATTTTCATATGTGATATGTATTTGGCTTCCGAAAAAATTTGAAGTGCAAAATTATTTTTTCGCAACGTTTTTCTTTTGCGCTCGTAATTTCTTACACCTGTAACCTAATGAAGTATTATATCGCCTGATGGAATATTCTATATTTTTTTCGACAGAGACTAGATAAGATTTCACAGAACTTGATGGATTTTTCTAATATCAAATGTCATGAAAGGTTTAGGAATTATTTCAAAATTTTAAAAGTTCAGGTAGATATTTTAAACTCCACTATAATTTTGGCATTCAGTATGTATTTAAATTTTACATTAGCCCAAACTCTAAAGAAAGACAGATATCAAACCTGTTAACTTTGACCTTCTGTCACAGAAAATATCGACATCAATTGCTGAAACAGAATTCAGATATGGATTTTTGATGCAAGGCGGGGGCATAACCCGGCAACGCAGAGCTACTGCTGATTGAGAAACATAACTATTCTTTTTTTGCGAACCAGTTCGCAATAACTTTTCCTGATCAACAAACTCTGGGCCCAGAATATCTAACTGCACTTCTGCAATCAGCCGAGAATTGCTTGGTGAGCAATCTGCAAAAAAGAAGCGCAACATTGCAATTCATTAAAAGCAGTAAGGAAGAAGCAATAACGGAAAATATTGGAGAAGAAAATTCTTTGTAGAATCAATTTAGCTAATTTAAGGATGAAGCAGCATCCCCTTCAAAGAGTAGCAAATAGCATGGGCATTAAGCTTATTATTTATCATCGCAAACAATGCAGTCTGGACCTTAATAATTTCAACTTTTCAGGATAGTACACGTTACAAGAAGAAAATTGTGCGTTGTAAAAGCAGTAAGAACAAGGCAACAACCAAAAACATTAGCTAAGAAAATGCCATGTGGGATCACTTCAGTTAAGCAACAAGCAGCATTCGCATCAAAGAGTAATTGAAAACATGAAATCTTTTGTCGTGTTTGGATATTCCAACATCCAAGCCAGCCCGATCTCATCATTTAGTACCAGTTTTAATAGAGAACTAAAATTAATTAATTAGAAACATAAAGATCATCAAATAAGCAATCAGAGTAAGCATATGGAACAGTATCTGATTGATCTTACCGCGTCTGTACCTCTTACTCCCCGCAACCACCGACTTCTCCGGCGATTTGGGACAAGGAACGTTCTCCTAACCATAAAATCATCACAAATCACCAAAAGGGTCATCAAAACGACAAATATCCATTTTCAAAAATCCGATATTTTACCTTATTGAGCTCAAAATTGTTTGAGATCGGCTGCGCATCCGGCGTAATGTAGTCAGGGGTGCTATTAAAAGAGATTTAACTGACCTCAGTGAAACAAACCTTATAATAATAACAAAATTAAAGAAGATGAAACCCTAAACAAGCTATTACCAGAAGAAATCTTGGCTCAGGATGCAGTAATCTTTGTCCTCAAGCAATGCTGCGTCGTCGCCCTCGGTGAGCAAGGGGTGCACATCGGATGGCGCTTCTAGAAGCTTCTGGAAGAGCGTGGAAGCTTCCGGGGCGGACGAGAGGGGGAGGAGGGAGACGTGGCCTAGCTGGGCGGAAAGGTCGCCGGCGGTGGAGGTCCCCGCCGTCGCCGGCGACGTCACCGGAGGGGGACCTCCTCTTCTTCGTCTTCTTCCTTTTCCCCTCGCTTTGCTAGGGTTTAGGGTTTTCGTCCTCATCGCCTCCTCTATTCCAATGGCGATTCCCCTTCTGCTCTAGTAGTAGTGCCTTTCTGTTTGTTTGTTTTTTTTTTTTTTTGTTTTTTTTTTTTTTAAGGGTCGCGAAGTTTTGTGTATAATTTTAAACTTAAAATATGCTAAAAAGGAATTTGAATTGAATTATAAGTCGCTGTACAGCTAAAGGCGGGAAAACAATGATCTGTCTATCTATTCTCTATTATGTATTATATACTAGTGAAGTACCCGCGCTGCGCCGCGGGTATAATTTCTTCAATAAATATTATTTTTTATTTCATATTTTCGATAAATATTACATAATTTTCATTGTTTCCTGGCTCCTATTTCGCAACCTTCGCTCAGTCTCTAAATAAAAGAGAAAATTATAAAAGTAGTGGCACAAAACAAATGGATGATTAGATCACTCAAACAGAACGAACAAAATCTCACAGTATGTAGGAGAACAGCGGGAAATAAAAACTAAAATTATAGAGTAATAGAGAAAGACAAACCAAAAAGAAAACAAAAAATTATCTTGCTCTGAGCTCCCTCTCAATCAATTATTGTTAGATTCACGCGAAAATATTTTATTTAGCACCGGTGAGTGATTTGCATTCATCAGAGTCCACAAAATGAAAGCAAGAGCGATGCAATTTAACCAGAAGTATTTAACTGCATCTTATGTCTAACCCAGCCGGAAATCAGATTCTTTAGAATGAACACAATCCAAAATACAAACAGCACAAAAATGGAAGTTAAATGGGAAGTGATCTGAATCAGATTTTAGAATAACATGAATACAAAACTAAACCGTTTAAAGTCAACGAATAACTTACAACTATCGTTTGAGTAGGAATTATATACTATGTTTATACTTTAAACGACATTGCTTGACATACATATCTAATTAATTAAGCAAGCAAGGACTGTTGGCATATTTAATTAGAGGCATGCTAGGAGAAGCCACCGAGCTGCTGGAACCGAGTCGTCGCCGAAGCCGCCTTCGCGTCGTCGCCGAAGTCGCCTTGCCCATCATGCATGTCTCCACCGAGTCGCCGCCCCGCGCGTCTAATTATTTTTCAGGAATTTATTCCATAGGACAAATCCTAAAAATCTTAGAAAGAAAACAACAAAAAGAAATTACAAAAACGAATAATTTTGAACATTAGGAAAACAAATTAAAATCTAAACAAATCAATCTCACCCACATTCGATTCTGCATCACAGGAAAGTGTCACCCACATTTGATTCTGCATCACAGGAAAGTGTCAATCGATTAGGCATCATAGGCAAGTACTTAAGTCAAAAAGAAGGAAATCACATGCCCACCAAAGATAGAATACGGTCCTAATGTCAAGGAATTCTACAGAAACTGTGTGACAAATTGTAACTCAAATCTAATACCAACTCTTCATATCACATGCTCACTGGACATCACAAGTTGAAATGGCCAATACAGGTTGAGGCTTGTTGCATGAGACTCACAAACTAACATAATACATAAGAATCAGACAAAGCTAGAATGATTTATCAGATGATCTTACTTTTGCCTCATTGTGGCAGTGTCGACAATCAAATATCTCATTACAACAGGGAGCTCGAATCTGGCATCTTCGTCGGTAATGTGAACATCTGTCACCAGGAGTTAAAAGTCAGAACCATAAAAATATAGCACAAAGTTTTCCAACAGCCAATGTAGTGATCAAACCCATTTTTGATGCAGTCCTAAATTATAGACAACTGCCATGGATATACCTATTTAACCTATTCAATTGACTGTTGACCTTATACTTTGCCCCTCTAAATGAAGGAGACCATCAGAACCCATACAATTTAAATTTTATAAACAATTTGACGGAAAAAGTATGTAAACAGTGTATTAGAAAGTAAAAGACTTGAATATTTACCCATACTGCATTAGTCCTTCATCTAGTCGCTCCCTGCCAAAAGAGTTCAAATCATTTGTTACTTCTGCTGTTGTGTCATTCTCCTCAGCCAATATAAAGCGTAGGACCTGAGTTTTATTCTCATTCCCCATTGGCCCGTGGTGGTCAAAAGGTCGCTCAGATTGAAAGATCATAGCCTCCATTTAATGACTGATGTCTTGCTACCAAAGTTACTCTGACAGCACAACAAAACAAATGCACCTGCAAATATGAAGACATTTAGCAGAATGACTCTGAATACAGAATGCAGGGAGACACCCTATCTCGGATTGCCGATTACTGGTGAAGACCAAATTATATCAAGCACAAAAGCCAAGCAATGTTGAACAGCTCCAATCAGCCATGGAAAAAATTTAATTGAGGAGAATAAAATTTTACCTCTAACAACTTGGGAACTATTCAATTTTCCCACATAAATTAGGATCCAAGGCTACAATTCCAATTTCCCAAATAAAAGTTGATTTCAAAGAAGTTTAAATTTTCATTCTTTTGGCGGTTTAAAATTGATTTCAGTCATTTGATCTAAAGTAATTCTGCAAATATAATAAAAATACAAATATAAGGATTAAAGTTCAACATATTTGGAGATAACAGTTTCTTGTTTAGGCAATCCTGTGTAATAGTTTTGCTGGTTTTGGACTAAAGTTTTGAAAATGACGGAATAGTTATAGCACATTACAGTTAGATTATCAAATGAGTTTTCAGCTAAACAGTAAAGAATTTTGGAAGCATTCAATGAGGGAATTTGTAAGATAGGATTGGAAAAGGAATAAATAAATTAGCTGTTAGTACATGTACACAAAGAGGTCCAGGTCTGTTCTTTGTTTCGGGGTAGTTGTTGAAGCAGTCCACTTTATATGCAATAGAACATGAAGAACATTTTATTAGCATATACTAAAGGGAACCATGAAAAGAAATTAATTGAGTAGAATAAACTTTTACCTCTAACAACTTGGTAACTATTCAATTTTTCGACATAATTTACTTTTCTTACCTCTATTAGTTCTTTCCAATTCTTCTTCTGGGTAGGCGGCATGATCTTCGACTTGTTTAGAGTGTAGAGTGTGGGGTCTATGATGATTGGCCTTGCCCTTTTTCTTCTGAGAAACTAAGAATTCCAACCATCAGCAGCTGAATCTAAGTTTCCTCAAACCCCAAAACACTAAAAACAGTTGGAAGAGAAAAGATGAAAAAGGGCGTTGAACATGTCCTTACATTTTCCAACCCAAGTGGCCTGTGTGCTCTATGAAGCTGAGATCTCTAGGCAGGTGGGAAAAGGCCGTTATTAGATTCACACAAAATGGTTAGGAAGAAGAAACTATCACAATTATTATATTAAATACAAAAGTGTATAAAAGAGGAACTACAATTACCTTAAATACAATGGTCCTACTGGAGAACCAATTAATTCCAACTACAATACAAGCAATTCAGATCGCCTGGGGCTTGAGGTAGGAATTTTAGAGAAACATTATCTTGTGGAAGCACTTGAACTGCATGCCTGATAGCTTCAATTGAACCCTGATTTCAATGGAAATCTTAGAAGTTGGAAAGAAAACAAAAGTTGTGATGAATATGGAGAGGCAAATCCCACAGTTGTTTAAATATATAAACAAAAATGGGCGCATTTGTTGGTGTAGCATCCTTCTTTTACCAAAGGAAGGTTCAGAGATAATGTTTTTAAAAAATAACTTTTGATCACAATTCAGGTACTAATTATTGGAATTAAAACATAAATAGAGAATTATTTAGAGCAACGTAAGGATAAGCATTTGTATACGGCATACCTGGACGTCGACTTTGAGGATTATATTCAGCTGATGTCTATCTAATCTGGACTGCTGTCCTGCTGAAACTGTAGCAGCGATGGAAGAAAGAGTGAGCTTTCCCTCCCCAGTTTTCGCTCATATTTGTTCAATCCGCAACGAATCTGCACGTGCTTCAGCCCTTTCGCGCGCGACATCGAGGGAACTAACAACCTTGAATTCATCGCCAGTAATGGGAATATTCTCGACAGATTCAAGCCCGGCGTGCGGTGCTGGCTACCCCCATGGGGCAGGCGAACCTCGGCCACTATCCGCAGGGAATGATCGCCAACGATTTAGCGGGACGCTTCGGGGGCTTCTCTAATGATTTCTTGGTCACAAAGTACCGAGAAAGGGACTTCGTGATCCTGCTGCCTCAGTGGGTCCAGCCGGAGGTGTTGATCCGCAGAGAAGGTTTTCGGCTGGAGCACTGCCGGCTTCGATGTTTTGCGTGGAACCCCCACAGGGATGCTGTTCGTGCACGGTTAACATACAAAGTCTGGATTAAATTGGTTAACCTACCGTACGAATGCTGGGCCGAGAATAAGGTCTCGGCGATTATCAACGGCTTTGGGAGATATCTGCGCGCTGATGAAGCTAGTCGAAACCTGCTGGATTTTAACTTTTTTAAATGCCAAGTTGCCATTGACGACCCGGCGGATATCCCGGAGAACCTCTTCATCACGATGGGGGATATTATTGTGGATGTAAGGGTGATCCTGGTAAGTACGGCCCCGTTTGGCGAGGACGATCGGGGGATCCCCTTCGCCGGCGGGGACCCCAATGAGGGCGGTGACCAGACGGACCCACTGGGGCGTCAACTGGCGCGTTGGGTAGATCGGGCGGAAAGGGCTGCGGACGAGAGTGTGTTGGGGGGGGGGCGCGTCGGAGCGTACGGACTCTTGGAACTCTTCGGAGATCCGGGATCGGAGAAGGGCGGCGCTGCCGGGGGCGATCGTGGCGGCACCCCCGAGGGGGGAGAGGAGCGGACCGTACGAGGCGGGAGAATCGGTGGAGGCCCCCTGTGGGGATCGAGGCAGGAGTATCGAGAAGGGAGAACGGGGCTGGGGTGATGGCTCCGGACTAGAGGAAGCACTAGGTGGGGGGAGGATCTGACAGGGGCAGTTTCTGGGGAGTTGCAGGCATCTTCCTTGGTCATTCCTGGGGCGCACCCCGCGCGTCCTTGGAGATCGGGGTGGAGACGGTCGGGCGCGGTGGGGTTTTTGGGGAAGCCGCTTCGCAGTGTTGGGATGTGGACTGATGGTGGGGAAGCTGTGCTTGGGAGCAGTCCCCCCACCGCGAAAGGCCTGCGTTCTTTGTTGGGTGGTGAGCCATCCCATCTTTATGCTTCGGCTAGGGAGGCGCGAGGAGGGTGGTGCAGCGGGCTGGGCACTGGGCTGGACCTGGGCCCGAGGAAGGTGGACCTGGGGCTGGATGTCTTGTTGAATGTTGGTGGGAACGGATGGGCCCTGGAGACTCCCGCTGGGTCTGGACTTTTGGGCTCGAGAGAGGTGGGCCTGGAACTTTGGAGGACTGCAAGAGTGGTTCTGGCGGGGCCCTAAGGGGAGCTGGATGGTGGCTTTGGGACTTGCTGGGCCGCTATGCTTACGAGGGCCTTGGAGCGATTGCTGGACTTCACCCAGTGGCCGTCTGGGGGACTCTACGGATCAGACTGAGGTGGCCTTTTTGTGGGATCAGAAGGGTGGGGTCTCCTCGCCACCCGACTCGGTTCCCGGGGAGTGGGGGATGATTGGGGCTGAGATCTCGGCCAGTTCGATGGAGCTGGGGTGTTGTCGGAGTGGCGCGGTCATAGGCTTTGAAGCGGGCATGCAGTTCAGCGTGAACACGGGGGGACGTGGCGCCTCTGAGCAGAGCGGTGGGATGATGGTGTTAGCTGGCGTGCCGGACCACCCCAGGTCGAGTGCCCGGTTAGCTAGGCTTCCGAAGGGCGATCTGCTGGAGAAAGCCAAAACCCGAAAATCAATACTGAGGGAAGGTGTGGGTGCACCTGGATCGGAAGCTCTTAGAATGCTTGCTGCTGATGAGCCCGCACGTCGGAGGCCGCGACCCAACGCAATTCAGCGCAAGGGGAGGAAATGCGGCGTCCTCCTCTCTGATGAGGAGGTGTTGCGCTTCAGGGGGTTCATCGAAGCGAACCCGTAGGGCGCTGGCATTTTCGTCCTTGTTGTGTGGAGGGTCTTTGTTCCTATTATGTCTTTCCTTTACTGTTATTTGGTAGGTTGTGGTCTTGGTGTTGGGGCGTTTATCTCCTCTCTTAAGCCCCTTGTTTGTTGTTTTCTGGTGAGGATACTCCGGGGTCAATCGACTATGACGGAGTCTGGTTCTAGTTCCTCACCTCCTTCGTGTGTCGTCTGTTACCTGGACAAGTGCCACTGTTCTGTGCTTGTTAGACTGCCTGAAGCTTTATCTATGTATTGGAGCTTCTTTTCTCTCCTGGGCCTTGCAGTGTGTGATCGTACCTTCTCAATTCCAGATTGGATTACGAGGTTCTGCGGTGGTCCTAGGGGGTACGCGATGGGTGACAGGGATCCGGGTGGCACTGCTAGACAGGACCTGAAATGGGGGACGATCAGTGGGGCTCTCTTCCTTTGTTGGAATCGACAGGAGAGGGTTCGATGCTGTTGATTGGTTTTTATTATGTTTCAAGTCTTCTGTTGGAATGTTCGGGGTCTGAATGACCCAAATAAGCGCTGTCTTGTCAAATCTTTGGTATCTAAATATAAGGCCTCCGTCTTATGCCTCCAAGAGTCCAAAGTGGAATCGGTGTCACGCTCCTTTCTCAGGTCTTTCGCTGGGACGCACTACGACAAATGTATGTTCGTTAAGTCGATTGGAGCCTCCGGGGGATTGGTAACCTGTTGGTCCTCCAAAGTGTTCTCTTGCTCTGGGGCCCTACTGAGAAACCACTCTGTAACAGTGCAACTAACTCACATCCCCAGCGGGGCCTCCTTTTTTGTCACCAACGTGTATGGCCCTCCCTCGTGGGAGGGTAAGCCTGCGTTCTGTCGTGAGCTTGCCGACCTCAAAAAGGATTGTAAGGGGTTGTGGGTTCTGTGTGGGGACTTTAACCTCACCAGGAACCCCCTGGAAAGAAGAGGGAGAAGTGGATGTGTACGACTTATGTCCTTATTCTCTGATCTGATTAACGAGTTGGAGGTGCTGGACCTGCCATTAAGCAATCAGCAGTTCACTTGGTCCAACCTTCAAAGTAATCCCTCCCTGGCCAAGCTAGACCGCTTTCTTATCTCTACTGAGTGGGACCAGCGTTTCCCTCTCTCAAAAGTGGTAGTGGGACCGCGGATCACTTCTGATCACTCGCCTATCATCCTTTCCACCAGCCACAAACTTAACCCCCCCCGGTTTAGATTTGAGATGGTATGGCTCTCGAAGGAGGATTTCTGTTCAAAGGTACCAGATTGGTGGAATGAGATACCATCTAAGGGATCTAGCGTCCTTACGATAGTGGCTAGGCTGCGCCACTGTCGAAAACGGATCAAGGAATGGTGCTCCACGCACTTCTACAGTATCTCCCAAACAAAAAATAATCTCGCCAGCGAGATTCACCAATTGGATATGCTGGAGGAACGAGTGAATCTCTCCCCGCAGCTTTTGGAGAAGCGTGCGCAGCTTAAATCGCTCCTTAGAGGGGTGATGGTTGACGAAGAGACGTTATGGAAATCTCGTGCTAATCTCCGATGGTTGAAAGATGGAGACGGTAACACAAAATTTTTCCACTCCATAGCAAATGGAAGGAGACGACAGAACACCATTGGGGAAGTCGAAGCTAACGGGCGGACCTTTCGAAGAGAAGAAGAAAAAAGGGAGTATTTTTTTGAGTATTTCAAGGAGAGATTTGCCCCGACTAACCACCCCCGGGGGTCGGTAGGGGATTGGACCGAACTCTTTGGAAACCGAAAGATCAGCCATCCGGATCACCTCACTGTCCCTTTCTGCATGGAGGAAATTAGGAAAGCGACATTCCAACTGGGTTCGGATAAAGCACCGGGCCCAGACGGTTTCAATTTAGGCTTCTTCCAAAAATTCTGGGAGGTTGTTAAATTTGATTTGCTGAACATTTTCCTGGATCTATACAACGGCTCGATGAATTCGTCCCCTTTGGACTACTCCTTCATCTGCTTGGTCCCCAAGAGGGAGGGGGCTAACTCGGCTAATGACTTCAGGCCGATTAGCCTTATCAACGCGGTACAGAAAATTATATCCAAGGTCCTAGCCAACAGGTTGGAAGGGGTTATGAAGGAGGTCATTTCACCTGCTCAGTCTGCCTTCCTCAAAGGCAGATCCATACTGGACTCTTTTGCTACTGCCACTGAACTTGTCAGCTGGTGCTCCAAGGCTGGAGTAGAGGTGGTGGGGGTTAAAGCGGATTTTGAAAAAGCATATGACATGGTGATCTGGGATTTCCTTTTCCTGGCCCTGGCTGGAATTGGAGCTAACAACACGTGGTGTGAGTGGATCAAGCAATGTGTGTGCAATGCTAAGGTGGCTGCCCTTGTGAACGGGATACCCACGAAATGGATCAAGATGGGTCGGGGACTCAGACAGGGAGACCCCCTGTCCCCCTACCTGTTCATCTTGGTGGCGGAGGGACTAACCAGAATGACTGAGAAGGCGGTAAACAACAGGCTGCTAAGGGGAGTGGGACCCACTTCGGCCTCCAAAATATCTATCATCCAATACGCGGATGACACTATCTTCTTCTGCGATGCCAAAAGGAGCCAGATTAACAACCTACAGTTCATATGGAATCTCTTCGAATGGGCCTCCGGGTTGAAGGTGAACCGAAAGAAGACTGAACTCTTCTACCTGGGCACACAGGTCAGTAGGGGGAGGGGCCTTGCTGACTCATTAGGGTGTAAGCTGGGTAAGCTTCCTGTTCCATACTTGGGCCTTCCACTATCTGACAAACAGCTCCGAAAAGAAGACTGGTGGCAGGTCATTGGAAAGTTCGAGAAACGGATTGAGGGGTGGCAAGCTAAACTCCTATCCCAGGGTGGTAGATTGGTTTTGGTAAACTCGGTGTTATCGAATTTGCCTCTGTACTACTTTTCCATGTTTCGAGCCCCGAAATGGGTAGTTAGACGTCTAGAGGCGCTACGCAGAGCTTTCTTCTGGAAGGGGACGTCAAGTGTGGATGGCGGTCAGTGCCTGGTTAACTGGAAAACGGTTTGCAGGAGCACCTTAGAGGGGGGACTAGGGGTCCTGAACCTGGAAAGCATGAATACAGCGCTTCTAGTCAAGTGGTGGTGGAGATTTTTCTCGGAGGAGAGGCTGCTCTGGGGACCCCTGATTAAAGAAATTTACTATGGACGGAGAAAGCCGCTAAGAGAGGGAACCTCCTTCAGGCCGTTCTCACAATGGTGGCGCAACGTACTCGCGACTACAGATATCTTCAGATGTGGGATGTCATTTGAGCTTGGGGATGGGCGAGACATCTGTTTTTGGTCGGACATCTGGGCCGCCCAGGCACCACTCCGAACGCTCTACCCAGATGTCTTTGACTCTGTCAGGGGGAAGAAGTGCTTTGTGAGGGAGTGCTGGGGTGCGAATCGGTGGAAATGGAACTTTATCCTTCGGGGCTTCACCCCTGCCAACCTAGCTGCCACCGAGTCGGTTGGCCTACTTAAGGAATTAATTAATGACTGCTGCATCCTTCCCTCTAAGGATGTGGTGCGCTGGAGATGGGCCCAGCCCGGAAGCTTTTCGATCAAATCATCGTACCAATTCCTCCAGAACAGCGGTGTCTCGGATACGAGATTTAAGGAAATCTGGAAGATTAAAGTTCCCCTAAAGATAAAAATTTTTCTCTGGTTAATCCTTAGAGGGAAGATCCGAACCAAAGACAAACTGATTAAAAGGGGATGGACAGGGGACGGTAATTGTGTGCTGTGCCTGGAAGAAACTGAAACGGCAGACCACCTCTTTTTGGGCTGCCAGTACACCAGCAATATCCTTCACGGTTTCCTTCTCAACGCCAACCTCCGCAA
>CM054939.1:15121062-15206749 GCA_029168755.2 Tillandsia fasciculata | reverse complement strand
TGCCCCACACAACCAATCCACACAGCCCACATTGGGTCTGAAGTGAGCATCAAGCTCAGGGGAGTGTGTGAAACATCTTTCATATTAAACTCGAAGCCGAATTCTGAATTTTTCTTCTTTGGAACATTACATCAAACACCTTAGGGGCATCACTTATACACATTAATTAGACACCTAACTCCACATTTATTTTCTGCAACACAAGCACCCTAGGGCTCCCTCATTGGTAGGAAGCTTAAGCATGAAGTTCAGAGGTTACCTGAGGGTCTTGGCCGGTGCCCGGAGCGGCGGCGGCGGCGGCCGGAGGGGAGCTCGGGCCAAGTTCCATGGTGCAATCACAAAGAGGACCATCTTACTTTTTGTGTGCATTTTGACAAACCAAGATGATGGAACTTCTCTAGGGGTTGTCTAAGACCAACCGGGTCGAGGCCGGCGGCGAGAGGCGACGCCGGCGGCGGCGGAGCTTCCTCGGCCACCACAATGGTGCAAGACCAGAGAAAAAAACCCCACGTTAAATACTACATGCAACATGGTAGGAAGCTTCTAAATGATCCTACACACTCACCCAGGTCGCTGGTCGGCGGCAGCCAGCGCCGGCGACGCGCGGCGTCGGAGTTCACTCGAGCTCGGTGAAGACAAGGATGCTCTAATGGCGGATTTCGGCCGGTGGGGCCTGGGCCGGTGCAAGATGGACCATAGTGGTCCCCTCGGTCCCCAGATGCTTGCTGAGGAGTTTTCCGGCGGCGGGGGCGCGCGCGGCGCCGGGCGGAGCACATCCGGCGATGATGCATTATTGGACGGTTCTAGGGCTCCATGGATCTCCATGGATTCTTCACCGATCCACTCCATACTTCGGGAGAGGCTTACAGTCACCGAGAAGAGATGATCCAACGGATCTGATCCCGACTTCAACGGTCGGATGAAGGTGGCGCCCATCGACGGCTGAAAACGATAATTCCGGCGATAACTCACTCCCGTCGGCGACCGAGACGTCGATGGCGGCTAAAACTTCACAGTCACGATCCCCTCCATGTCAGGAACACTCTACATGGGTCTAAGGGTCAAACAAAATCAAAAGATTTCAATCCTCTCACCTTGCCGAGAAAGAAAGAGATGGTGGCCGCGGCGGCGCACGGCGGAGCTGAGCGCCGGGATCACCTCGGCTGGGTTGCTGCTTCACAGAGAAGTCCTCAGTTGAGGTTTAAGTCCAACCTAATCCTCCAAAAACACCTCCATGAACCCAACCCGAGAGCGCCTTCTTTCAATACTTTGTCTTCTCGGGTTGCTCCGGCGACGGGACGGCGGCGGAGCACCATGCGACGGTTGGGAGGAATGGAGGGAAGGTGTCGGTTACAGAGAAAGGTGAAGGGGTGGCTTCGGGTGTGAGGGGATTCCGAGAGCCACAAACCGAAGGGTTTGTTATAGTGCATTAATGCACAATTGCTAAAAACACCCTCAACTACGGAATTTAAGACCTAAGTCCTTCACTAAAATATTCATTTCGCATCTCAGTCCCTCCCTATAAGGTGGCACAATTTCCGAGGCATAAAATCCTGGGTTTACGCGCAAAATACACCATTTTTCGCTGTATTTCACGTATTTCGAGGAGTTTCGGTCGTCAGAACGAAAAATGGATTTCGCCGTTGCGTCCGGAACGTCGAAATCTTCAAGGTAGCGATTTTAGTTTTTCGACGCGACGTCCAGATTAATCTTCGTTCCATAAAAACTGTCCCATTTTACAGTTTTCACGCTTTTCGAGATTCCAGAATCGCCAAACACAATTTTCGACTGTGCCATCGCGTTCAGAACATCGAAAATAGCTAGAATTGACTACTCAAATCACTGAATTAGGAGTCTGGATAGTAAATTGGCCAACGTTAGTCCAAGAGGATAATAAAATTAAGGTCTACTGTTCATGAACAGTGATGACTTAAGTCACGGTGCGCAGGAACACTGTTCCATTGGTCGCGACTAATTGCCCTCTTCTTCTTTGAATTCCGGAAGATCCGACCGTCGGATCAAAAAGTGTTAAATATGAAAATCGCTCGATTCGACGAGACGATCGCAATGGTCAACTCGATTTCCAAGATCATGTTCGGATTGGAAATTAGCCTTTTTGCCTCGTAAATCGTGCAACGAGCACTATGGCAATTGTCCACTAAGGTCAAAATAGGTCTCCTAGAATCAAGGTCAACCCAAAAATCGCCCTGGAATTTATTTATTAAATTTTTAAATTCAGGTTACTACATCACTCACCACTTTAAGAAGTTTCGTCCCGAAACTTAAACTTAACTAATCCACTATTAAGCCTCTAACAGGTTCACTGTAGTGACAATCAGTCACAAAATATCAACAATCCCAAGGCTACCATTTTAGACCCAATCTGATATACCCCATCACAGGGCAGAGTATTTCTCAATTCTTTCGAAAGTACGTTGTCTGCAGCCAACGTGCTTACCAAAAGAAAGGCGAAATACCACAAATCTGTCGCCAACAACTTGTTGTGGACACCACTCACAGCTGAAGGTACATCACATACCTTCCTTCACAGTCTCTTTGCCGATGATATAACTTCTAAGTTCCCAACTTACTGTACCAAAACCCAGCGCTCTCACGTGACACGAGTCATCCTAGGGTTCGTTCCTAGCCAAACCTAGACTTCGTATTCCTATTTCTCTGATACCATCTAATCTGTCACGCCCCGAGTTCAAAAACCAGCGTCTAAATTTTTTTTTTTTTTTTTTTTTTAAATCAGAGTTGCAAATCAGCCAGGGCAATAACAGACCGCCACATATATAGAAGAGTCCCAATCCCACTGGGGATTGAGCCTTTTCTATATATGCACGGCTAGCTTGGCAATCAATCAGAGTACTAACTACGTACAAAGAATAATACAAATTAACTTTTACAATAACTTTACATCTTATAACTTTTTTTCCAATTACAAAATCTTTCAACTTTAAACTCTTTAACTAAGTACACGGCTGTCCAGGGTCGAACATCTATCTCGATACCTCGCCAATTCGTCCCGACATCTCAACACCCGCTCGACCTGAAAAACAGTCACCCGAGGGTGTGAGACACACCGGAGTGTATCCCAGTGGGCACGACGAGCCGAGAAATAGCAGATCGTACCTACTGGTATACAATACTAGAGGATAGTAATAAATCAGGGGTTAGGGTAAAGCAGATATATAACTGGTGCTATAAGGAAAGCATAACTCACAATATAGATACAAGTATAGGAGATAATTTTAGCAGAATTAAAGCAGGATAAAAGCAGGTTAAGTTAGAGCAGGGTAACATAACTAAGAACTATAGTCAAGGCATCAAGGAATTAGGACAATCAGCAATGTAACAAAGGCATCAAAGAAACATGATAAAGCAACTTAACAACACATGCATCAAATAAATGAAACACAAAGACCCAATTACCAGTCACCTTTGGTTCCACAAAACCCTCAGGCGAATTTGCCCATCTGGCACTCTCTGATTGACATTTCCCCCACAAGGGTCACGGGTTGCTATTGCTAACCACTTTACCGGTAAAGAACAATGTCCACGGGGAGCGACCCCGGCAATGTTCGTGACGTACAACAGTGCGGGCGATCAAATGCAAATGCTCAACTGGCGGTCCACTGACCGGGTAATCGGCTACAAGCTGGGAAATCCCCACTGGGATGCAAGGGCAAAATCAACTGAATCTCAACTCTCATGCAGGAACACTCAGCAACGAAATAGTAAATCTCAGCTCATATGCAAGATCAAGGCAAATCTCTCTCAACAGAAGCTCACAGATAAACTCAACTCAACAACACCAATCAACCAAATGATACAAAACTTAAACACATATTTTTAAGAAAACTGTTTTGAAAAGTCCAAACCTCGAAGAGCGTTGCCCTCGTCCTATCAAACAAGAACAGACTCAGACGACACTACGAAGCTTGGGTTTCCAAACCTCGCAGAGCAATTGCCTTTGTCCTATCAAACAAGAACAGACTCCGGCGACCCTACGAAGCTCGGTAAAAACATCAGTTGATTAAATCTATGTGTTCAGCAGTGTATCATTTGATCGACAGGACAAACAGGCTCACCAATCAAACATGGAAATGTTCCAAGATAAGATATATATATCAGAGGCACTATGAATAATCAAGTGAGGCAGAATAGAACTGATAACAGGCATAGCTCAACATCTAACAACCAATCAGGCAGACTAACCCCTTATGCAACTAAACACATGTTTTTAAGAAAACTTTTGAAAACAATAGGTTTTTGGGTCCCAAACCTCGTAGAGCGTTGCCCTTGTCCTATCAAACAAGAACAGACTCAGGCTACCCTACAAGGCTTGGTAAAAACACTTATTTTAGAAGATCATGTATTTAGCAGCATAACAGGCGAACAACAAGGGAGCAGGCTCAAATATCAGATGACCAAACAGGCATGACAACGTATAGAGCAATGATATAACCACTGGAAATAACCAATCATCAGATATGGTAAAGATCACTAAAGAAGATCATAATCAGCATAAAGTAGGCATAAAGTAGCGGACAACTGAATCAAAGAAAAGGCAGACTCAAGCATTAATAGATCGATATAATAATCAAGCATAGGAGTGCAACTAATGACCAACTAGTCAAAGCAATAAATATCACAATCAAAGGCAGACAGGCTCAAATATAATCTAGATTAACAAAAACAGGAGTCCAACCAATACCGTACACCGAGGGCCGAAATGATAAAGCCCGGACCGAAGATAACCCACCTGACAGTGCGCAGGCGAACCCTTGACTCCAACTGGACGCTCGAAGACTGTGCCAACCTAGATCAAGATTATGTTATGTTATTTTCAAACTCTTGTCGCTAACTTGATCATTTTAATTACTTAGACATTCATGTCTGACGACAACACGTGGACCAATTTAATCTGATATTCATCTTTGGTGAAATTACCAAATTGCCCCTCCCGGGAATCCCTTTGGCTTTCCGGGAGATTCAGGCTTCAAAACTTAGCCGCTGGATTCCTAACAAAAGTTTAGGAATCATTAAAGCAGTTTACTAAACAGTATACAATGTGGACTTTGCGTTCAAACCCCTAGGTTTCTTAATTTTACACTTTTAATACCGTTTTGAGCGCTGTTTTCTCTTGTTCTTCCAAACCAGAAGTCCGATGACAACGCCGTAAGTTTCAGCGTGTCCGTTATGACATGACGAAGCTCGTGCTCACCATTTGGGAGCAGCACGAGACCCAAGGAAAACTTTGGCCCATAAAGTTCTTCTCCAACATAGCCAAAATGCATTTTTGTTTCTCCGGGGCTTCAAACACCAAATCTGACGCGAGCACCGCGTCCAGTGACCCCAAAATAGCTAGGAATGCACTGTCACGGCTTCGCCAACAGCCCGGAACTTAGTTTTGTTCCAACATTATCGTTTTAGGTTGATTTTGCTACAACTTTTAATCCGATCGTCAAACAGACGAACTTTGTATATGAAAGTGACTCTGGACAGTGCCAATACCCTAGGGCTCACCCCAGTTCCAGTCCAAAATCAATGGATCAACTAGATCCGAGTTCCTCGCTCTCTAACACTTCCACCATGCCCCACACACCAATCCACACAGCCAACATTGGGTCTGAAGTGAGCATCAAGCTCAGGGGAGTGTGTGAAACATCTTTCATATTAAACTCGAAGCCGAATTCTGAATTTTTCTTCTTTGGAACATTACATCAAACACCTTAGGGGCATCACTTATACACATTAATTAGACACCTAACTCCACATTTATTTTCTGCAACACAAGCACCCTAGGGCTCCCTCACTTGGGTAGGAAGCTTAAGCATGAAGTTCAGAGGTTACCTGAGGGTCTTGGCCGGTGCCCGGAGGCGGCGGCGGCGGCGGCCGGAGGGGAGCTCGGGCCAAGTTCCATGGTGCAATCACAAAGATGGACCATCTTACTTTTCTGTGGCATTTTGACCAAACCAAGATGATGGAACTTCTCTAGGGGTTGTCTAAGACCAACCTGGGTCGATGGCCGGCGGCGAGAGGCGACGCCGGCGGCGGCGGAGCTTCCTCGGCCACCACAATGGTGCAAGACCAGAGAAAAAGAACCCCACGTTAAATACTACATGCAACATGGTAGGAAGCTTCTAAATGATCCTACACACTCACCCAGGTCGCTGGTCGGCGGCAGCCATGTCACGCCCCCGGGGGTTTTTGAGTCAATTGAAGCGGAAAGTCGTGTCTATTTTTTTTTTTCTTTAATAAGGTAACATAAACCTTCAACCCCGGTGCGTGCCAGACCGCCACATACACAAATTCACTCTGTCCACGGACAGAGTCTCCTTTGTATATGCACGGCGTCTCATTTACACATGTCATTCAATCACAAATATCATACATCAATCACCAACCAACAACCATACAGTAGACATACACCAAGTTCAGAGTTTAAATCATTTAACTAAAGCATACCATTTAAGCGGCATCAATATTTGGAAAGGATAAAACCCAGAGTTGTAAAACCCGTGCCCACACGGCACTTCCTTTTGAGAAAACATTTTCGCAACCCTTTATCTTATCATGAAAACATGCCGCGGATGAAAACATAAGAAAACGCACTACTAGTAATATGAAACATAAAGGGTCACCTCATCCACAGTGCTAGCTAATACATGTCCACAAATAAAGTAATCCACAAGCAACTAAAAATAGCATAAAGAGGAAATGAGTCATAAATACGATAACCAAGAGTCCGACTACGACCCTCACGACGCAGTCCCACCGCCATCCCGGCTAACGCACCTAGGAATACCTGTCACGGAGTGGGTAAAGTCAGTGACAAACAAAGTAGATGTGTAACAATATCAAGAGGGGAAAAATCATACGAACACACCGAATACACCGTAACCTTTCGTTAGACACCTGCACATTAATTAATTTAACCTGGGCACCAATCCCCAGATCACCTGTCGGGGAGACGGAAATCTCCCCTCGTGCACAAACACCTACTTTGATGCTCTTACCCCTTTCGCGGTGCTGGTGCAACACCTCAGCTGGCGCGAAGAGGTCCCCGCTTGCACCGTTACCTTTGCGGGGCACACGGGTCATAAAGACCACTCTTCCGGAAAAGTACACCCATGCGGAGGCCAATCCGCCTGTGTACGTGCAGCATCCGAAACCGGATTGCCAAGATTGGCGTGTAGTGGGCACCGCGACCGCAGCCGCACAATTATTAGATAAACAACATTAATCGAAAGGTTAAACTATCCATCTACTTTGTTAGGTAATTTAAGGAGTACTTTTAATGATGATAGATGCACTTACAGCACCGGTTGCACTCATCGCAACCGTACCCACCTTATTGGAGAGAAATCGGAACACCAATATCCTTCGCGCTCTCCCGCTGTGTACCCGGACCTAAGAACAGTCCGCACGGATAAACTATGGTCAAAACACATACTAACACCTTGAAAACGGAAAACCCCACACCTTACATTTTAACGAAAAAGAACCCGGCACCGTCCGGTCGCAAAACGGACTTTCGCCCGCACCGCCGTCGCCGCCCGTCGGAGCCCCGCGCGGCTCGGACCCGCGCGGCGGGCTCCGCGGGCGGTGCCCGAGCGGCGCCCGCGCGGCCCCCGGGCGGGCCCGGCGGCGCCCGCGCGGCGCCCGCGCGGGTGCGGGCCCGCGCGGCGCCCGTGCGGCGCCCGCGCGGGTGCAAGCCCGCGCGGCGCCGCGCGGGTGGAGCCCCGCGCGGCGCCCGCGCGGATGCGGGCCCGCGCGGGTGCCCGCGCGGGCGGGGCCCCGCGCGGACGCGGGCCCGCGCGGGCGGGCCCGCGCGGCGCACCGCGCGGTGCCCGCGCGGGCAGCCCGCGCGGGCGGGGCCCGCGCGGCGCCCGCGCGGGTCGCCCACGCGGCGCCCCGCGCGGCGGGGCCGCCCCCCGCGCGACGCCCGCACGGGTCGCCCGTGCGGCGCCGCGCGCGGGTTCGCCCGTGCGTCGCGCGATCCGTGCGCCTTCCCCGTGCACGATTAATTTTATTTTATTTTATTTTATTTATCTACTCCGCAAAACTAACAACAAAGATAGTTGGAAAAGCCCCAAATAATTTTCTAAAAATTATTTGCTCACCGAGGATTGTTGGGAGGGTCGCCCGGTCTCGTTCTTGCCTTCGAGTCGACGTTTGGGGCGATCGGCTCCTTCCCTTTTCCTTTTCCTTTCTCCGGTTAAGGTTCTTTTCTTTCTTTGGGGTCTCGGTACGTACGAAAGAGGAGGGTTTGGGGAGGCGGAGAAATAAAAATAGGGTTTGCTCGGTAAGCGGGGAAATAAATACCCTATTTATTTATCCTTGCATTCCCTTTCCGCATACGCACCGTCAAAATCCCTTTCGGGTATTTTGACCCGATTAATTAATTTACCAATTAATTAATCCCTACCGATCCGATTAATTAATTTACCAATTAATTAATCCCTACCGATCCGATTAATTAATTTACCAATTAATTAATCCCCACCGATAACCCTATTTAATTAATCGTTTAATTATTATCCTCACCGTCAATTCCCCAAATTGATCGTTAATTTCTTTATTTACGTATGTAGGAACCTATAATCCCCCGATTCTGTTTCTCAAGAGAATATCCAACTGACGAGATATTTCTCAACTTTAAATCCTGACCACCGATTAATTAATCACCTTTATTAATTAATCTTGGGAAATCAAATTCCCAGTTGGATTCCAATTACCCGGATATTTAAATCTCAAATATCCGATTCCCGGTCACCGATTATTTAACCACCTTTATTAAATAATCAAGGGAAAAAAACCAACTCCCAACTTAAATATCCGGATTTTATCTCTTATTCAATCCGTGAGATAAAATCCCTTAATTCAAATCCCTTAACTAAAAATATCCTGATTTTATCCCTTCCCAATCCATGAGATAAAATCCCATACTTTTCAATTAAATATCCTGATTTTTATCCCTCTCTTATCCATGAGATAAAAGTCCCACCGATTTAAATCCTACAATTAATTCGTACGTAGGAGGATTTAAATTTCGTCACCGGATAATTAATTAATTAATTAATTAATTATCCTTACGAGATGACCCACCTTATCTATTTCGGGTGCAAGTTATTTTGCACGGTTTCCGATGCGCGACTAATAACCGCATCGCTAAGGACCCCGTTCCGGGAGATCCCGATATCGGATTTCGAATCCGATCGCACCGTCGGTCATCGTTTTTCGCGCCCTATCGCAGAAAAATACACACACCTCGCCCGGCCGACTTTCAAAAATTAAATAATTTTATTCCGCTTAAGGCCTAAGCGATTACATGTGAGTTCGAAAATGCCCCAAAGGGTCGGGTCACTACACCACTCACACTTTATAAAAAGTTTCGTCCCGAAACTTAAACTCAAACCTCACTTAAACAACTCGGGAAAACATTCCCTCATCTTTGATTCCAGTTCCCACGTCGCCTCGCGCTCTTCGTGGTTGCTCCACTGGACTTTCACATAGGGGATCGTTCGGTTGCGTAGCTTCTTGTCCTCTCTTGCCAAAATCCGCACCGGCGTCTCCTCGACGCTCAAGTCCTCCCGCAGCTCAATGGTGGAGGCATCCAAGGCATGAGAGGGGTCTGCCAGGTACTTTCGGAGCATCGAAACGTGGAACACGTTGTGGACTCGTTCGAGGTTCGGGGGCAGGGCCAACCGGTACGCCACCGGTCCTACGCGCTCCAGGATTTCGAACGGTCCCACGTATCGGGGGCTCAACTTCCCCTTTATGCCGAAGCGTCGGTTCCCCTTGGAGGGTGAAACCCTGAGCAGCACGTGCTCGCCCACCATGAATTCTAAGTCTCGGCGTCTGTTATCTGCATAGCTTTTCTGTCTGCTTTGGGCGGTCAGCAGCCTTTGTTTAATCAAACGCACCTTTGCTTCGGTCTCTTCCACCAGATCTGGGCCCAGAAACTTTCGCTCACCTAAGTCATCCCAGCATATCGGAGACCGACAGCGGCGCCCGTACAGGGCCTCGTACGGCGCCATCTGAATACTGGCCTGGTAACTGTTGTTGTAGGCAAATTCTACCAGGGGCAGACACCGTGCCCACCCTTCGCCCAAGTCCAGAACGCATGCTCGAAGCATGTCTTCCACGATCTGTATCACCCGCTCCGATTGCCCATCGGTTTGCGGATGAAAAGCTGTGCTGAAGTGCAACTTGGTCCCCATCGCTTGTTGCAAACTTCGCCAAAAGTTCGACACAAAACGTGTGTCTCTGTCCGACGTGATGGATGTCGGTACACCGTGCAACCTTACTATCTCATCGAGGTACGTTTGCGCCAGTCGTTCCCGGGTCCATGTCGTGTGTATGGGCAAAAAGTGGGCCGATTTCGTCAAACGGTCCACGATCACCCATATCGCATCGTGTCCCTGTGGCGATCTCGGGAAACCGGTCACAAAATCCATGGTAATCATGTCCCATTTCCACTCGGGAATCGGTAAAGGTTGCAATTTCCCCGCCGGCCGTTGATGTTCGGCCTTTACCCGTTGGCACACTAAGCAGTGAGCCACGAATCGGGTCACGTCTTCCTTCATTTTGGGCCACCAGAAGGTTTGCTTGACGTCCTTGTACATCTTGGTTCCTCCGGGATGCGCCGCATACGGGGCAGTATGCGCCTCCCGTAGGATTTCTTCCTTGAGTTCCGACAGATCCGGTACGCAGATTCGTCCGCGAAATCGTATCGCACCGTCGGAGCTCACCACGAAGTCGCCCTCCTTGTCGGCAGTTATTCTACTTCGCACCAGCTGGAGTTGATTATCTGTCGTTTGGCCTTCGAGAATCCTGTCCAGCAGAGTAGGTCTGACCACTAGCGTCAGAAGTTGGGCGACCGTCCCTGCAGGTACCACCTCTAGTCTCAATCGCGAGAACTCCGCGATTAGACTATCCTGCTGCGTAATGGCGCTTACATCCGCTTCCGCGGCCTGTCCTTTGCGACTCAGGGCGTCGGCCACCACGTTGGCCTTTCCCGGGTGGTAGTGGATCGTCAGATCGTAATCCTTTAACAGCTCAAGCCACCGCCTTTGTCGCAAATTTAGTTCCCTTTGGGTGAATAGGTACTTGAGGCTCTTATGATCTGAGTACACATTACAGTGTGCCCCGTACAGGTAGTGCCTCCAGAGCTTGAGCACAAACACCACCGCTGCGAGTTCCAAATCATGCACGGGGTAGTTCCGCTCGTAGTCCTTGAGCTGCCTTGATGCATAGGCGATTACCTTCCCCCGTTGCATGAGTACTCCACCCAATCCATTTCGCGACGCGTCGCAGTACACTTCGTAATCCTCCCCAGGTTCTGGCAGGGCGAGGATCGGAGCCCGCGTCAACCTGTCCTTGAGCTCCTCGAAGCTTCTTTGACACTTGTCCGTCCAGACAAACTTTTCCCCCTTTTTCGTCAAACGGGTTAAGGGGGTGGCTATTTTGGAGAAACCCTCCACAAAGCGCCGGTAGTACCCGGCCAAACCCAGGAAACTTCGAATTTCCGTCACCGTGGTCGGTCGGGGCCAGTCAGTCACCGAATCCACCTTCTTTGGGTCTACCGCGACTCCAGCCGCCGAAATTACATGCCCCAAGAAACCGACCTCACGGAGCCAAAACTCACACTTTTTGAGTTTGGCATACAGTTTCTGTTCCCGAAGGGTCTGGAGGACTGTGCGCAGGTGGTCCTCGTGTTCCTCATCGGTGCGCGAGTAGATGAGGATGTCGTCAATGAAGACCACTACGAACAAATCCAGGAAGGGCTTGAATACCCTGTTCATCATGTCCATGAACACCGCCGGGGCATTTGTGAGCCCGAACGGCATCACCGTAAACTCGTAATGGCCATAACGAGTACGGAAAGCTGTCTTGGGGATGTCCTCCCCCTTGACCCGGACTTGATGATAGCCCGACTGCAGGTCGATTTTTGAGAACACCGTCGCCCCCCGCAACTGGTCAAATAGATCATCGATCCTTGGAAGGGGGTACTTGTTCTTGATCGTCACCTTATTTATCTCCCGGTAATCGATACACAACCGGAGACTTCCGTCCTTCTTCCTCACAAACAGGACGGGCGCGCCCCAAGGTGACGCGCTTGGTCTGATGAATCCCTTGTCCAGAAGGTCCTCCAACTGTGCCTTGAGTTCCTTCAGTTCCGCGAAGGCCATCCTGTACGGTGCCTTCGTGATGGGCTTGGTGCCGGGGAGTAGTTCAATTGGAAAGTCCACCTCTCGTTCCGGCGGCATTCCCGGTAGCTCTGCCGGAAATACGTCCGGGAATTCCCCTACTACGGGAATTTCTGTGGGTGAGGGGACGGGTCGGGTAGTTAGATCTACCGAGGCCAGATAGGCTACGCACCCGCCCTCCATCAATTTCCTCACCACGGGACCGCTGAACCTGATCTGGGAAGCGGCCCCGTGCTACATGACAGCCCATCGGGTTTCCGGTTGCAAGGCATAGGGCGACGCCTATTTATTCCCTGCATAGCCCTCTATGGGCCCCGGACCCACCGGATTTCCTAGACTTCGAAACCGCCCACGTGTTTTGGCCGGGGGAGGTTTCGCCTAACGCCTACTGATCCTAATGGGGGGGGAGAAGAGAGAAAGTCTAACAAATGTATCTGGCTAAGGTGTAGTCGGCTGTAGAAAGGAAAAAGAATAAAAGATCGAACGGTAATCACCTGCTGTCACTAAGTCTGGGACGCCGCATCCCCTGCCGCAGTGTCCCGGGGAGTCCGCCCGCAGTCCCTGGGCCAGCGTCGTACTGCGTGCTGGGGAGGAATTTTGACGTCCGAAGAATCTGAGGGGTCCGAGGGGTCTGATGGATCTGCGGGTTCCCGGTTGTCGGGCGGATCCCTTGGCTGAACGGGAACCGCAGCGCTGTCTGGTTCCTTCTGTGGTGGTGGCGTAGGGGCGGCGGCGGCGGCCCTCTGGGGGCAAGCGTCACGAGTGTGATCCGGCAACCCGCAATGGTTGCAATAATGATGCCTCCATGTGCACTCCGCTACCGGGTGAGCACCCTGGCAGATCACGCATGGTCCCTGGGATGGTCTCGCGTCCTCCGCTGGAGCCTGTCCCTCCTTTCGCGCCCCCTTGGTGGTCCCCTTCCTCGGTTTTCTTGGGCGGGGTCCCCTTGGGGAGCGGGTGTAGCAGTCCTCTCCGTCCTCCTCGCTCGCGGCGCCGGGGGTCTGGTGACCCCTGGTTTCCAAGGGCAGTCGTATCGGTTATGGCCCGGCCTGCCACACCGATAGCAATGATCATATCTCCACGGACATTCTGTCACCTGGTGCGTTCCTACGCAAATAGGGCAAGGTCTCCCAAGCGGTCTGGGCTCCGCCCTCACCATCCTCACGAAATCGCTTTCCGTCCTCGGGCGCTTGGGTGCCGGGCCCCCGTCGGACCCGGATAGGCAACCCTTTCTCGCGCGCGCGCCTCGGCTAGTTCCTGCTCTGCTCGCAGGGCTAACATTACTGCCTCGTTGAAGGTGGGGAACTCTGCCGGCGGCCTTCCCCAACGGATATCGGTCCTGGCGCCCCGCTGGGCGTGGTCAGCGCCCTCAAAATCTCGGATCAGTAGACCCAGTCGCTCCGTAAGGGTCAGCATGTGTCCTGCGATATCACGCAGCTGGTTCAGGAGTAAACGGTTGGCTGCCGCTGCGGGATCCATCTGCTTGTCACGAAACGATTAGTACTGGGTGGCCGAACACTGGCCGTCGGCTGCTGTAGACAAAGAAACCGTGTCAATCCTATGGTTACAACCCTAGCACACCGTTTCACGAATTCACCTATGTTACGTCCCCATTTCCCCGTACTCTCACGTACTACACCTATACCTTGGTTATCTCATTTCCAACTTGCTTGTGGCTCCTAGCACTGTGGACACAAAACACGTCTACTATGGTTGTGGTTGTATTGTCTCTGATACCATTTAATCTGTCACGCCCCCGGGGGTTTTTGAGTCAATTGAAGCGGAAAGACGTGTCTATTTTTTTTTTTCTTTAATAAGGTAACATAAACCTTCAACCCCGGTGCGTGCCAGACCGCCACATACACAAATTCACTCTGTCCACGGACAGAGTCTCCTTTGTATATGCACGGCGTCTCATTTACACATGTCATTCAATCACAAATATCATACATCAATCACCAACCAACAACCATACAGTAGACATACACCAAGTTCAGAGTTTAAATCATTTAACTAAAGCATACCATTTAAGCGGCATCAATATTTGGAAAGGATAAAACCCAGAGTTGTAAAACCCGTGCCCACACGGCACTTCCTTTTGAGAAAACATTTTCGCAACCCTTTATCTTATCATGTAAACATGCCGCGGATGAAAACATAAGAAAACGCACTACTAGTAATATGAAACATAAAGGGTCACCTCATCCACAGTGCTAGCTAATACATGTCCACAAATAAAGTAATCCACAAGCAACTAAAAATAGCATAAAGAGGAAATGAGTCATAAATACGATAACCAAGAGTCCGACTACGACCCTCACGACGCAGTCCCACCGCCATCCCGGCTAACGCACCTAGGAATACCTGTCACGGAGTGGGTAAAGTCAGTGACAAACAAAGTAGATGTGTAACAATATCAAGAGGGAAAAATCATACGAACACACCGAACACACCGTAACCTTTCGTTAGACACCTGCACATTAATTTAACTTAACCTGGGCACCAATCCCCAGATCACCTGTCGGGGAGACGGAAATCTCCCCTCGTGCACAAACACCTACTTTGATGCTCTTACCACTTTCGCGGTGCTGGTGCAACACCTCAGCTGGCGCGAAGAGGTCCCCGCTTGCACCGTTACCTTTGCGGGGCACACGGGTCATAAGGACCACTCTTCCGGAAAAGTACACCCATGCGGAGGCCAATCCGCCTGTGTACGTGCAGCATCCGAAACCGGATTGCCAAGATTGGCGTGTAGTGGGCACCGCGACCGCAGCCGCACAATTATTAGATAAACAACATTAATCGAAAGGTTAAACTATCCATCTACTTTGTTAGGTAATTAAGGAGTACTTTTAATGATGATAGATGCACTTACAGCACCGGTTGCACTCATCGCAACCGTACCCACCTTATTGGAGAGAAATCGGAACACCAATATCCTTCGCGCTCTCCCGCTGTGTACCCGGACCTAAGAAAAGTCCGCACGGATAAACTATGGTCAAAACACATACTAACACCTTGAAAACGGAAAACCCCACACCTTACATTTAACGAAAAAGAACCCGGCACCGTCCGGTCGCAAAACCGGACTTTCGCCCGCACCGCCGTCGCCGCCCGTCGGAGCCCCGCGCGGCTCGGACCCGCGCGGCGGGCTCCGCGGGCGGTGCCCGAGCGGCGCCCGCGCGGCCCCCGCGCGGGCGGAGCCCCGCGCGGCGCCCGCGCGGGTGCGGGCCCGCGCGGCGCCCGTGCGGCGCCCGCGCGGGTGCAAGCCCGCGCGGCGCCGCGCGGGTGGAGCCCCGCGCGGCGCCCGCGCGGATGCGGGCCCGCGCGGGTGCCCGCGCGGGCGGGGCCCCGCGCGGAGCCCGCGCGGACGCGGGCCGCGCGGGCGGGGCCCCGCGCGGCGCACCGCGCGGTGCCCGCGCGGTAGCCGCGCGGGCGGGGCCCGCGCGGCGCACCGCGCGGTGCCCGCGCGGGCGCGGGCCCGCGCGGCGCCCCGCGGGCGCCCGCGCGGGCACAGCCCGCGCGGCGCCCGCGCGGGTCGCCCACGCGGCGCCCCGCGCGGCGGGGCCGCCCCCGCGCGACGCCCGCACGGGTCGCCCGTGCGGCGCCGCGCGCGGGTTCGCCCGTGCGTCGCGCGATCCGTGCGCCTTCCCGTGCACGATTAATTTTATTTTATTTTATTTTATTTATCTACTCCGCAAAACTAACAACAAAGATAGTTGGAAAAGCCCCAAATAATTTTCTAAAAATTATTTGCTCACCGAGGATTGTTGGGAGGGTCGCCCGGTCTCGTTCTTGCCTTCGAGTCGACGTTTGGGGCGATCGGCTCCTTCCCTTTTCCTTTTCCTTTCTCCGGTTAAGGTTCTTTTCTTTCTTTGGGGTCTCGGTACGTACGAAAGAGGAGGGTTTGGGGAGGCGGAGAAATAAAAATAGGGTTTGCTCGGTAAGCGGGGAAATAAATACCCTATTTATTTATCCTTGCATTCCCTTTCCGCATACGCACCGTCAAAATCCCTTTCGGGTATTTTGACCCGATTAATTAATTTACCAATTAATTAATCCCTACCGATCCGATTAATTAATTTACCAATTAATTAATCCTACCGATCCGATTAATTAATTTACCAATTAATTAATCCCCACCGATAACCCTATTTAATTAATCGTTTAATTATTATCCTCACCGTCAATTCCCCAAATTGATCGTTAATTTCTTTATTTACGTATGTAGGAACCTATAATCCCCCGATTCTGTTTCTCAAGAGAATATCCAACTGACGAGATATTTCTCAACTTTAAATCCTGACCACCGATTAATTAATCACCTTTATTAATTAATCTTGGGAAATCAAATTCCCAGTTGGATTCCAATTACCCGGATATTTAAATCTCAAATATCCGATTCCCGGTCACCGATTATTTAACCACCTTTATTAAATAATCAAGGGAAAAAAAAACCAACTCCCAACTTAAATATCCGGATTTTATCTCTTATTCAATCCGTGAGATAAAATCCCTTAATTCAAATCCCTTAACTAAAAATATCCTGATTTTATCCCTTCCCAATCCATGAGATAAAATCCCATACTTTTCAATTAAATATCCTGATTTTTATCCCTCTCTTATCCATGAGATAAAAGTCCCACCGATTTAAATCCTACAATTAATTCGTACGTAGGAGGATTTAAATTTCGTCACCGGATAATTAATTAATTAATTAATTAATTATCCTTACGAGATGACCCACCTTATCTATTTCGGGTGCAAGTTATTTTGCACGGTTTCCGATGCGCGACTAATAACCGCATCGCTAAGGACCCCGTTCCGGGAGATCCCGATATCGGATTTCGAATCCGATCGCACCGTCGGTCATCGTTTTTCGCGCCCTATCGCAGAAAAATACACACACCTCGCCCGGCCGACTTTCAAAAATTAAATAATTTTATTCCGCTTAAGGCCTAAGCGATTACATGTGAGTTCGAAAATGCCCCAAAGGGTCGGGTCACTACAAGCCAGCGCCGGCGACCCGCGGCGGCGGAGTTCACTCGAGCTCGGTGAAGACAAGGATGCTCTAATGGCGGATTTCGGCCGGTGGGGCCTGGGCCGGTGCAAGATGGACCATAGTGGTCCCCTCGGTCCCCAGATGCTTGCTGAGGAGTTTTCCGGCGGCGGGGGCGCGCGGCGGCGCCGGGCGGAGCACATCCGGCGATGATGCATTATTGGCCGGTTCTAGGGCTCCATGGATCTCCATGGATTCTTCACCGATCCACTCCATACTTCGGGAGAGGCTTACAGTCACCGAGAAGAGATGATCCAACGGATCTGATCCCGACTTCAACGGTCGATGAAGGTGGCGCCCATCGACGGCTGAAAACGATAATTCCGGCGATAACTCACTCCCGTCGGCGACCGAGACGTCGATGGCGGCTAAAACTTCACAGTCACGATCCCCTCCATGTCAGGAACACTCTACATGGGTCTAAGGGTCAAACAAAATCAAAAGATTTCAATCCTCTCACCTTGCCGAGAAAGAAAGAGATGGTGGCCGCGGCGGCGCACGGCGGAGCTGAGCGCCGGGATCACCTCGGCTGGGTTGCTGCTTCACAGAGAAGTCCTCAGTTGAGGTTTAAGTCCAACCTAATCCTCCAAAACACCTCCATGAACCCAACCCGAGAGCGCCTTCTTTCAATACTTTGTCTTCTCGGGTTGCTCCGGCGACGGGACGGCGGCGGAGCACCATGCGACGGTTGGGAGGAATGGAGGGAAGGTGTCGGTTACAGAGAAAGGTGAAGGGGTGGCTTCGGGTGTGAGGGGATTCCGAGAGCCACAAACCGAAGGGTTTGTTATAGTGCATTAATGCACAATTGCTAAAAACACCCTCAACTACGGAATTTAAGACCTAAGTCCTTCACTAAAATATTCATTTCGCATCTCAGTCCCTCCCTATAAGGTGGCACAATTTCCGAGGCATAAAATCCTGGGTTTACGCGCAAAATACACCATTTTTCGCTGTATTTCACGTATTTCGAGGAGTTCCGGTCGTCAGAACGAAAAATGGATTTCGCCGTTGCGTCCGAAACGTCGAAATCTTCAAGGTAGCGATTTTAGTTTTTCGACGCGACGTCCAGATTAATCTTCGTTCCATAAAAACTGTCCCATTTTACAGTTTTCACGCTTTTCGAGATTCCAGAATCGCCAAACACAATTTTCGACTGTGCCATCGCGTTCAGAACATCGAAATAGCTAGAATTGACTACTCAATCACTGAATTAGGAGTCTGGATAGTAAATTGGCCAACGTTAGTCCAAGAGGGAATAAAAATTAAGGTCTACTGTTCATGAACAGTGATGACTTAAGTCACGGTGCGCAGGAACACTGTTCCATTGGTCGCGACTAATTGCCCTCTTCTTCTTTGAATTCCGGAAGATCCGACCGTCGGATCAAAAAGTGTTAAATATGAAAATCGCTCGATTCGACGAGACGATCGCAATGGTCAACTCGGATTTCCAAGATCATGTTCGGATTGGAAATTAGCCTTTTTGCCTCGTAAATCGTGCAACGAGCACTATGGCAATTGTCCACTAAGGTCAAAATAGGTCTCCTAGAATCAAGGTCAACCCAAAAATCGCCCTGGAATTTATTTATTAATATTTATAAATTCAGGTTACTACAGAATATCACTCAGGCCAATTACCTGGGGACAAAATTTGTAAAAGCAATAATAGAATAAGTGATTCAACAATGGAAATAGACACATGCATGAACATCAAAGGTTGAACATCTGATGCCATTCATGAGTCTAATCAACACGGCGTTAACATCTAAAATTTTTCAATTATGTAATTAGGACTGCTAATCAGTATTCTCAGTGATTATTTCACCATGCCCAAAACAGACTGGCCACAATAGTCTCATGATTTTACCCAGAACTTCAGCTCGAAGAGTACACAACCTAAATCTTATCTACAATTCAAACTCTAAGAAGAAAACTTCTTTCTTTAATACTCAGACAATTTTATTGATTGATACAGGTGTTAGCTTAGTTCTGAACGTATAATTTACAATTTAGGACTTGCATCTAAAGTTGTTCGGGACTTGGTTGCAAGATACCAATACACGAAACAACGATAAGAATTTGAGATTTAAATGCGCTTAAATAGCAATGATAAATGACTATTAGAGAAGTATCGCAAACAGGAAGAAACCAAGGAACCTGTACAGCCATGGATGGTCCAGCTTCATCAACTTGGCTTCCTCTATCGTCATAAAAGCTATGTTATTAATGAGAGTAAGTTGTAATTGATGTTTGAGTATTACTCTAGTACCATACCAAACAGTGCTAAGTTGCTTAGAGTGGCTAACTATAGACTCTAGAGTTGCTATATTACTTACTCAACATTAAACAGCTAGAGTGTTAAACGGCTTGTACCAATAATCAAGCATTATTCATTAAGTGTACATTGAAAGATTTCTTTAATTATTACTAAACATATGGCAAAATTTGTAAATTGTGATTTGTCTTGCTCTATAAAAACAGGTAGTGAATTTTTTCACATGAAACGAAGATAACAGATGGTAGAGCAATATCATATCTTCCATTTGATAATGTAAGACTGAAACAATTGAAAGATAATCAGTTTGTTCATGTATCTTTCGAAGGTTGTTCCTATATGTTTGATAATGATATTACATGGTTGTTGATTATAACAATATGAATTGAAATTCCATATGCGATTCAAGGAGTAACAATTGGTGGCCTAGTTTAGCAGTTCATAGACATCATAATGCACTTTTTAAATTCGCTCATCCTAATTACTGACTAAACATCTGTAAAAAATATTTTATTTCTTAACTGGAGAAATTCCGCTCATTTACCAGATTATGAAGAGAAGCAAATTCATGATGGTCACGAAGGGAAAAAATGGGCTCAATAATTATTTGCTTATCCTTATGAATCTGATGTATATGTGAAGCATGTTTGAGCTCCAACTATTAGCGCTACAACCTTAGCTGCATGAGGAATGAAGCAAAAGTAAACCACCATGTACTTATATTTTAACTCAAAGCGATAAAAAATGGGAGAAAAAGAAAGGAAAAAGCAGTAACTAAATGTAAAAGCTCAAAAAGAGTGAAAGCCATACGCACCAGTGAGAAAGCCAAGTTGCTCAAATATCTATCAGCCTTTTCAAGATGATGCCTGAGAATAGAACATGTTAAGAGCAAGAACAAAGAGTAATCAATTAAAGTTGTAGTAAGTTGTAGTATAGATAAGAAGATGTGTATAATTACTTGGTATACTTGGTGAAGAGTGGGTCTGTCATGATATACAACGCCCATATCAATTTTCTTCTTTTCAACTGGGTTATGCCATATAATACCCATAATGAGGATTTCACACAAGAAGGCGGCCATATCAATTTTCTTCTTTTCAAGTTGGTCATGCCATTTAATACCCATGATAAGCACTTCACAGAAGAAGTAAAAAAAATATTACATCTTAAGAAATTTAAGTGCACTTGCCTCATTTTTTGCAGAGGTAGAGAGTTGATAAACTTTTACTACGACTTTGTGAGGTTGAGTAGCGGCACGCGATAGGATGCTCATATTACTGAGGTCTACGGGGAAAATTTACAACATTTGTATATAAGAACGTGGAGATATCTTAGCATTATATGATAAATGAAATGCTTATAGGCCAAAATTTCCAACATTTGTATATTTACATTTGTATATAAGAACGTCGAGATATCTTAGCATTATATGATAAACGAAATGCTTATAGGCTAAAATTTACTTGCCTGCATACCATCTGGTGCTTTCTAAAGGGGTCTCCAAAGTCGAGTATGCAAACATGCGAGAGCGAATTGAAAATAGCTGGAATTTGGGGGCCATACATGATAAGAGGCTCGGAACTGTTGGTGACATCATATGCATTGACCATTATATCTTGATTGCCAGCAAGCTGTCTCAGCAGATTCTTCACAAGTGATTCAACATCGAAAGTTCCTCCGAGATATCTATTGAAGAAAAGGCAGAAAAACAGTTTATTTTTTACTTTTTTTTCCTCCCAATATGAATGCATAATTTTGACAGGATGCGTAGCAAAAGTTCATAAATACCAGTTACATTTATATAAGAGTTATCTCTCGATAGTCGTTAGGGTCCACTTTTGAATTATACCAAGCGAAACTTTTATAAATTAAAATTATACAGGCGATCGAGAGTTCACATGAGTAGTAAATAGGTTCAAGATGAAAAAGCCAAAATTTCCAAAAACCTTAGCGTCTTTCACCAGCCCTATTAAACACGATTAATGATGGTTTACTGTTTGCAATCAACCTTTTCTTCTAGCACTTAAATAGTGGCCAATCAACCATGGCGGAATAAGTATAGCATCATGGAAACAAATTAAACTTATTAACAAAATGCAGCTCATAGAGTACCTAAATATATGGAATTGGACAAGCGATGCTCAAATTCAAACAAACAGGCGTAGTTTTTTTAATGTTTCCGCTCATTAAAAGAAATAGAACAGAAAAGAGAATATGAACTGTGCGATCGGAGTTTAAATTAACGATGCAAACTAAGCTCGTAGCTGTAAATCTATACAAGTTGCGAATCTGACCCTGCAGTAGCTTCAATACACTCCTCGACAGTTGCATCCGGAGATAGACCAGATCGATAAACTGGAAATGTTAAGATAACTCCTAGGCGATTCGACTCTAGAAGACGAAATGGCTTCGTAAGAACTGCTTTCCCAATAGCTCTAGCCCTCAAGATATTTTCTCGACCCTCATATTGGATTAAATTAGAGGAAATTAATTTAGGGGTTTTCGTAAATTCTCCCTTTTTTTTAGGGGTCTAGGTTGCAAAACAAAAACACTTCTCAGTTTTTTGGAGAAACCAGAATCTACAATTTTCTTTAACATTATACTTTTTTGCTACACGACTCAATAAAACATGCAACTAATAAATTTGATACAACTATACAACAGGGGAAAAAATAGAGCAGAAGAAAATCTCCTCAAAATATTAATATATGACCTTGACAAAGGAAACTTTAAGCTAACCCAAGAATATGCAACATGCTTGGACTCGGTTTACCTTTAACGGTTAACGGTCATATGTTCTTGAATGAAGCTATAACAAAGCAAAAAAGAGTGCCCTTGACATTCTTTTTAGATTCAAGCTTCAATATATGTATTCAACTTAAGGAGAAAATCAGTAATTTCTAAATATCAATTTCTTATTTCTTCTCAGAATTTATCACACAAAAATGCAGAACTTGCTTTCTCCTACACCCATCATAAAATTCGGAAATAAAGAGGTCATTCCATTTCAGTTTTAGATTCAGCAATTAGTTTTCTTGAATCATTAGATCAAAATAGGGATGATATAGGAGAAGGATCAAAATACCTCTTCATCTGCTTCAGCTTTAGTTGCAAAAGCTGTATGGCCTTCTTGCCAAAGAAACTCCCGACTCCTATAATTGCAAATTAATGTAGCTAGTGGCTGATCATTCCAAACTAATCATCTATAATTTGATATAATTGAAAATTTGCAGCCAAAAGTCAGATAATATTCATTGAATTGCATGCATCTACTTCTCTGTGTATTTAGAAACGTAGACCCCAGTTGGATGGTCTTCTTGCAATATATTAATTTTAAAAGTACTTCAAAAAATATGAAAGTAAAGGCAATACAGTATACAGTCTTAATATCTGCCAACATAGGACTGAATTTTAAATTAAAAATTTTAGTGACCAATTAAACTAATTGACATATTTGAATATGCCCACCAAAATATAACTTATCAACACATAAACAAAACATTTGCCGTGTATACAAAAAACAATAATAAACTTTCTTAACCAGGATAATATTATGCAAATATCATTATGAATTTAAGCATTGTATGTAGTCAATATATAAAAAACGATAGAAAGCAAACAGAAAAGGCATTTCTCCATCCCAACAATGTTATAAGAATGAGAGAAGGGGGGATGAAAAATACCGAATAAATGGAGTAGGATGGTTAAACTCCCATCTAACAACATTGCACCATTGGTTAAGCTTCAAAGGCAAGTCACGATGGCCTCTTATCCATTTAGAAAAATATGGGTACATGACAGTCTCACTTGTTGGACAGATTGCGATAGGAACTTCTAAATCAGACTCTCCGGACTTACTGACCCAAGCAACCTGCAGCATACACCAGATAAATTGCATAGCACTGTAACCATTACTTTACATCCCCAAATTCAAAACAAGAAAATGGTTGTTAAAGAGAGAGGGATCAACAAAGTAATGATGAAAACCCTAGTGTAGCAGAGCTTGGATTAAGTACAGTAAATAATTAAACATCATAATTGTTCTTTTCTTACGAATTCACAGCCTTGCGTGCAATTGACGATGCAACATAGTAGGATCTTAATAGAAAGAAGGGTAATTACAGTCAAAGATGTAGCACTCTCTCTTCTTGCCACTCAAGAAACCGTTTCCAGCTTCAAATAATGGAAACCGAGTTTACAATTCACCCATCTAATTTAGACTGAGCATATGATGACCCGGCCTAAGAATAGCCCATATTAGATCATATATACCCCAGGCCCAAAATAGTATGAAATCTTCGTTTCATGCATGGAGAGGATAAGAATTACAGAATATTTATCTGCAAAGGAGATCGATAACCACAGTGACTAAATACTAAAGAAAGTATTTGATTATACTGAAGTTAGTAGATTCCTGAAAAGGGCATATATATTAATGAATCTAAGTACATGTCATAGTATTAACAGAAAACTACCCTCTCAAGTGCTTAGTAAACAAATTTAAAAATGATAAATGAAACAGGTACCCACACCTCAGGAGCGAAACCCTCTATATGATCCTGCTCCTTTTGTAGAACATTTTCAGTCACAAAAAGAGGGAAATATGCATTCTTAATATTCATTTTTTAAATTTGAGCATCAAAAAATACCTGCACAGAAAAGGAATTAATCAAGCACCGACATAACTGATATTCTTAATGATATAATAAGAAACAAAAAATTAAGAATAAGTCAAGAGATCTATAAAACTAATTTAGAAGAGCAACAACAAACGCACAGCTGGAATTTCTGTTTGGGCTTGTACATATGAGGGGTATCCAGCAAATAAGCAATTTATCAACCAAAAGGTATAATTAACTATAGTTGTTTAAGAAGATCATTGATAGAAAATTTAGTGAGAAAGAGCACCATGGTCTTACTCGAAGAAACATGATCGGTTTAGATTGCAACTTAAGAAACCAAGAGCTTCATAATCACAAAACAATTTTAAAAGATGGGAAGTTCTGTCAATATAATAAATCAGAGGACATGCATAACAAAGTACGGTCCTTAACTCTTTAGGTCCTACAGAAGTGCAAGCTAGCAACAAAGTAGACATGTTCAGATATTAAATTTGGGAAAAGAAAAAATAGCAGCTTAAGAATAAAATGATAGTAAGAAATGCAAGGAAAGAAATTGACCAGGATAATTAAGGGCGGAAAAAAAGCAGAAGTGGCTAAAGAATTAGAACTATGGAAAGCGGACTATGTGAGGCAAAATTAGCATAACTAACTTGTAATGTTTCCCAGATTGCCATTGTCCATGGCCTCAGGATATAACAACCAGAGATATCATAGTACTCGATCATTTCGCTGCTAACAACAACCTAAAAGAGCAAACCATCTTATTACGGATGTACCTTTAAACAAAAATACACATGAAAATGAATCAAAACGATAAAGGAAAAGCAAACAATTTCCCCTTCCAGCATACCTCTGAATACCACTCTCCAAAATTCTCATCCTACATTTTTGGTTTTGCTGAATTCTGTGCTTTCTTCCATTCCTACATTTTTTTGTTCGGCGTTCAAGATTCCTGCTTGGGTCATCAAGGCAATCGACAGGATTCGCCGGGGTTTTCTCTGGAAAGGCAAGGACCGTACTAACGGCTTTCACTGTCTCGTTAAATGGGAACAAGTATGCCGCCCGCTTTGCCAAGGCGGCCTAGGTATTCGGGATCTTAGAGCGATGAATTCCGCTTTGCTCATGAAGAACTTGTGGCATTTTCTCAATGCTAAACCCCTCCCTTGGGTAAGTTTATTAATTCACAAGCACTACAGACGGAGATCACCCTTTGCGGGCGGAGCCCCGCCATCGAAGTGCTCACCCCTTTGGAAGGCTGTTCTTTCCACCACGGAACCTTCCACACCTCCATCACCTCTACGCTTGGCAACGGAGCGACGGTATCTTTTTGGCATACGAGATGGTCGGGGGATAAGCTAATGCGCAATCGCTTCCCTGCTCTGTTCGCTGCGACCACACACAAAAACTTGTCGGTGAAAAGATGGTTGGACCGCTTTGCTAATGGCCGCTCCCTCGGCTTTGGCGAGCAAGCAGTGCTTGATAACCGGTCAGAATTGGACCAGCTGGATAGAGTGGTGAGGGGCTTAACACTGTCGGCGACCGCAGACGAATTGTGCTGGAGGTGGAATAGCAACGGGCGTTTTAGTACACGGAGCGCATACAACTTCCTCGTCTTCGATGGCGTGGACGACCGCAAGATCCCTCACATCTGGAAGATCAAGATACCGCGTCGCACAAAAATCTTTTTGTGGCTGGCAGCTAGGAATAGATTACAAACCGCGGACTTATTAGCCAATCGGGGGTGGATCGGACCATCGATTTGCCACCTATGCAGTCGCGATGACGAATGTTTGGAACACCTTTTTTTCCTCTGCAGTTTCGTGCGAGCAGTCTGGCGCTGGATCCTACTGGGTTACAGTCGCTTGCGCACGACTCTCCTTGACGGACCGGGAGACCTTGCAACCAGATGGGGGCGCGCGAGAATCAAATCGAAAGAGAGGGACCCTGCTGCACTCGACCTTTGCATAGCAGCCACTTGCTGGGAACTATGGATGGAGCGTAACCAAAGGATATTTGAGGACCGTCCCACAAGTACCGAGGAATGCGGCAAGAGAGTTGTGTCCCTAATTACTTCGTGGAGCAGGAATCTGGGAGGGTAACACACAGACTCTGGCGGGGGCGCGACCACAACGGCTGCGTTCCACACGTGTATTGCGGCTGGATCATTCAGTGGCCGTTAAAGACTTCAAGTCTTATCTCGTGACATTCGCTGCTTCACAGGTTCTATATTATCCACCCGACGAAGAGGACACCTGCTACTTCCTGCGGGGGAACCACAAACTAATTTTGGAATGCTTGCAGTCTGCTGTGGAAGGTCCTGCTACACACAGTGGGAGGTAAAAATGTGCATGCTGCATCGATTACACCTTATATTTTGGATTGCTCTATTCTGCTCCTTTATCTCTGACTTGGTTTTATGGTGTTTCGCAACCTGCTTCTGAATGTTCTATACACAAATCTTGAACCTGGGGTGAGGATGTTTCTAAATTCATACAATTTTTGTTATATAGAGTTTGGATTTTAATTGGTATACATGATGGAAGAGGGTATTGTTGTTTCGACGGATTTGTCGAACCGTTGCCGCGGTATAGCATTATGGTTATGCTATTGCAGTAGCCAATTGCGCTGAAAGAGGGTCCGGATGGATTGGAGGGGGCTGCTGCAGTAGCAAAAATTTCGAACCTTTAGCTTCACTATTTGTCACTTTGTGCTATCAGAAAGCAACTGGATTGATTAGCAGCACAACTTGACGACTTAAGATTGAATGAGGTTGATTGAATGAGGTTTTACAAAGGTAATAGAAGGAATAGGATCTCTTTTCAAGCATCTGAGGAGTGTAATATTCCGATTGTCTGGTGTCTGGTGTGCTGAAGTTTCGGTTGAAGGTAGGGGGTGTTTGCTCGGCTGCCTTACAGGGATTTCATTACTAGACTATTGCATGTGATTTGGGGCAAGGGGCAGTTCAAGATTCTCTGCAATTCCTAAGGGCCATCAATGATTCAGTATCAGCTTGTACCAGCTGGGTTCATGAAGAAGTTTCTATTGCAATTACTCAGGTTTGAGCCTCTACCATCCTTTATTGTTGATTTCTGCAAGAAGTATGCTCAATCTACTCTCTTTTGTATGGTCTATGCTTCACAATGGGATCTGAGGATCGAACTTTGACTGGTCGGGTTACTTATTCTTGTTTTTTCGTTGACTCGCTGCTTTGGTATGGAATTTGAGGTGTTGATGTTTGAGTATTATCTATCTGGTGTTGTTCGAAGAAAGGTATGGTGAGATGAATACGACGCCAATCTTCGTTGTTTAAGTGCAGCATGGATATGACTCGGGGCCGTATTTTGATACAGCGGTGGTTTTGATTTTCTCATTTTTTTCATTGTCTGCCCCATTATCACAAAGAGTTGGGATATAAGGGATTGGACGATCTAGGAGAACTAATGGGATTTTCGCTGTTTAGAGTTCTGATGCATTGGCTGATGGTTGGGGTTCCTTGATTATATGCTCTCTAGGATTTTCGTACTGCATTCTGTCGGCGACGTGGGGATCGGGGGATGTCATGTTTTTCAGCGACTATTAGGGGCTTCGGAGAACCAGTTCTTGCTGTTTTGGTGGTATCTGTTGCTTGTTCCCAGAGTTGGCAAGCCGTGCCTTTGTGCCTTTGTGATCGCTTTGATAGACTTGATGGTGCAGTGTGGGGTCTCTAATTTGACTACTCTCTAGAGCTGGCGTTGTTGATTAGTCTGGAGTTTAATCCCAGCGACGGCGTTGGATTTAATATGTCTGCTATTCTCTGCTGTTTGTTTAGTAGGGAGGTCACGCGAGTTATATTAGCGATCCATTCCTTTTTGAGGTTTTGGGGAGTGGGCTCCCTTCTTGTATTTGGTGTAGTGTTGGGCCTTTTTTATTTATTTTCAGTCTTGTCTTGTACTGCTCAAATAGGGTATATCCCTGTTTAATCAAAAAAAATTCTCATCCTTCTTGTAGGTCAAACCGAGCTTGGTTTCTTTTTTCACTTCCTTCTTTTTTGCTAATAACATTCATTCCTTGTCAGCTTCAAACATCACGAAAGCATTTGAAAGCAAGCTAATCAAAATCATGAAGTGATTTGAATATACCATTCGAGGCCTTAGCTTTCTTCGTCGACATAGCTCCAGCCAAGAATCCCTAGAGTTATAACAACAAAATCTACGTATAATAGTTTACATCATGAACGGACACACGAAAGGGGGAAAAAAATACAATCAACAAATACAAATAAAAGAATTATCACCGTACAAATTTATTGTGTAAACTATCTAAGAAATATACTCATAATTAAGAAAAGGTAAAAACACATATAAAACTTATTTGAATTATGGACCATTTTGATTTAGCTATTTAACCTTTCAAAATTTTGGATTTACTACCCAATCTTTCAATTTGTTTGATTTAAGTCAGTCAACGGCACTTTGACTTCAAAATTTGAACTAATTACTTACTTTAATGAATTTATAGTTGTGAAAATTGCATGAACTATACTAACTAAACATGTAAAAATAAACAGCACATTCAAATTTTGAAGTCAAAGTGTCTTTGACTAACTTAAATCATACAAATTAAAAGATTAGGTAGTAAAATCAAATTTTTGAAAGGTTGGGCAGCCAAATCAAAATGGCTCATAGTTCAGGTAAGTTCTATACATTTTTACCTTAAGAAAATTAACATACTAAATCAATACAATTATGCTGGTGACAGATAAATAATACACAAAAGTAAGCTTTTTAGTGATTCAAACTCGAAAAACCGCAGAAATCAGAGGATACGGCATTCAAGTCATTCTACATAATCAATTTACTATTAAAAATGACAAAATCCCAACCAACAGATTGAAAATCATTCTAAAGGGGGGAAAAAAACAAAATATTCATATCATGTAAACAGAGAAACTGATTCTAAATTTGACAAAAATTTGGTACGGATATAATACGGATAAAATTTATATCCTAATTTTTAAATTTGTTGGAAAATACCGTTTAAAAAACTGGTACGCCGATTATTCAGATACGCGATTTATACGAAAATTGTTCGTTCACCGATTAAAAATTCGGGATAAAGAATTCAGCTATTAAATTAAAATAAAGAGGAACCCTAATAAGTAATTAACCACTCTCCATTGGTTCTCACAATAGCAAGCAAATTAATGGATGTAACAACAACTTAATCAGCGTTCTAGATGTTTTGTGTGAAAAAACACAAAAACTAACACCCATCTATTAACCATATATATAAAAGAGAAAAGTATTATAAACAGAAATCAAAATCTATAAATTTGGCACTTGAGTTGAACATGCAGATAATAACAAATGTTAAATACAAAGAAGGAAGTACAGAAAAATGAAGAGGAGAGAGAATGAGCTAGTAAAAGGAAAAAATGTTTGTAAAAGAATGTCAGAAAGCATAGGAATGAACGTTAGGGTATATATTCCAGAAATGAGTAGATATATCTTTTTACTTCGTAGCCAAGTATACTATATTTAGAGGAACCGTACCTATTTTCTCAAGTTTTGAAGATATTATATTGTAAATAACTATTTTCCTTTTTATAAATAATTGAACGCACAATCGATGCAAGGAAATAAGCATGTTAGACATAGGAGGTTCAATTAATATTTGAATCCAAGCAAGTTAGATTTCTCATTGTTTTTCGTATATACCTTTCCTTTGTTCATTATGAGGCACTCCAAACAAACCGACCTAAAGATTTACTTAAGTTCGTTTACATGAGACGGATGATAAATTGGTATTGCCAATTCTAATTTGTAAGTTTCATGCAAAGGCAAACAATAGCCTATTATGAAGGTCAAGAGCCAAACGAATTGTTTGAGATCTCTACTCAAAGTAATGGCATAGTTAGAACTGAGATGTGAACAAAGAAAAGAGAGATCTAAGTTAAAAGTAAGCGAAAGTAGGCATGAGAGAATATGTAATTAAGAAGTAAATAGGTACTGAGAGCAATAGAATTTATATAATACACATACACATACACTTTAAAAGTACAAAAGAAGAGTGTAAATATGGAATTGAAAAGTGAGTAGGCACTAACCCAAAAGTGATAACTTACAAAACTTTAAATTTAAATTTTAAATTTTAAATTTTAAATTTTAAATTTTAAATTTTAAATTTTAAATTCCAAATTTTTAAATTTTATCTTAAAATTTAAAATTAAAATTTATGCCGCCCACCCTTTCCAATTCGCCACCTCCCGCTCTCTCTCATATCCTTCTCCTTCTATATATTAACCTTAAAATGCTACTTGTATATTCTATTTGAAGTGTACATTTTACATTCCATCCATCTAATGGGTGGGGATGTGGTGAAGGATCACTTCACAAATTGTAAAGTAATTTTTTAAAAATCACCCTATTCTTAGATGAGCTAAATGTAAGATGTACATCCCTTTTAGGATGTATATATAGTATTGCTCAAGTTTTATTGTCCACCACAATAATTTCAAGGAAACATGTACGTAGTTTCCTGCTTACAACCAAGGCTGTAGAGAATCCTCTACTACTTCGTTTTTCGAACCGTCGTAATGCTTCTGTAAAACCTATCAGTGGTCCTTTCGCCAGGTGTTATAGAGGGGAAGAAACGCACAAGAGAGGTTTTTTTTTTTCCAGGGCTCGCCATTTTTAGGTTTCTTAAGTAACATAGAGTTGCATAGTTAGGAGAAAAGCAACTACTATGAGTGTGAATTCTAGGCCAATTATTAAGTTTTCTGAAGGAAATTAGTTTCTATGATTGCCAATTATTATTATTATTATTTTTTCCTTAATATAGTGAGAGTAATTTTATTCTTTTTCTCTAACCTAATCATAGAGGTTTGATCGTATATATAATTCTAGCTGCACTTGATATTAAGCTAGCAATAAATAGAAATGTCCTATGACAATACCTCGTGCATGATATCAATATAGTGGGAGTAATTTTAGTCGTTCTTAATTGTAGTAATTTTCTAAAAAAGCTCAGAAAGAGGAAGTTCTATGCTCGCAAAAATGGATACTCACAATCATAAGATTCAGTTTGTATTGCTGCTCTCAACGGAATTTTTGCAAAAACTGGTACTTCTTCTTCTGCTGCTTCTTCTCATTTCATAAAATATTAATATTTTTCATCAATTAGGACTTATTTTCTTAGTTGTTCTTAATTGTTTCATTATCTTTCATTTCAAATTCTTGGAAGTAGATGCTGTTACATGAAAGGAAAATGGGATGAATCATTTGGGAGAGAAGAGATATTTGTAATTCTTTTGAAGAAAATTGTAGGGTATTTAGATTCCTGGGTATTTTTTTTCAATATTGCTGGATATTTGTAAATAACCCGCTTGATTCGATATCTAAACATTTTTTTATTTATTATCTTTCGAGAAACAAAACATTATCTAAACTGTCAGGGAAAGGAAAAAAAAAATTGGAAAAAAATACCTAGAAATCTAAACACCCCACAATTTTCTTCAAAAGAATTACAAATATCACTTTTCTTCCAAATGATTCATCCCATTTTCCTTTCATGTAACAGCATTTACTTCCAAGAACTTGAAATGAAAGATAATGAAACTGTGACGCCCCTAATAGTCCCACATCGGATGTGGATAGAATTGTGATTGGGTTTATATGAAACTTGGACACTAGTAATAATAACTGGGCTTAAGCATTTTGGGCTGTGGTTTGAGCCCAACAAGTTATTATTGCTAGTGGGCCGGGTCGTTACATTTGGTATCAGAGCCAATAACCAGCCGGAAGTGTGCAGCGAGTCTCGGCTGAGCCTGGGTCTAGATGACAGGGCTAGCGAGACGAGTCTCACATCGCCTGGTGATCTTGGGCTGCTGTGTGTGTTTGGGCTGACGAGGACGTCAGGCCTAAACGGGGGGAGTCTGTGACGCCCCCAATAGTCCCACATCGGACGGATGTGGATGGAATTGTGATTGGGTTTATATGAAACTTGGACACTAGTAATAATAACTGGGCTTAAGCATTTTGGGCTGTGGTTTGGGCCGAACGAGTTATTATTGCTAGTGGGCCGGGTCGTTACATTTGGTATCAGAGCCAATAACCAGCCGGAAGTGTGCGGCGAGTCTCGGCTGAGCCTGGGTCTAGATGACAGGGCTAGCGAGACGAGTCTCACATCGCCTGGTGATCTTGGGCTGCTGTGTGTGTGTTTGGCCTGACGAGGACGTCAGGCCTAAACGGGGGGAGTCTGTGACGCCCCTAATAGTCCCACATCGGATGTGGATAGAATTGTGATTGGGTTTATATGAAACTTGGACACTAGTAATAATAACTGGGCTTAAGCATTTTGGGCTGTGGTTTGGGCCGAACGAGTTATTATTGCTAGTGGGCCGGGTCGTTACAGAAACAATTAAGAACAACTAAGAAAATAAGTCCTAATTGATGAGAAATATTAAAATTTTATGGAATGAAAAGAAGCAGCAGAAGAAGAAGTACCAGCTTTTGCAAAAATTCCGTTGAAAGCAGCAATACAAACTGAATCTCATGATTATGAGTATTCATTTTTGTCAGCATAGAACTTCCTCTTTCTGAGGTTTTTTAGAAAAGAGGCTATCTTTTTCGCCCCCCCCCCCCCCCCCCCCCCCCCCCCCCTCATTTTAGTACTGTCTTAACCTTGTGCATGACTCTAACAATACCTTATGAATAACAATACCTTATGAATAACAATACTATTCAGCATACATGCTAATCATAGTACTGTTTAATCATAAAGGTCTGCCTAAGCTATAAATCCTTCGTGAACCTATATTTCAGTGAAACAATGAGTCTCTTTATATTGATGAGTATATTATATCATTCCCTCTAAACAAATTGATAATGCAAAATGAAAGCCAATTTTACTATCATTTTTAAGTATATATTTAAGTAATTAATAATTAAATTTATAACTATCTAGGTAATTATCAGGTAACTTTATAATTGGTAGTTATTTAATCTACACTATTATGAAAAGGGCTATATTCATCGATAGTCGAATACATATAAATCTTTATGAACCAGCCTAAATAAAACGAAGAAAATAATAATAATCTCCATTTATTAGGCAGTTTTAAGAAAGAACTATATGTATACGACCTTCGACAAATATAAGTCTCTTCTGACAATACCCTATGAATTAAACCATCAAGAAATATGTGTTCTACAAATTCTTTTTGTAACCTCATTAAAACAGCATTCTTCATCCTCTGTATTTACTCTAGAGCAGAATGTTAAAAAGTATCACCATTTCATGGGAAGGCGATATGAGAACTCCTATAATCCAACATCCATCTTGGAGGTGATTTATGAAAAGATGATGACATCCTACTGTTGATCAGTTTCTCGATTGTCATTATCTTTTCGTAAATCAACTGAAATATGGATATTGGATTATAGGAGTTCACATATCGCATTCCCATGAAATGGTGATACTTTTTAACATTCTTCTCTAAAATAAGCATAGAGAATAAAGAATGTTGTACCAATGAGGTGAAAGAAATTTGTAGTTGCTCTTTTTCTCTTTCATTTTCTTTCTTTGTTTTTAATGGTCTCTGTTTTTGCTTCCTTTTTTAGGCAAGATGTTCTCTAAAAATGGTTAAGAAAGCATGCACTTGAAAAGATTTAACTTTAACAAAAAGTTGTGCCTACCTTCCCTACGTAATATTTACTATTCTTGGGTTTACTTGCATAACTCTCGCCTATTGGGTTTACTTGAATTAACTTACAAAATATATGTCATATTTACTAATCCCTAAATATTTTCCTAGCTATTAGATTTGTAAGTGATATAAAATATATATAATATATATATATATATATATATCTAAAGAGAGATCCTTTTTCTTAGTTATTAAATCTAGACTGAAATATTTTCTTAGTTCCTGAAATCAACTACTATCGTTGTTAAATCTAGACTAATTATTAAATCTTCGGAAGGAGATCAACTAATATGATTGTGAAATCTAATCTAATTACTAACTTTTCTGAATTATCAGGTCTATTTTTTTGTTAATCTATTTTTTCCTAATCGCAAAACTCTCACCAATAAATTTTTTTTTTGTACTACTATAGTTTTATCTTATGTAACCTAACCATAGAGTCCTAAACATACGATCCATGTCCTATATATCATTTTTTTTTCTAACCGAAACAGAGAAATTTCATTTTTAGGTTCCTTAATTAAAATAGAGTTGCATAGTTAGGAGAGAAGCAACTACTATGATTGTCATCTCTAGGCCAATTATTAACTTTTCTGAAGGAAATGGCATTCTATAATTGTCAAATATAATCTACTTACATTATAACTTCATATCAAGGTGGGGTTATTTAAATGTTCATAGTTAATCTCTATTATAGGTTACTGACAGCTTCGTATTTTTGGAAAAAGTTACATTTATTGAGAGTTGAATATCTGTAATACTTTATGAATATACCAAAAGAATGACACACACAGAAAAAAAGAAAAAGGAATTGAGTAAGTTAATTTCAGCAAGAATAAATAGGATGTCAAGATTTGGGTAGTTCCAGATAAAAAATAATGACCATCAACTTACAGTAAGAAGAAGATTAGGAAGGTTGCATCACCACAGTGTGTAAGAAGACTCCTTAACAGCTAAATGTACAATAATATGGGTAAACACACAGTAATCCAACGTGGTACCTGGAAGGAACTTGGGGAAACAACCAAATAGTCATTGTATAGATAAATTAGTTGACTACGAATGGATACATAAAAATCAGACCATACTGAGAAGTTAACAGTAACTACACTGGGAATTTGAATGATCTTGTATATACATAAAAAGACATTTTATTTTGAAATGTGAAAATGGGCATTACAAATGCTTAAAGAAAGATCAATTTTGTGAACATTGAAAAAATATAGTAGTAGGAATACTCATCATTAATGTATCTAAAAAAACTACAAATAAGCCTCACATATCAGAAATATATGAATGATAATTATATACTATCAACTTACAGTAAGGAGAAAATTAGGAAGGTTGGACCACCGCAATGTGTAAGAACATTCTGTAACAGTCCAATGTACAATAATATGGCTAAACACGGCAAATCTCTCTAAGTTGTTTTTTTTGGCAAATTAATATATAATCTTTGGAGTTCATCTCCACATACATGCTCCCATTTGGAACCTGTCACAACTAAGGAAATTGAAAGAAAACACCTTTGGAATTTGTCACAACTTAGGAACTTTAAGTTAAGGAAAACCATAAAGATCATAAATTGGAGAGTACACATTTAAAATCCTATAGGTTATTCAAAATCACAAATTGAATTCAAAGCCACATCTTAAAATAATTAAAATCATGGAGTTCATAAATCAAAGAGCAAATATTTAAAATACCATTTATATCTATACATCTATCTATACATATAATAATTTGAGAGTTTTGTAAGCTGAGGCCCCTTTAGACCTCATATTCAAATGCATGCTGTCTTTGAACTGAATATTTTTAATTAACCTCATGACAAAAACAAAAGCTGGGAAAGAATATTTCATTTAGGATACAACAAAAAACTAAGAGAAAATGAGTCTCATATATAATTGAATGCACAACCCAAGCAAGGAAATAAGCATGTTAGACATAGGAGGTTCAATCAATATCCGAACCCAAGCAAGTTAGATTTCTCATTGTTTTTCGTATATACCTTTTCTTTCTTCATTCTAAGGCACTTCAAACAAACCAAGCTGAAGATTTGCTTACGCTCGTTTACATGAGACGGATGATAAATTGGTATTGGCAATTCTATGTAGCCAAAGTGACCTAAATTATGGAAGGAAAAAAATATATGTTATGCCAAACTACTGGAAAATCTCTTACTATTGCTAGCACCACAAATTACACAAGAAGAAGCGGTTAGTATATGCGAACCTTCACATTTCCCATGTTCTGCTGTTCCACAAGATTCGCACTTTCCAGACTCCAAAGGTAATCCAAGGAAAGGTGTAAGAACTTGAATTTTGAAAAATAAATAAATAAATGAAAATGATTGAAGTCCAGTTGAATTGGGATCATGAAATGCACGAATAGCTAAGGTGCCCTTTTCTGCAGTGTAATTTGCACAGAAATTGGGCCAGAAATATCGCCTTTCAATCCGAGCCTGATCTCGAAGATCCGAAACCACGAACGCGACCATCTCATCGAACTGAGCGAAAACCATATTAAACATGTTCGAATCCGACGGTCGGATCTCCCAGAAATTGGCGTTGAAGCCGGCGGGACCCGCGACTTAAGTCGCGGGTACAAGTGAATAGTAAACACTATATTTTAAATCCTCTTAGAACGCTAATGGCCGAACCACTGGTTTAAATTATAACATGGGGGTATGAGTAATGAGTCCTAGCTAATTTTGACGTTCTGAGCGCGACGACGCTGACGGATTTCGCGTTTGGCGACCCGGGTGCATCGTAGTGCGTGCCACGCGCTATATTGAGTCGAACTTTATGGAACGACTTTTAATCCGGGCGTCGAACGAACCAAACAAATACGCTACCTGACAGGTCTCGACGAGCCGGACGTCGTGGAGAAGTCCGTTTCGTATTTTGATGAGCGGATTGCCTCGAAATGCGTGAAAAGCACCTAAAAGTGGACTAATTTGTATAAAAAGTTAACATTTTATGCACCAATTGTTTAGGGACTTTAAGGTGAGGGTGTTGGGTGCAAATTGCACCCACTGTGATGTGCTCGAGACTTAAGAACAGGTGTGAACCCGGTTGAGGAAGAGTTTGCAAAAAAAAAAAAAGAAGCAAAAAAAAAAGAAAACATTTATGTGATGTCTTTTGATCTGCCATAAGGGGGGGTTACTGGGGATTGGAAGAATCCATCCTCCACAAGAAAACTCCCAGGATCAGCTCGTGCGTTTGGGAAGATGAAGGAGCACCACCTTTATATGGTAGTTCGTGAGAGAGAGGGGAAGAAGAAGCTTAGAACCAAACTTTGCTCTGGTGTTTTGGAGGAGTTCCTAGGTGCCTGGGCTTCTTCCTGATCCAAGCCAAAGTGTGAGGGTGGCTGTGGGACACCATTCCTTTGAGAAACCAAACCGAGGGAGTGAAGGGAAAGAGAAAGTTGGAACCAAACCTCACCAAACCTTGTTCTGGAGTTTTGGTGGTGTTCCTCTGTGCTATAGAACCTTGCTGGAGTCTCGCTGTGGCCGCGCGCGCAAAGGAAGCAAGAAACCGGCTACTACCTATCATCCCCGAGCTCGGCCAAGGTAAGGAGGCCTAACCAGTGATTGTTAGCCCTTTAGACTCCTAGCAGTGGGTTTCTCATATACTTAGCATGCCCCCTACACAAGCCCGAGCCCCCATGCAAAGCGCATGGCCGGCGGGGGGGGCAAAGTTGGCCGGAAACCTAGTTTTCCTTCACCTTGGAACAACTTTGCAACCGTGGAGTTTTATGGGCCTAATTTTTGGGTGCTGGGACTGTAGGTGGAGAGGACCAACTCCACCAAATTTGGTGGAGTCTGGTCAATCCAGTAAGTAGCAGTTGGATGCCCTAGTTTTCGGAGTAATATAGGGTTGGCCGAGGATGCTGTTCCGGCGCCGGCAGGCTTCTCCGGCGCCGGCCATGTGTCCAGAGGACTTTCTGGGAGTGATAGGAGGGCCCCCATGCAGTTGCATGGCATCCATGCTGCACCAAAAAGGTGCGGCCATGGATGACCCGAGAAGGTGACCAAGCTTGGCCGCCGGCACTCCGGCCAACTCCGGCCGGGGTGGCAGATTCGGGAAGCTTCGTATGATCCCAGGGAAACTCCCATGCAAGTCTGGATGCTTCTGGTTGGCTCTGTGGAAATCCACCATTAGAGCCCTCAAGCTCCAAACCGGAGCTTCGCTCCGCCGCGCCGCCGCCGCACCTCGGGGCCAGCCACATGCATGGGAAGTCTCAGTGAGGTAAATAGAACCTGCTGGTGCTTTTATTTTGATCCCAGAACCTCCTGTTGAATGATCACGAATTTCAAGAAAAGGGGTCATCTTCCTCCTCGAGTCCGAGCCCAACCTGGGGTTTTGGCATGCTTCAACTTGATGATAAAAGATCCCTGAACTCAGTAGAACACTTTGCTTCAAGAAATTCTGGATTTGGTCCTGTAATTGCTGAGAACCAAGCTTTAGTTTTGGTTATGTTATGTGTATATGAAAGATGCATGCCAAGTGTTTGATTAAATGCCCCAATGAACTTAGAATTAAAATTTGACAAAACTTGAAATATAAAAGTTTCTCAGACACATTACCTGAGCTCTGTGCTCACTTCAGATCAAAGTGATTCTGTGTGGATGAAGTTCTGGTGCATTGTGAATTAGGGTGTAAGCCTAACCTTGGTTCTGCTTGAACCAGCACCCCTGGGCCTCAACCAGGGTGAGCACTAAGGTCCTGGCAGTGCCCAGACCAACTTTGATATACAAAATATTCTGGTATGAAGTCTAGATTAAAAGTTGTAGTAAAATTTACATAAAACATTAATGTTGGAATAAAACAATGCTCCGGGCTGTTTGCGAAGCCGCGACAGTGTGCCCTAGGCTAATTTGGGGTCACTGGACGCGGTGCTCGCGTCAGATTTGGTGTTTGAAGTCCCGGAGAAATAAAAATGCATTTTGGCTATATTAGAGAGGAATTTTATGGCCCGAAGTTTGCCTCGGGTTCCGTGCTGCCACAAATTGGTGAGCACGGTGTTCAGCAAGACAAGTGTCACCTGCTAGAAGTGACGGTTCGTCAAAATTAAATTCCAGTTGAAAGAACGAGCAAAAACAGTGCTCAAAACGGCCTTAAAATGTGAATTCTAGAAAAGGTTAAGTTATAAGGGGTCAATTAAGTTCTGAACAATATATATATATATCTGATTCAGGTGTTCCAGTAGATCTTCGAGTTAGTTGCAGATCCGGTCTTTTCGCCTGCATTTTGACAGGTGGGTTATCTTCGAACCGGGCCTCAGCTTTTTGGCCCTCTGGTTGCTTTAGTCCAGTCGGACACCTGTTATTGACTTACCCTGCTGATTACACACATATACTGATATTTCTTGACATATACTGATATTTCTTGACATGTACTGATATTCCTTGACATATACCGATACTTCTTGACATATACCGATACTCCTTGACATATGCTGATTTTGCCTATATGACCTAGCCTGACTTATACTGATCTTGTTTGACATAGCATGACCCTTTGATTGACATTTACTGATTAAACCTGTGATTACTTATTCATGATCAGCCGACTATTATCTTGATTGATCTTGATTGATAGACACTACTCGATATACATCTTGATTGATCCTGATTGATAGACACTACTCGATATGCATCTTGATTGATCCTGATTGATAGATACTGTTTGATATGCATGATTGATTGACTCCGATGGATAGATACAGACAGATGATTCCCTGTTGGGATTTCGGCGTGTGCCGACTACTCGGTCACTTGACCATCAGATTGATCATTATGACTTGCCATGCACTGCTGTACTTCACGAACATGGCCGGGGTAGCTCCCCGTGGAGATTGTTCTTTACCGGTAAAGTGGTCTGATGATAGACCCGTGAGCCCTCGACAAGGTTATGTCAGCCGAAAAGGTGCCGAACAGTGGCATTGCCTGAGGTTCTCTGAGACCAATATTGGCACATGATTGGATATTTGGTTTTCTACCTTTGACGCATTACTCTTACTCGTACTGTTGTTCAGTTGTTTCCAGCACTATTATCTGTAGACATGTTTATATCATTTGTAGTTCTTTATACATGATCCTTGTAGTTGACTTTTGATTTCCGACATGCATGCTCTACAGTTTTCATGATAGATTATCTCTGATTGTTCAACATACTTACTGGCAGTCTTACTCTGATTATTAGTAGACATCTATACATCCAGCTTTTCCTATTGATCTTTACTATCCGCAGATTTTAGTACCCAGTAGGTACGATTAGCTGATCCTCGGCTCGTCGTGCCCACTGGGATACACTCCGGTGTATCTCACACCCTCGGGTGACTGTTTTTCAGGTCCGTCGGGTGGGGAGATAGTGGGACGATCCAGTGAGCCTGTCACGATAGAGCTGTCCCCATGATTGTAGATATTGAGCTTGATGACTTATGCAGATCTTATTTCCCGCATTTTATTCCAGTCCTATTTGATTTAAACATTTAGAATATTGATGTAATAACTGATTTTAAATTATTCCTGCTGACTAGATTAGTAGTTGTACCAAGTTATCTGTTGCTGATTACTAGCCTAGCCGTGCATATATAGGGGAGTCTCTGTTCGCGGAATAGAGAGTTTCCTATATGTGTGGCGGTCTGTCACGCCTGTTTTGCAACTCTGATTTAATAATAAAAAAAAAAATTTCAGACCTGATTTTTAAACTCGGGGCGTGACAGATTAGATGGTATCAGAGCAAGAGGTACACGGTACCTAGGAAAAGATGATTAGGAACTGGTTAGGATGAACCCTAGGATGACTTGTTACGTGAGAGCGATGGGTAGGTCGAATATAAGGGTAGGAAACTCAAGATACTATCAGAGTCTGTTTCTTACCCGGTTGCGTATTGCAGCTATGGCTCGTCCTCCAGGTCGTGGGCGCGGACGGGGCACTGGCCGTGGAGTCGGCCGACCACCTGGCACGCCGAGTGAGCCCGTTGATCAGGGCCGTATGGACCAGCTTGAGGCCCAGGTGGCGACTCTGGCTGGGATGTTTCAGCAGTTCATACAGCAGCAGGCTGCTAGTCCTTCCACTCCTGCCCCGCCTGCTCCTCCACCTGTACCTGAGGCCACACCGCCGGTTGCACCCCCTGCTGCACCAGCCGTTGCTGAGCCAGAGATAGACCCCGTACTACCACCAGCGGGGCCCATGTCAGCTCCAGTCCCTGCCGCAGTCTCCAGAGCGGTACCCGGGATTGCTGTAGCCCCTGATGCCTCTGCTTCCACCACGTTTGTTTCCTCTCGCTCCGTCGCTCTCGCTGTTGGTCCTGCGGCCGATACTGAGGCCGATCGGGCGGAGAGGGCCCGAGCAAAGGCGGCTTTGCTAGAGTTTAAAAAGTTTAAGCCGCAGACCTTCGACGGCAAGGATGTGGACCACTGGGCGGTCGAGCTCTGGATCGACCATATGGAGAAACTTTTTCAAGATGCCTACACCGAGGACCGCGACAAGGTCCACATTGCTGCTCATTGCCTGGATGGCCGGGCATCTAAGTGGTGGAGACAGCATCGAGCTCGCTACTTCCCGGGCCCAGCCGATCCTACCTGGGAAGGCTTTAAAGCCGCCCTGTACCATCATTACCTAAATGAGACCACGAAGGAGGGTCTCGAACGCGATCTGGAGACGATCAAACAGGGCGACCTGAGCGTCCGAGACTACGAGCAGGAGTTCCTGCGCATCGCCGACCTGGTGCCCCAGGCGGTGCGCGAGGAACGTCGGAAGGTACGCTTATTTTCACAGGGTTTGAGGACAGAGATCCGTCGACACCTCGCGTCACACCTCTCCACAGACTTCGATAACTGCGTGGAGCGGTGTCTGGCGATCGAGGCGGAGATCAAGATGTCCCGCGCTGAACGGAATGCGGCGGATAAGGACAGGGACAAGGGCAAAAAGAGGGCGCATCCAGGAAACGACGGTGGGCATGCAAATCAGAACAAGAAAGCGAAGCCACCCCGACCGTGTGTCTTCTGCGGGGAAACCCACCGGGCACGGGATTGTGAACAGAGGCATGGTCGATGCTTCAAGTGCGGCCAACGGGGACATAGAGCTTCGGAGTGCCCGCAGGATTCCGCACCTGCGCGGACCACAGCCCCTGTGCCCGCACCCTCGCAACGACGACAAGAACCGGCGCCTAGCTCAGCTTCATCTGGGCGTCCCCCTCTACCCCGACCACCTGCTGGAGGGTATCAGTCGACAAGCGGACGTGTCTATGCACTGACCCCTCATGGAGAGCCAGCGGAGGGAAACCCGACGACTGATTTCGTAGCTCTCGAATGAACTATCATAAAGCATGACTTTAAGATGTAGGCTTCTGGAATAAGACCTTTTAGTTATAAGTTTCGGGGACGAAACTTCCTTTTTGGTGGGAGAGATGTAAGAACTTGAATTTTGAAAAATAAATAAATAAATGAAAATGATTGAAGTCCAGTTGAATTGGGATCATGAAATGCACGAATAGCTAAGGTGCCCTTTTCTGCAGTGTAATTTGCACAGAAATTGGGCCAGAAATATCGCCTTTCAATCCGAGCCTGATCTCGAAGATCCGAAACCACGAACGCGACCATCTCATCGAACTGAGCGAAAACCATATTAAACATGTTCGAATCCGACGGTCGGATCTCCCAGAAATCGGCGTTGAAGCCGGCGGGACCCGCGACTTAAGTCGCGGGTACAAGTGAATAGTAAACACTATATTTTAAATCCTCTTAGAACGCTAATGGCCGAACCACTGGTTTAAATTATAACATGGGGGTATGAGTAATGAGTCCTAGCTAATTTTGACGTTCTGAGCGCGACGGCGCTGACGGATTTCGCGTTTGGCGACCCGGGTGCATCGTAGTGCGTGCCACGCGCTATATTGAGTCGAACTTTATGGAACAACTTTTAATCCGGGCGTCGAACGAACCAAACAAATACGCTACCTGACAGGTCTCGACGAGCCGGACGTCGTGGCGAAGTCCGTTTCGTATTTTGATGAGCGGATTGCCTCGAAATGCGTGAAAAGCACCTAAAAGTGGACTAATTTGTATAAAAAGTTAACATTTTATGCACCAATTGTTTAGGGACTTTAAGGTGAGGGTGTTGGGTGCAAATTGCACCCACTGTGATGTGCTCGAGACTTAAGAACAGGTGTGAACCCGGTTGAGGAAGAGTTTGCAAAAAAAAAAAGAAGCAAAAAAAAAAGAAAACATTTATGTGATGTCTTTTGATCTGCCATAAGGGGGGGTTACTGGGGATTGGAAGAGTCCATCCTCCACAAGAAAACTCCCAGGATTAGCTCGTGCGTTTGGGAAGATGAAGGAGCACCACCTTTATATGGTAGTTCGTGAGAGAGAGGGGAAGAAGAAGCTTAGAACCAAACTTTGCTCTGGTGTTTTGGAGGAGTTCCTAGGTGCCTGGGCTTCTTCCTGATCAAAGCCAAAGTGTGAGGGTGGCTGTGGGACACCATTCCTTTGAGAAACCAAACCGAGGGAGTGAAGGGAAAGAGAAAGTTGGAACCAAACCTCACCAAACCTTGTTCTGGAGTTTTGGTGGTGTTCCTCTGTGCTATAGAACCTTGCTGGAGTCTCGCTGTGGCCGCGCGCGCAAAGGAAGCAAGAAACCGGCTACTACCTATCATCCCCGAGCTCGGCCAAGGTAAGGAGGCCTAACCAGTGATTGTTAGCCCTTTAGACTCCTAGCAGTGGGTTTCTCATATACTTAGCATGCCCCCTGCACAAGCCCGAGCCCCCATGCAAAGCGCATGGCCGGCGGGGGGGGCAAAGTTGGCCGGAAACCTAGTTTTCCTTCACCTTGGAACAACTTTGCAACCGTGGAGTTTTATGGGCCTAATTTTTGGGTGCTGGGACTGTAGGTGGAGAGGACCAACTCCACCAAATTTGGTGGAGTCTGGTCAATCCAGTAAGTAGCAGTTGGATGCCCTAGTTTTCGGAGTAATATAGGGTTGGCCGAGGATGCTGTTCCGGCGCCGGCAGGCTTCTCCGGCGCCGGCCATGTGTCCAGAGGACTTTCTGGGAGTGAGAGGAGGGCCCCCATGCAGTTGCATGGCATCCATGCTGCACCAAAAAGGTGCGGCCATGGATGACCCGAGAAGGTGACCAAGCTTGGCCGCCGGCACTCCGGCCAACTCCGGCCGGGGTGGCAGGTTCGGGAAGCTTCGTATGATCCCAGGGAAACTCCCATGCAAGTCTGGATGCTTCTGGTTGGCTCTGTGGAAATCCACCATTAGAGCCCTCAAGCTCCAAACCGGAGCTTCGCTCCGCCGCGCCGCCGCCGCACCTCGGGGCCAGCCACATGCATGGGAAGTCTCAGTGAGGTAAATAGAACCTGCTGGTGCTTTTATTTTGATCCCAGAACCTCCTGTTGAATGATCACGAATTTCAAGAAAAGGGGTCATCTTCCTCCTCGAGTCCGAGCCCAACCTGGGGTTTTGGCATGCTTCAACTTGATGATAAAAGATCCCTGAACTCAGTAGAACACTTTGCTTCAAGAAATTCTGGATTTGGTCCTGTAATTGCTGAGAACCAAGCTTTAGTTTTGGTTATGTTATGTGTATATGAAAGATGCATGCCAAGTGTTTGATTAAATGCCCCAATGAACTTAGAATTGGAATTTGACAAAACTTGAAATATAAAAGTTTCTCAGACACATTACCTGAGCTCTGTGCTCACTTCAGATCAAAGTGATTCTGTGTGGATGAAGTTCTGGTGCATTGTGAATTAGGGTGTAAGCCTAACCTTGGTTCTGCTTGAACCAGCACCCCTGGGCCTCAACCAGGGTGAGCACTAAGGTCCTGGCAGTGCCCAGACCAACTTTGATATACAAAATATTCTGGTATGAAGTCTAGATTAAAAGTTGTAGTAAAATTTACATAAAACATTAATGTTGGAATAAAACAATGCTCCGGGCTGTTTGCGAAGCCGCGACAGTGTGCCCTAGGCTAATTTGGGGTCACTGGACGCGGTGCTCGCGTCAGATTTGGTGTTTGAAGTCCCGGAGAAATAAAAATGCATTTTGGCTATATTAGAGAGGAATTTTATGGCCCGAAGTTTGCCTCGGGTTCCGTGCTGCCACAAATTGGTGAGCACGGTGTTCAGCAAGACAAGTGTCACCTGCTAGAAGTGACGGTTCGTCAAAATTAAATTCCAGTTGAAAGAACGAGCAAAAACAGTGCTCAAAACGGCCTTAAAATGTGAATTCTAGAAAAGGTTAAGTTATAAGGGGTCAATTAAGTTCTGAACAATATATATATATATCTGATTCAGGTGTTCCAGTAGATCTTCGAGTTAGTTGCAGATCCGGTCTTTTCGCCTGCGTTTTGACAGGTGGGTTATCTTCGAACCGGGCCTCAGCTTTTTGGCCCTCTGGTTGCTTTAGTCCAGTCGGACACCTGTTATTGACTTACCCTGCTGATTACACACATATACTGATATTTCTTGACATATACTGATATTTCTTGACATGTACTGATATTCCTTGACATATACCGATACTCCTTGACATATACCGATACTCCTTGACATATGCTGATTTTGCCTATATGACCTAGCCTGACTTATACTGATCTTGTTTGACATAGCATGACCCTTTGATTGACATTTACTGATTAAACCTGTGATTACTTATTCATGATCAGCCGACTATTATCTTGATTGATCTTGATTGATAGACACTACTCGATATACATCTTGATTGATCCTGATTGATAGACACTACTCGATATGCATCTTGATTGATCCTGATTGATAGATACTGTTTGATATGCATGATTGATTGACTCCGATGGATAGATACAGACAGATGATTCCCTGTTGGGATTTCGGCGTGTGCCGACTACTCGGTCACTTGACCATCAGATTGATCATTATGACTTGCCATGCACTGCTGTACTTCACGAACATGGCCGGGGTAGCTCCCCGTGGAGATTGTTCTTTACCGGTAAAGTGGTCTGATGATAGACCCGTGAGCCCTCGACAAGGTTATGTCAGCCGAAAAGGTGCCGAACAGTGGCATTGCCTGAGGTTCTCTGAGACCAATATTGGCACATGATTGGATATTTGGTTTTCTACCTTTGACGCATTACTCTTACTCGTACTGTTGTTCAGTTGTTTCCAGCACTATTATCTGTAGACATGTTTATATCATTTGTAGTTCTTTATACATGATCCTTGTAGTTGACTTTTGATTTCCGACATGCATGCTCTACAGTTTTCATGATAGATTATCTCTGATTGTTCAACATACTTACTGGCAGTCTTACTCTGATTATTAGTAGACATCTATACATTCCAGCTTTTCCTATTGATCTTTACTATCCGCAGATTTTAGTACCCAGTAGGTACGATTAGCTGATCCTCGGCTCGTCGTGCCCACTGGGATACACTCCGGTGTATCTCACACCCTCGGGTGACTGTTTTTCAGGTCCGTCGGGTGGGGAGATAGTGGGACGATCCAGTGAGCCTGTCACGATAGAGCTGTCCCCATGATTGTAGATATTGAGCTTGATGACTTATGCAGATCTTATTTCCCGCATTTTATTCCAGTCCTATTTGATTTAAACATTTAGAATATTGATGTAATAACTGATTTTAAATTATTCCTGCTGACTAGATTAGTAGTTGTACCAAGTTATCTGTTGCTGATTACTAGCCTAGCCGTGCATATATAGGGGAGTCTCTGTTCGCGGAATAGAGAGTTTCCTATATGTGTGGCGGTCTGTCACGCCTGTTTTGCAACTCTGATTTAATAATAAAAAAAAAAATTTCAGACCTGATTTTTAAACTCGGGGCGTGACAAAAGGATTAGTAAACTGGCTTCGATTAGTTTTATATACAAATAGGAAATGAAGTTTAAAACTTCTAATTTGTAAGTTTCATGTAAAGGCAAACAATAGCCTATTATGAAAGATGATAAATTGGTATTGGCAATTCTATGTAGCCAAAGTGACTTAAATTATGGAAGAGAAAAAATATATGTTATGCCAAACTACTAAAAAATCTCTTACTATTGCTAACACCACAAATTACACAGGAAGAAGCGGTTAGTATATGCGAACCTTCACATTTCTCATGTTTTGGTGTTCCACGAGATTCACATTTTCTAGACTTAGATAATAATATAAGAACTAATAGAAATATGGTTACACCAGATGATATACTTTATGAATATAATAACATAATTGTTTGCTATATATATATACATATGTTTTTATTCATGGACATATAATAATTAGTAGAAGAGAATATATATTTATTAATACAATATATATATATATATATATATATATATATATATATATATATATATATATATATATATATATATATATAATATAAGGAGTCTGCTTAGTTATTAATAGAGAGAAGAGAAATTATATATAGCTTCTCATTTCTTGGCTCCATTAGGTTCATCAGCATCTTTAGAACTGCATATATAATAATTAAATATTAGTAGCTTTATACACAAATAAGGGGTAGGTAAATTGGACAAAATTATAATATGGAATATGACTTAAAGCGGCGCTTTGTTCGAGAAACTTGACGCGTTTTTCCGGATAACTGTGTCAAACTGTGGCAAAATAATTAGGCAATAAATATAATTTGCAGTAAATAATTTATACCTGAAATATAACAGGTGAATATTCACAAAAATATATTACCCAGAAGAATTTCGTATGATTGGAGATGGTTCTTCAAATACCTCAGAATGTTCTTATTTTTCATTGGAAGTTGAGCAAGATTGATCTTCACATTTTAGCAATAAAGTGTTATCAGTTCTGATTTTCTTACTCCTCTCTTTATTTAATGTGAAAATCTTCAAAACTTTAAAGGTTGCAGCACTTGTTGTAAATTTTGATGCGTCCACTGTTACTTGGAAAATATGTACTTGGTTGATGATTGCTTTTATTATAGGAGGAAGAGTGAAGTTATCTGAGTTAGATGCAGTTGCTAGATTTTGTGCTGGGATGCGGAGCATTTCCTGAGCTAATCTCCCGAATATTGTAAAATTAGCTGCGGCAGTTTCATCGCTGACAATGATGTTTAATTTATACCTATTTTCAAATACATGTAGTAAAATAATATTACATTGTAAATCATTTATTATTAAACTGGTAACTTGAAATATTGCAAGAACGTAAAATGAATCGAAGGTTTTACCATGGAAGTGGTGGTTGATCGTTATCACCACAACGCGAGCACAGAAACATATCATCATATATTTTAACAGCAGCTTTGCAATAGTGACATGCTTTATACCACCAGCCATATGATGTGTCGATATCGATAATTTTGCACTCACAGGTAAACTTCGTATTCTAAAAATAGAAGGAATAAATTAGATATTACAAATATTGTTAATTCAACATAATTGTATAAGAGAAATGTATTGTTATAAAAATGTTACTTCAGTATTAGAAAGGGTAGCATTCAGTAATTCCTCAATTGTCCTCCTATTTAAATTCATTTCTTCTTCAGGTGGTATAGGATTCTCCTCCTCACATCCAATTCGGCGAATTGAGTGACTTGTTGCCTCTAAGCTATGAGCAATAATGTGCACATCAAATGGTAATAATCAATAAAAAGGAAGTCATATGTAGAACTAAATTAAGAAGAATGTAGGATTAGTAATCAAACCTATTAAGGAATTCAGGTACTTCTGGAATTTGTAAATTGAAGTATATTTTTGATGCTGAACATGTTGATAGGTATAGCTTTTCTGTATTGAAATTGTAGAGAATGTTATACAATTATTGGAATTCAACATGTGGTATATCGAAGGAAGAAGAAATTGGTATTATGTTTAGAGTACCAACCTCTAAATGTTCGAACTGTCATACCAGCCAGAATTATTACAATTGGTTTATTAGGCTCTTTCGTAAGAAAGTGCGTTTCATCGAAGGAAACGGCGAACTTATCCCATAAAGCAACGGACAAAGTATTTTTACTGTAAAGGAAAAAATCTCATTTAATATACATTTGAAATAAAATTTAATCAATATTTTTTGATTATTATTTAAAAATAGAAATTGTTTACTCGGAATCTTCAATTTCTAAATTTCTGATTGGAGTTAAAGTTTCTCCAATGTATTTATGTGTAACATCGTGAACGCTTGTAATTTTCCCGAAAATATCTACAAAATATTGAGCAAACAGAAGTTAGGATACCATAAGAAATTCCGGAGAATCAAATTTTATTTAGGAAGAGTGTTACCTGTTAGGACGGCATCATTGTATCGTTTGTGTACAACTTCGTAGAAAGTTGAAAAATTGAAACTGTATAGTGGTATTTCACACGAATGTTCTTCCATCTGACTTATTTGTGTTCGCTTCGTTATTTGAATCATGTAATCACAATTTATGGCAATAAATCGTTTCTTACTTGGTATGACAGCGAAATTTTCTATTAAATACAGATTGCCTTCAGTTATCATAGATTTAAATGCCGCTGCATCCTGTTTGTGTATTGTTGCTTGCATAGAAAAAGCCTAAGTGATGCCATGGTAGATAAAGAGATCATGTTAACCAGATGTTAAAAAAATATAAAGGAAAACGATTTTCAAAATCAAAGGAATATACTGACCTCTTCGTCTACTAATAAGCAATCCAAGCTAAATATATCTCCTTTTAAAAAAGGAGCTGTTGATTCCCATATTCGGCAAATGCGGACTTTAATTCCGCAATCTTGTGATTGTAGCGAGAGTTGTGATAAAAGTAAAGTCTTCATTGTATCGATAGGCTTCTATTTGAGAAAATAATAAATATAATATTAGTTAGTATCATTAAGAAGGTAAATAATTTTTTCCTTTTTTTACAAAATCGAAATACTGAGGGAAAAATATAAATTTAAATGTTAAAAGAAGATTAGAAAATATATTGCAGACCTGAGAATATTATTTTACATCATCAAGTATTTCTTTATAAACAATATTCCTTGTATATCCTCGCGGTTGACCATCTTTATTTTCTATAAGGATCCGTAAGCCTATTTTTGATGTGACTCGTGAAATAGCAGCGTAAAGTTGGCCATGGGAAAACACAGGTTGTGATAAATAAAGGCCAACCTTTTCTAGTGTTTGTCCCTGACTTTTGTTAATTGTCATTGCGTAACACAATCGCAGCGGGAATTGCCTTCTTTTTAATACGAATGGCCATTTTGATTCGGTAACATTCATAACAATGCGAGGAATATAAACCTTCTCGCCAACATGGATGCCAGTAAAAATTTGTGCTTCAATAATTCTAGGACCTAGTTGAGTTATAAGCAACCGAGTGCCATTACAAAGTCCAGAACTTTGATTGATATTGCGAAGTAACATCACAGGACTTCCTACTTTTAACTTCAATTCGTGATTTGGTACTCCATTAAATTTTAAGCTATTCAAGAAATCCACTGGATAAAGTATGTTGCTTTCTTCAGAATTTTTAGATGAACTGCATATTGAATCTGAACTTAAATATAGTCGTTCTTCTGTTGGCAGTAAAGAAAGCACATAGGTATTAATCTGATCAACACTTTCATTCATAGGGGTAACAATAGCTCTGTTTCGTAGGTATGTAGAATCATTGTAGTTGTACTCGATATTACCGTATATTTCAGAAACAATTGCTTGTATTCCATTATCATCAAATTTTATGAGCATATCATCAGGAATTTTGATCCAAGTTGGTTCATCCTCATTTTCTAACTGTATAACTTCTATTTTGCCATCACCAATATCAAGTACCCATTGGCTAAATTCTTCCAGAGCTCTATTTGATACACAATCCGTCGAACCTTGTAGTAATCTCATGTTTATAGTAAGGCGAAAAACTTTACACTTACTCCATATATAAGATCTAGTTAATGATGCATTTAAAATATCTTGTTTAGTGCCGCCAACAATAACTGGAAGTATTTGTCTGAAATCTCCTCCTAAAAGAATAGTTTTCCCTCCAAAATGTTCCTCAGTAGTTCCTGAACCATCAATTCCCATAATATCATTTAATGATTTATCTAAAGCCTCGAAACAATGTCGATGATTCATAGGTGCCTCATCCCAAATAATTAGGCTGGCATGGGAAATTAGAGCAGCAAGTTGTGTACCTTTCTTAATTTCACAAACAGAACAATCATTAATTTGGATAGGTATTTTAAATCTAGAATGAGCTGTTCGGCCTCCAGGCAATAAAAGAGATGCTATACCTGAGGAAGCAACAGCTAGAACTATTTTTCCTTCTGACCGTAATTTTGAAATAATGGTCTTCCAAAGATATGTTTTGCCTGTTCCACCATGTCTATAAACAAATATAATATCTCCAATATTTTGATATACAGAAGTCAAGACAACATTATATATTATTCGTTGTTCATCATTTAATCCATCAAATAAATCAACATGATCCTGGACCAATTCAGTCGTGTTGTAATCTAATTCTTCTCTTATTAATCTGTTATCAAAATCATCAAACATTACTCTGCCGGGATTTGGAAGGTTGTAATCAGAGAGTGAAGAAGAATTTTTGTTGAAAAGTACCTCGAGTTCAAGTAATACATGATTTTGAAGTTCAATTTCAGGTATTTGGAGATTACGAATTCCAAGAATATGCTTCAATTTTTATGAAATATCATCTGACATTATTTGCCAATATTCATTCCATAATTTGGGAGGATCTGTTAATTCACAGAATATTACTATGGTTGTAAATAATTGCCGAAGTCCAACTGAAGAGGACCAATGTGATGCTTCTTCTAATGCATCTCTCCATTCTTTATCATCACCAAGTAAACCAAGAGCATTACACGCAGAACGAAATGTATCGTATACAACACCATTAACAGTTCTAATTTCTACATAATTTCTTGGACCTCTTACTATGTTTAAAAGAATTCTTAAGAAATATAATTCCCCTGCATTTGGATGTATATAAACTATTCTACCAATACGATATCCTTGCTTTCGTCTAGACCAAAATTTATCTTTTTTATGCCATACCCATTGCGTAGGGAATTCGGTGTACGTAAGCTGCTGAGCATCATTACATATAGCATTAGTATGCATCCATTCAGTCAACATTGTCTTGTCAATATTAGGACGGTTCAAAACATCAACTAAATTTTGCGAACCATGATATGTCACATTGTTCATCATGGGAAGGTGAATAGACAAACGCTCAACGGATGGTTGTCTAAAATGGATATCAAACTCAAATAATCGCCAAATAGCTTCATATGCTGATAAATATCGGCAATCCAAATATTGTTTAACTTCATCAACATATGTAGACTGTTGTGTAGAAGTTGTTTTGTTATAACGCACATTATTTTCTATAACAACAGCAGCTCTATCTGGCCCTTTATTGACATACTTGAATAAATATTTGATGAGTCTTGATTTATTACACCATTCAACATTAATATGAGCTTGGTATTTGACGATTAATCGTAGATTATGAGGGACAACAAATCTATTATCAAGTTGAATACCAGCCTTCAAAACATATTTACCATTATCTCTTCTCCTATAAATAGGAAAACCATCTGGAGTTATGACAGTTTCATTCTTATATTCTTTTGGAAAGTGTTTTGAACATCGACCTTTGATCATACACGGTGCTCCTGGTTTACTTGTTCCACATGGACCGTGCATCATAAATTTTTCAACAGTTGCATACCCGATTGGATCACAAATTTTATCAGGTATTTCTGCGAATATAATCGAATTTATTTCCGAAGTCGTTAAATATTTATGCTTTGTATGTAACCATATTAAAATGTGCACATGAGGAAGGCCTCTTTTTTGGAATTCCACTGTATATAATTCTGGTGATAGAACGGGGAACAGGCGGTGAAGAATAAAGAGGGAGGAAAATAAAATAACGGAAATAAGTATTTGATAAATGTGTTACATTTTAGGACAAAGTACTAATTGGTAAGTATAAGTTATATTTAACAATGACATACCTGCCACTGATTGTTCGAAGAAAATACCTTTCTTGATATCTTTCATTAAAGCCTCTAATTTTATCTTAAATACTCTGCTAACAATATCGGGCCTATCTTCCGCTTTTTGGCCAGGAATAAATTGCAGAGCATCTCGAATTTCAGGCCACTGTGCGTTGCAGGTAAATGTAACAAATAAATCAGGAGGTCCACAATGCCTGCATATAGCAATAGCATCTTGATAATTTTGAATCATGTAGCGAGGTCCAGCTGTGAAACTTGACGGTAATATAATTCTTTTACCAATGGCATCTCCATTTACATCTCCTTCAACAACAGCATCTTTAATACCTTTATATATTTCAGATCTTAAATTAGGTTGGTTTTTCCTAATATATTGAAGTCTTTCTTCTTCAACACACGAAAATGCATCAACAATATATTGCTGAAAAAGTTTACCTCCTCGTATTAATGTGCTTCCTTCACCTATTCTGTTTTGAATTCTGTAGGCATAAAATTCGCACATTGTAATATATTGCCTGAAATTCGTTTTTTCCCGCGATGTGTCTTTACATGGTATGCCAAGTCTAAAGCCGTCCTCACCGTACGGAAATAAAATGGGGTATTGCATTGCCATGAAAGAGGGATGTAAATCACTAATGCGTTTTAATCCATCAACTTTATGTTCAACAATAATATCACTTTGTCGATCCGAATTACCTAAATCACCTACTATCAAACCAGCAATCTCAGAACTTGTAGGAGGATTATACTGTTCTGGATTTTCTCTACGTGTACCAATTAAGCTCAATTTCATAGGTAGAAAATCATTTTGGATAAAACGATCTCTTGCCATTCTAAATGCTTTAACCACTTCATTTTCCATATCAAACATATGTAACAACTCTAGCACAACATCCCTACTAATACTTTCATCGCCATCATTTACTCCAAGTGCCTTTAATCTATTATCCACTTCATTTTCTGTATCATAAATATAAAGCTGAGCAAATTTAGGATGTTGGCCGTCTACCGGAAGAAGAGAGCCCATTATATGATAATTTTGACCATTAATTCTAAAAATGTATGGTCCAGCTCTCTTATTAATATCTGTATCTATTTTTGCACCCAGTGACGTAAATGCAAACATAGAGTTGTATACTCTAATACTATGACGGAATTTCTTAGCCTCTTTCCCACCTTGGTAATCCAACAAAGTAGCTAGAATAGCTGGGGACTCACGGAGTAACGGCAAGTAAATTCGACCTTCTTGACAACACAAAAAGAATTTCGGTGTAGATTCAGTTCGAGATTTGTAAATTCTTTCATTGTACCACAGTAAAGCTCCACATGATTGACACTTGTAATGTGGCAATCCAAAATATGATTGGTCGGGAGTATGTGACGAAACTCCAGAAGAAGTTGGTAATATTTCATAATTTCTTCTATTTGTGTTTTCAATTGAATCATTTATATATTCCAAGGAAGAAATCGTGTACTTATTCCTGCGCTGATTAAGAATAATCTTACGCCGTTTTCTATTTTCTCGACAAATTGTTGAAAAATCTTTTGGTATTCTAGGATTGTCTGATGCTTTGTTTTTATCCCTTTGCTGATTAAGAATAATCCGGCGTCGTTTTCTATTTTCGCGATAAATTGATGGAAGATCTCTTGGCATTCCAAGATTATCTGCTACTTTATTTTTATCCAGTTGATAAATATATCTTGAAGAATGAGACGTTCCTTTTTTTCGGCACTTACTAAGGATGTCTTCGCGTTGTTTTCTATGCTCTCGACTATATGTTGGAATATCCATTTCATTATATGTCAAATATACGGCAGTAAAAATAGAATATCAATCATGAACCTGTAAAATCATGCATAAATTTATGGAGGGAAATAGATTTTAACAGTATGTACTGCACAATAATAGTAAATAAGCAAAAGGGGGAAGTTACCGAGTTATAAAAGGTATCGATAAATGATGGCAATATTTAGTGATATTAAATGCCATGAATTTATAAATAATATGGAGGAATAAAAGAAGATTGTGTAAAAAGGGGAAAAAAATAGAATAATTAAGGAATATAATAAAGGAAGAATGAATATAAGAGAAACAGCTAAGGGTAGAACAAACCTTTTTAATGCATGAGAGCTCCATGACCTAAAATTTAATAAAAACGAAAATATATTAAGATAAATAGTAAAAAGAAAGACTAAAATAATATTTCAATGTATTGCCAATAGGTTATATGATTTTATTTTGTTTGAAAACGTAGAAAGCAAAGAATACACGGAATTAAATTTACCTTAGTAAAACAATTATTACAATACCATAATTCAACGGGAAAATATTATTTTGTATTTAGGATTATTATTATTATTTAGTTTGAATGATGAAATTTTAATAATTATATGTATAAATGTATATAAATAGGGAATAATCCATTTGTTTTTTTTTTTTTCGATTTTCCTAGTAGTTCACAATTTCTTCCGTATATTGTGGAACAAATGTCTTAATATTTTCTTTTTTTTTTTTACTAAAAGAAAATCATATGTATTTTTGTAATCTATGTTAAAGGTAGAACCCCAGACAAATCATAGGTAGTCCGATCCGGAGGAAACATTAGGGAGAGGGACGTTAAACATTTGAGAAATATATAAGGGAACATACATAATTTTCTCAGATTTTCTCTTAACTTAAAATTCGTGATTTATTTCATAATTTTGTCAAACAAATAGAATTGAAGTGCAAACTGAAAATATACACTGTAAAGAGAAGTTGGTTAATTGATTAATCGTAAAAGAGGACACAAAACGGATACTCATTAGCAACTGCAGAACAAACGTTTCTCATTTAATGTGAATAAAGTACATCCACATTTAGTAATGTAGACAATTCATATAGTTTCGCAGAGTATAACAACTCAGAATGTAACTTCAAATATAATCAATAACTATCAAAAGGTGATACGAAAGAAGTGATTATAGCAAGTAACCACTATTAGGAAATACAACAAAATAATACAATATATTACAAATTTCTACAAAGTGTGAAATTAGCTTAAACGAAAGGAAAATAGGAACCCTATTTACGAAAAAATACAATATACGTCTAAGAAGTAGAGGTATCTTCAGATGGATCCGCCGAAGAAACAGAACAACCCCGACGCAGATAATTGATGGTGGCACGGTACTCATCAATTGTGGATTGCATTTTTACTTGTTTAATTACGAATTCTGCATTTTGAGCAAGAGTAGAGGCGTAACAATTTTTTAGCGTATTATATTCACAGTCTAGTTTATTGAAGTCGGCCAAGAGATTAGCATATTGTATGGTCACTTGATTGTACATATCCTTGTACAATATATAGTCCTCATAATTGATATCCTTAATTTTCAATTCAAATTTAGTCATCATTTTCCTAATTGCGAAACAACTGGCTTCCTCCTTTGCTCCTTGCATATCGCGCGATGGCCCACCCCAACAGCACTGGATTTCAACAGTTGAACCAACACACACAACTGCAAATTCTATGTATGCAAGAAACCACCCCCCACCAACTAAAGTCACTTTACATTGAGGAACTTCAATTTCTAGTTTTCCGCAAATTTCCTCAAGTAATTTAAGATAAGAAAGTTGAACAATGGCCATTGGTAGGATGGTATTTGGCGGAATAGAAACTGGTGAAGGAAAGAAAGAAAGAAACATGGAAGATTATATTTAGAGTTTATGAATAAAGGGAAAACGGAGCAAATCAAATAATGATACACAAACAGACGTATAATTTATACAAAGAGAACCCTTTATCCCTATATTAAAAGTGTGAAACATGCGTAAACTACATTACATATTGAATTCAATAAAGATTAAATATAAAGAAGTTATTCCTAAAATTTAATTGCACATACAATGTTAGTCTTTACACTAACTACAAAGATCTAATTACTAAAACGTATAAAATTGTCAGGTAATAAATGTAAACAACAATTTTGATAATTTGTTTATATTACCGGCTCTACATATTCAACTTGGAATGATTAAGCATACAAATCCTAAATAAATTTATAATGTAATCCTAATCTTCTAATAAGTAACTATAGAAATAAACAATTTGGAAAACATGCGCATATCCATTATTGTAAGTAGAAGAACGTAGAAATAATAAAGAGAACATAAGCAAAACAATATGAGTATATAATAAATATAGAAAGTAAATTTAAATTTTACGTTGTATGAAACCCTTGAACGAACAATTTTAAGGACAATGGTATCTTTTGTTTCAAATTATATACATATGTATATTGAGGGCTGTAAGTTTTAAATATATGAAATTAGATCGTCAAAAGTAAGCAAGTGAAAATAACGTATCCTACTCGAAGCGAAGTAGATAAATACCGACTAATTCACCCTGCACCAACCTCCAATTACTTGACTTCAACAAATTGCCTCCTTACTTCTGTTTTTTCTGTAGTAAGACAACAATAGTATTAAAGTAATAATATTAACAATATATGTAAGAAAAAAGAACAATTATTGAAAGAAAAAAGTAGCAAACAATTTGTTTTCCTCAAAGTATCTTAGTATGACAGAAGCGAAATACCATATGTATATTCAAAGAGAACTATGTAGGTAATTATGTGAATATAAAAGTACAACGAATTTTACCCACAATTTATCTTAATTAAACTAAGAATTAAAATAGTTCTTTTGTATCAAAGAGCAAAATATTGAGAATCATCTCTTTTATGTATAATAAGTATGAAAATAGGGAGAACAGAAATTGCATGTAACAATAGAAAATGCAGAACAAAAGGAGAAACTGATTAAGTTGTGCTGGACAAAAAGAAGAGGCCACGACACAGTACAGCAAACTTTAAGAAGATACATTGAGAATAAATGAAAATTTTTACTACATATATAAATGTATAGATTATTTACAAAGTAGTTTTGAAGTAAATAGGCTCCGATAAACAAAATGAACATTCCTAATTGATTATTTTAACAAATGCAATGGCCATTCCTAACTAATTGTCCTAACAGGACTGCCAAAGTTTGTTTTGTCACTGTACAGGTATCATTAGCATTAAAGAAAAAGAGAAATGAAGGTACAAATACGTGAACAAACAGTATTTTGCAACAATGTATCCTCAAAGTTACAATCTTTAGATCATTACATGCAGTCTATAGATAAATGTATGATATTATACAGTAGGTTTCGAATCATCTAATTCTTAACTCTCTTGAATACGATTGCCAAAAGCTCATCTTTACATATATAAACCTTTACATACAATTTTTTTCCAATTATTTGTTTAAAATTAATTACAATTTTCCAGCTTTCCTTCTCACTAAATTGGTATGTTAAAAATAATTATTTTAAGGTTTTTAATGAAATAGATGGTACAATGTAGAATAATAGGATATTAAATTGAAATGTTTATTTCATATTAATTTGTCCATTTTTGGCTTATGATGGTAATTGAATAAATGGATGAACAAATATTTTGAATCCCATGTATACATATAATAATTAAAGGAGTTTGTAAGGTGTATGCACCGTTTTTTGAAAACATAAAAGCACTTTTTTTTTCTCTATATATGCATAAAAATCCGGGAAAAGGAAGGAACTTACAAATTCCACCAAAACAACGAATAGTTAAGTGTAAATCCTTTTTTGACTAACAAAGTATTTTCTTCCCAAATTCAATTTTTTCCCCACACAAAATCATTAGGATAGGTAACAAAATAACTTTGTGAACCCTAAACTAAAACACGTAAAGTTAAATATTAAGCTATTATCAATATAACGGATGACCTACTGGTGGAGGTTCTCTGTTAAATGTAAAGCTTTAAAAACTAAAGTAAGTATCATCACATATACGCTCTAAAACTGGTAAAAAAGCAAGCAACATGTAAATCATACAGAAGCAAACACCAATCAATATTTTCCTTTCACACAATATTTGAAAACTCATTTCAATCAAAGCAATAGATTTCAAAATTGATGAACACGGGAAGAACTATATAGACAACAATATTTAGAAACCAAACAAATACTTACCTCTTTTCGGCACAACAATATTAGCAAAGTTTGGAAAAACATTTCAAACATTAGGCTGAGATAATATGAAGACTAAATCCAAAGGAAATAGATGATAGAAGGCACAATTTATTTTGCAAATCATGACTGTGCAAACAACAGTTGGTTGGCAAAGCGTATTAGTAAATAATTGGTTTTTTATGTCGCCACAATTAAAGACCACCGGAAAAACTGCTCAACTTTTAACAACACAACGAAGGATTTTAGGTTAAAGACACATGAAAGTACCAATATACCTAGCAAATAATGTTGTTTAAAGCAGAGACATTTATATATTTTCTCTAATTATTAACTGAACACCCAAGGCCATTCACAATTAATGTTCTTTTGTATGTATCATCATAGCTCAAAACAAAAGAAGAAGATAATAATATCGAGAATTCAATTCAATCAAATGCACATATTTTAAAGATGACATGTAAAAAAGTATAGGAATTATCATTTATAATGAAACAAATTGGAAACCCTATTCCATGAAAGTTATATATTTCAAAATTAATAACCATAGCAAGCAATATTGTAGTGTCCCAGTTTTTCCCCTGTGTTTTTCCCCTGTTCGGGGTGTGGAACACCTAGTGTTGGTGTGTTGGGCCCCAACATGTCAAAGGGATGTGTTGTTTGGACTCAGGGAGGATTTGGGGTCAAGCCTGACCTTCGGCTGCCTTTGCCGAATTTTAGGAATGGAATCAGGCTAAACGGAGGCCGTATTTGGATTCAGCGCGGAAAAACGCTTGAAAACGGCTATTTACTTATTTATTTTGGAGTCCGGATGCCCAAAAAGGGACCCCCGGAAGTTTTCTGCGCAAAATGGTGCACGGGGGGAGCTGTGGACCGGCCGGGGACACGTGGCGGCTCTTATTGGGCCGGCGCACGGCTCTCGGTCCACGGAGCGGGCCGCCGGTGCACGGTGGACCGGCGGGCCACGTGGCAGGCGCCGGTTGGGCCGGTGCAGCGCGCGCGGCGCAGGGAGGGCGCGCGGGCAGCGCGGGCAGGCCGGGCAGGCGGGGGCAGCGGCGCGGTGCACGGTGGACCGGGGCGCGCCACGTGGCGGCCCCGGATTGGCCGGCTCATGTGTGCGCGGCGCACGCAACACCGCGCGTGGGCGGCCGTACGCGCACGCGGGCGGCGCGTTGACGGACCGGCGCCCGTGTCGGGCGGGCGGCGCCGCCCCACGTGGCGCCACGCCATTGGCGGGCGCCGCACGCGGGCTGACCGGGGGGGGGGGGGGGGGCATGTGGCGCTCCCCACTGGGCCCGCACGGCTGCCGCCTGTTTGGCGGACACGTGTCGGGCCCAGGAGCGGGTCGGACGGGCGGTGGCGTGCGGCCGGATCCGGTGCGCGTGCTGGGCCGGGCCGGGCCGCACTGTGCGCGCCCGGAATTTGGCGGGCCGGGCCGCACTGTGCGCGCCCGAATTGGGCCGGGCCGCACTGTTTGCGCCCGGAAGTCGGGACATATTGGGAATTTTCCCAATTGTTTAGTGGGCCTATATATAAGCCTCCCCTCCCCTCTTCTCTTGCCTTTTCCGAGAGCTAGAGAGAGAATGGGAGGAGGGACCTTTAGGAAAGTTTTTCCTCTCACATTTTTCTACCTCGTGGTGCGTTCCCAGATTTTTGGGAAGATCGACAGCGGCGTTCCGGATTTTACAGTGTGCCTCGGTTTTCCCCCATTTCGGCCCGTTATCGTCGCATTTCAGTCCGAGGAGTCCCCTGCGCAGTACAGGAGTCCGATTTCGACGATTTCTTCGCCAGTGTGTTCCTAAGAGGTAGGGCTTCGTTTTTCGTGTTGATGGTTTCTCTGGATTCCGATTCTTTGGCACGATTCCCGAGGTGATTTGACACCCTATTTTGCTGTTTGGATTTTTGGACAGCGGCGACTTCGACGAATTATTTCTCCGCGTAGGAATATCGGATCGAGGCGATTCAAGAGTCGATTTTGGGCTATTTTTCGCGAGGAACGCAACCGTGATTTTTCTGGGATTTTAGGAGCTCGGGACAGAGGTGAAAATTCCTCGTTTTGCGTGCTGATTTTAAAACAGCAAATGTGTGTTTGGAAACTGTTATATTTACACCGTGTACACTTGTGTGATGTTGTAGGACATTGTTGCAGCTGACGGTGTGTTTAGAGGACAGCGGGTATTTTCTGGGTACATTGTGCACGCTTTTCGAGGTGGGTGGTTGCGTTGCCCTCTTTGTTGACCTGCACACTAGGAATAAAAGAGTTTCCCAACTATGCATGTGATAGATAACTTGTGATATATAAACCTATTGTATTTGGCCCCTAAATAATTTAGTAGCTCCTATGTGAAAATCTGGGACAAGAAAATTGGACAATTGCTATATCGTGAACCGCATGCAAATTGGTAACCCAACAATATTTTTAAAATAGTTCTAAAATTGTTCTTCACATGAAACTTAGTTCCTTTCTAAATGTTTTTAAAAGAGAACACTTGCATGCTCATTGGACATCTAGTTAGGCCACTATCTTACTGCAGCACTATATTATGGGACTTGACTTAGGAGAAAACATGTGTTATTGTTATTCTTCTCTATCGATGCATGTTGCTCGAGTCTGATCGGGATTTTGAGATAGTGGTGTCTGGACTTTGAGTTTGGGACAGTTGGGATTGTCTGAGGGGATTGTGGGGCATAGTGGCAACCGCGGATGATAGGCGGTTGACCAGATGTTTTTACTTTATCAGATTGGGGTCTATAGGTTCAGCGGTAACCGCGGATTTTGGGCGGTTGACCGGGTGTTATTATCACATCAGATTGGGGATTGGGGTTGCATTAGTGGATGGAGTATTCCCACTTTGATCACAGTCATGATCCAGTCCTGCTATTGTGAGACATTGGTTACAGAGATACTTTACTCGTGTGGGTCGCTCCCCTCGAGTGCCACTCCGGAGTAGGCTTTTAGACCGTGATGGGTGCCGGTCAGTTGGTGAGTTGTGAGTGATGACAGAGCAGGCAGTGCCAGTATTTCCTGGCCCTTTGATTGGGTTTCTTTGGGCAGTCAGCTTTATAGTTGCATCTATACAGTCATCTTTTGGCACTGCATTTAGAGGCATAGTAGTGGTAGTTTCTTTTCAGCAGTCTTTATTGCATACCACTGTTCTTTCCTTTTTGCCTCTTTATTCCTAGTGGGTGCGTCAGCATCAGAGGTTTTACCCACTAGGGGAGGCTACTGGTTTATCTAGTAGTTCTCACCCCCATTGTTGTTTCTTGTTCTTTTCCCCTTTGTTTTGCAGAGTCGACTGTGGGAGCTGCTGGGCCTTCAGCGGCAGATCGAGGTAAGAGGATCGCCGACTAGCTAGATCGTCTACCCCGAGCGAGAGTTTAGCTAGACTATTACTGTACTCCCCTTTTGTATCTCAGACTATAGTAGTTTACTTTTGGGTCTGGCTGTGGCCAGCTGGTTGTATTATTTATGGTGAGCTGGGAGTATATTGTACTTTTATTTCAGTTTACAGTTTATTTCAGTCTGAGATTACTGTTAGTTCTATTAGTTCAGCTCTGTTATGCTCTTCTATTGTATATTATCTATCTGAGCAGGTTACCAGCGCTTCGTGTACATGGAAAATTCTGTGTACACGGCGGATCTGTTGGCGGGCCCGGGTTCTGGTTACCCCGGGGCGTGACAGATTAAGTTGGTATCAGAGCTTAGGGATAGGTCAGTTGGGACTTAGGAAACCCTAGGCTTTTGGCAGACCCTAGGATGATAGGGCGTGAGAGGCGTGACACTTTGCGAAAGTCGTTGATTTATTTATGGGACTCTTCCAGTGAGTGAGGAGGGATCGACATACCCAATTTCTGGTGGACCGTTATGTTGGCTGCAGACAACATAAAGTCGCAGAAATTGGGGGATGTCTTTGACTTTCGCTAGATTGGGTCGTGTGGGGTTATGTTACTGATTCGTGTTTTCTTGTGGCAGGATGCCTCCCCGACGTCGGATTCCCGCTCTGGGTGCCCCTACACCCCCTGTTGAGCCGGAGCAGACGGGATCCACTGAGATTGGTGAGTTGCGGGCCATGATGGCCCAATTGGCGGAGAGCCATCGTCAGCAGCAGCAGAGGATTGATCAGCTGCTCGCTCAGAGAGAGACACCACCCCCAGCTGTTCCTGAGGCCTTTGTGCCTCCTGTTGCACCTTTTGTGCCGTCAGCGCCATCTTCGAGTAGCGGGGCTCCTGGAGCCTTTCAGCCTTTGACTGCAGAGGAGGAGCGGGATTTTGCTGACAAACTCGCCCAGTTTGTTAAGCGGGGACCACCTAGATTCTCAGGGCGGGATGCTCCGCCCTCGGCTGTTGGGAAATGGCTTTCTGCGATGGAGAAGCTTTTTCGGGATTTCTTCATCGACCCGAAGTATCGAGTGCACATGGCGGTGCACTGTTTGGACGGGGATGCTGATTTTTGGTGGCAGCGGGTGGAGCCACCGGAGTTCCGGATTTCTCGGCAGCTGCCCTGGGAGGAGTTCCGGCGGTTGGTGCTGGACACCTATTTTTCGACCAGTGTGAAGAAGAAGTTGGAGGACGATTTGAAGAACCTGCAGCAGGGCGAGCGATCGGCCCATGTGTAGTGACCCGACCCTTTGGGGTATTTTCGAACTCACATGTAATCGCTTAGGCCTTAAGCGAAATAAAATTTATTTAATTTTCTTAAGTCGGCCGGGACGAGGTGTGTATATTTTTCTGCGATAGAGCGCGAAAAACGATGACCGACGGTGCGATCGGATTCGAAATCCGATATCGGGATCTCCCTTAGCGATGCGGTAATTAGTCACGCATCGGTAACCGTGCAAAATATCTTGCACCCTAGGGATAAGGTGGGTTAACTCGTGAGGATAATTAATTAATTAATTAATTAATTACCCGGTGACGGAAATTTAAATCCTCCTACGTACGAATTAATTTAAGGATTTAAATGGTGGGATTTTATCTCGTGGTTTGGATAAGAGATAAGATCCGGATATTTTAATAGGGAATTTATTTCCCCCAAGATTATTTAATAAAGGTGGTTAAATAATCGGTGGTCAGGATTTAAAGGTGATTAAATAACCGGTGGTCAGATTTAAAGGTGATTAAATATCCCGTCAGTCGGATATTTAGGTGAGAGATAGAAACGGGAAAAAAATCGGGTTTACCTACGCACGTAAGATAAAGAAATCGGATATTAGGACCGACGGTAAGGATTAATTAATTGGAAAAATTAATTAATTGAAGTCAAACATCCGAAAGGGATTTTGACGGTGCGTATGCGGGAAGTGGATGAAAGGATAAGTAAATAGGGTGGGGGTCTATTTATTCCCCCGTTACCAACGAAACCCTAATTGTAAAATACCGCCTCTCAAATCGCCTCTTTCGTGCGTACCGAAAACCCCAACCGGTGAGGAGAGAAAAGAAAAGAGGCGGAACCCCTAACCGGAGGAGAAAAGAGGAAAAGAAGGGGGAAGCGGAGGAACCCGATCGCCCCGATTCACGTGCCGGAGATCGGAGAACGAGACGCCATCGTCTACGGGGAGCGGATCCGGATCTCCGGCGCCGCGAGAAACAAGATCGGATCTTTTATTCCGATAAATTTAAGGTTAGTGATCATCGTTCCGGTTGTTAAATTAATCGGGGGTTTTCCGTGTTCTTGAAAGGTCGCTTTAAATTGGTACATCGATCGCGGTTTCTTTTTCGGGTTTTCGATCAACGTTTTGTTCGTTCATGATCGGGTGTGGCCGATGATTTTTATCGGATCTAATTGATGGTTTCTTTAACCGATTTCTTGTTATCGGACCTCCGATCGACGTTTTGGTTGTTCGTCGGTCGTTGGTTTGGTTATTAGATTTACCGGGAATTTTTCGGGAATTTTTCGGGAATTTTCCGGGCGACTTCGGCGGGACATAGTGGGTTAACGGGAGGCCGCCGCCGCCGTTGTTAGACGGGAGGCCGCCGCCGTCGTTACCATGTTCACGGGGTAGTCGCCGGGATCGCACGGGAGCGAAAACGGAGAAGAAATCGCGAAACGGGGGCGAAAACGACGAAAAAACGGAAAAACGGGAAGTTACTGTGCGTTTCCGTACAGTGCGGTCCACGGGTCCAGGCGTGCACCCGGTGCACGCCTGCAGCATCGGGAGCACAAGACCCGGCGCACGAAATCGTGCGCCGGCCCGGCCCGTCCAGCGCGGTGCACGCGCTGGGCGTGCACCCGGTGCGCGATGCCGCGGTGGAATGCGTGAACCCGGCGCACGCCAGTGCCGTGCACGGCCCGGCCCGTTCCGCCTGGTGCACGCTTCCTGCGTGCACCCGGCGCGCGCTGCCCGGCCGCCGATGCGTAGACCCGGTCCACGCTCTGCTTCATGCACCATCCGACAGCCCGGAGTTCTTTTGCTCCGTTTGGGTCCGTTTTTCCACCGTTTTGAGCGCGGTTTTCGCCGTTGGGATCGTTATTTCAGTGGCTTTCATGTCATGGCCACTTGGGACCTACTTGGTCATTATTTTATTATAATGTTGGGTGCCGATTTCGCCGACGCTCCGCGCCTCGACGAAATTGTCGGGGGCGCGCCGTCGGGTCTTTCTCTCATCGTTTTCGTCGTCGGGGCTTCTCTGCTGGACCGTTGACGCCCCGAGTTGGCGACTAACTGAGAGATTGGGTTTTGTTAGATTCCGTTAGCGGTTTTGGGTTCCGGTTTCGGCGAACCGAACGGTGTTGGACTTTTCCGTCAAAAAGGGGTAAATTGGGTCTTTTGTTTTGGGATGTTTGTACACGTTTGTGACTATTATTGTCCGTGCGGACTTTTCTTAGGTCCAGGTGCGCAGCGGGGGAGCGCGAAGGATATAGGTGTTCCGTTTGCTCTCCAACAAGGTGGGTACGGTTGCGATGAGTGCAACCGGTGCTGTAAGTGCATCTATCGTCATTAAAAGTACTCTTTAATTTACCTAACAAAGTAGATGGATAGTTTAACCTTTCGATAAATGTTATTTATCTAATAATTGTGCGGCTGCGGTCGCGGTGCCCATTACACGCCAATCTTGGCAATCCGGTTTCGGATGCTGCACGTACACAGGCGGATTGGCCTCCGCATGGGTGTACTTTTCCGGAAGAGTGGTCTTTATGACCCGTGTGCCCCGCAAAGGTAACGATGCAAGCGGGGACCTCTTCGCGCCAGCTGTGGTGTCGCACCAGCACCGCGAAAGAGGTAAGAGCATCAAAAGGTGTTTGCGCACGAGGGGAGACTTCCGTCTCCCCGACAGGTAATCTGGGATTGGTGCCCAGGTTAAATTAATGTACAGGTGTCTAACGAAAGGTTACGGTGTATTCGGTGTATTCGTATGTTTTTCCTCTCTTGATATTGTTACACATCTACTTTGTTTGTCACTGACTTTACCCACTCCGTGACAGGTATTCCTAGGTGCGTTAGCCGGGATGGCGGTGGGACTGCGTCGTGAGGATCGTAGTCGGACTCTTGGTTATCGTATTTATGACTCATTTCCTCCTTATGCTATTTTTAGTTTTGCTTGTGGATACTTTATTTGTGGACGAGTATTAGTTAGCACTGTGGATGTGGTGTATTCCCTTATGTTTTCATTCGCGGCATGGTTTCAAGAATAAACATTAGATTGCGAAAACGTTTTCTCAAACGAGGTGCCGAGTGGGCACGGTTTACAACTCTGGTTTTATCCTTTCCGAACGTTGATGCCGCTTTATAAACTTGCTTTAATTGATGGTGAATGTCTACGGTATGGTTGTTGGTTGGTGAATGATGCATGTATTATGTGATTGAACAATATGCTGTAAATGAGACGCCGTGCATATACAAAGGAGACTCTGTCCGTGGACAGAGTGAATTTGTGTATGTGGCGGTCTGGCACGCACCGGGGTTGAGGTTTATGTTACCTTATTTCAAAAAAAAAAAATAGTCACGTTTTCCGCTTCAAATGACTCAAAAACCCCCGGGGGCGTGACAGATTAAATGGTATCAGAGAAAATGCAACCACAACCATAGTAGACGAGGTTTACATCCACAGTGCTAGGTGCCACAAGCAAATGGGAAATGAGATAACCAAGGTGTAGGTGTAGTACGTGAGAGTACGGGAAAACGGGAACGTAATATAGGTGTAAATGTAAGTCTAGGTGCTAGGGTGATAACCTTAGGCCTAACGAGGTTTCTTTGTTTACAAGCGGACGATGGCCCGAAATGGGTTATCAGCGGAGGACGCAGGGGCAAAAAGTACGGTGCGAACAGTGGCGGAGTGCCAGCTTCTTCGACAACGGCTACAAGAGATGGCCGGGCAGTTAGTAACCCTTGTGGAGCGACATCTTCAAGGTAGTGCAAACGGCGGGTTTGCACACCTTCCAGGAGGTGGACGATAGAGCCACCGCGGTGGAGCGCGAATTACGATGTCTCAAGCCCGACGGGAGAGCTCAGGACACAGCAGGGATGAGAAACGACCCCAGCCCTTCTCAGGAGGGGGATTTTCTAGCGGAGCCTGGCCATGCATCATCTACAGAGGAGCACCTCGGCGAAAATTATTCATTCCGGAAGCACGACATTTGCTTCTAACGTGACAAATTGGGACAGTTCCGTTTTTACTGCCCCAAACCCGGGAATGATCTTTCGAAGTCGCGACACGGATGAGGGGTCTTATGCGACGACACGACAAAGGATGCACTACCTGAGGGAAGTAGTAGCAGGAAAGACCCCTTACGAAGAGTAATGTTGGTCTTGACCCCAGGAGAACCCTTAGGAGCAAATACTCTGTACCTTCCTGCCCAGTAAGGATGCGAAGACTTAGTTGTCTTTGGTGTTGGCCCTTTATTATGGGTCAAATAGGTTCAACTTCCTGCCTTGAGACAATAGGCCCAGGGGACTAGTGAGTTGGGTTGGGTGAGCCCAATAGGTTGAGTGGGCTGCGGTCCGCAATAGACCTAACGGCAAGAGGCCCAACAATAGACCCAACATCCAGGTGGGTTGGGTCTGGTCGAGATCTGTGGAGCGGTGTATGCCGCTTTAAGTGAATCGGATGCGCACCTCTAAAAGCTCAGGCTTTTGGGGTTAATGGTTAGCGCCAACGGTTCTACATTTGAGACTTAGTGGTAAAAGAATTCGAGGGGATACCCGGAAGGGATGGGCTTACCGAGTGACAGGTGCTAATCAATTGTGAGAAACGTCATGTACGATTGCAGAAACCGGGATTCCCGGAACACGTGTACTTGGCATGTAAAAGCACTTCCTTTTTGGCTGTCGTCTCTGCGTCGCGGGCTAGGAAGCTGATAGAGGGCGGGTGCGTGGCCTATCTAGCCTCGGTAGATTTAGCCACTCGACCCGTTCCCTCGCCTTCCGAAATTCCCGTGGTAAGGGAATTTCCGGATGTGTTTCCGGCGGAGCTCCCCGGAATGCCGCCGGAACGAGAGGTTGACTTCCCAATTGAGTTGCTCCCGGCACCAAGCCCATCACCAAAGCACCGTACAGGATGGCCTTCGCGGAACTGAAGGAACTCAAGGCGCAGTTGGAGGACCTTTTGGACAAAGGTTTCATCAGACCAAGCGCGTCACCTTGGGGCGCGCCCGTCCTGTTTGTGAGGAAGAAGGACGGAAGTCTCCGGTTGTGCATCGACTACCGGGAGATAAATAAGGTCACGGTCAAGAATAAGTACCCCCTACCAAGAATCGACGATCTCTTTGACCAGTTACGAGGGGCGACGGTGTTCTCAAAAATTGACCTGCAGTCGGGCTATCATCAGGTCCGGGTCAAGGGGGAGGACATCCCCAAAATGGCTTTCCGTACTCGCTATGGCCATTACGAGTTTACGGTGATGCCGTTCGGGCTCACAAATGCCCCGGCAGTGTTCATGGATATGATGAACAGGGTATTCAAACCCTACCTGGACTTGTTCGTGGTGGTCTTCATCGACGATATCCTCATCTACTCGCGTACCGATGAGGAACACGAAGAACACCTGCGCACAGTCCTCCAGACCCTACGGGAACAGAAACTCTACGCCAAACTCAAAAAGTGTGAGTTTTGGCTCCGAGAGGTCGGTTTCTTGGGGCATGTAATCTCGGCGGCTGGAGTCGCGGTGGATCCGAAGAAGATAGATTCGGTGACAGACTGGCCCCGACCGACCACGGTGACGGAAATTCGAAGCTTCCTAGGATTAGCCGGGTATTACCGGCGCTTCGTGGAGGGCTTCTCCAAGATAGCCACCCCCTTAACCCGCTTGACAAGAAAGGGGGAAAAGTTCATCTGGACGGATAAGTGCCAGAGAAGTTTCGAGGAGCTTAAGGATAGGTTGACGCGAGCCCCGATTCTCGCCCTGCCAGAGCCAGGGGAGGATTACGAAGTATACTGCGACGCGTCGCGAAATGGATTGGGTGGAGTACTCATGCAACGGGGAAAGGTCATGGCCTATGCATCAAGGCAGCTCAAGGAGTACGAGCGGAATTACCCCGTGCACGATCTGGAACTCGCAGCAGTGGTGTTCGTCCTCAAGCTTTGGAGACACTACCTGTATGGGGCACACTGCAATGTGTATTCAGATCATAAGAGCCTCAAGTACCTTTTCACCCAAAGGGAGCTAAATCTGCGACAAAGGCGGTGGCTTGAGCTATTAAAGGATTACGACCTGACGATCCACTACCACCCGGGGAAGGCCAACGTGGTGGCCGACGCCTTGAGTCGCAAAGGACAGGCCGCGGAAGCCGATGTAAGCGCAATTACACAGCAGGATAGCCTAATTGCGGAGTTCTCGCGACTGAGACTAGAGGTGGTACCTGCAGGGACAGTCGCCCAACTTCTGACGCTGGTGGTCAGACCTACTCTGCTGGACAGGATTCTCGAAGGGCAATCAACTGATGACCAACTCCAGCTGGTGCGGAGTAGAATAACCGCCGACCAGGAAGGTGATTTTGCAGTAGACTCCGACGGCACGATACGATTCCGGGGACGACTCTGCGTGCCGGATCTACCGGAACTCAAGGAGGAGATCCTGCGGGAGGCGCATACTGCCCCATATGCAGCGCATCCTGGGGGAACGAAGATGTACAAGGACGTCAAACAAACCTTCTGGTGGCCCAAAATGAAGGGAGACGTGACCCGATTTGTGGCGCACTGCCTGGTGTGCCAACGGGTGAAGGCCGAACATCAACGGCCGGCAGGAAAATTGCAACCTTTACCGGTGCCCGAGTGGAAATGGGACATGATTACCATGGATTTTGTGACCGGTTTCCCGAGATCGCCACAGGGACACGATGCGATATGGGTGATCGTGGACCGTTTGACGAAATCGGCCCACTTTTTGCCCGTACATACGACGTGGACCCGGGAACGACTGGCGCAAACGTACCTCGATGAGATAGTGAGGTTGCACGGTGTACCAACATCCATCACGTCGGACAGAGACACACGTTTTGTGTCGAACTTTTGGCGAAGTTTGCAACAAGCGATGGGGACCAAGTTGCACTTCAGCACAGCCTTTCATCCGCAAACCGATGGGCAATCGGAGCGGGTGATACAGATCGTGGAAGACATGCTTCGAGCGTGCGTTCTGGACTTGGGCGAAGGGTGGGCACGGTGTCTGCCCCTGGTGGAATTTGCCTACAATAACAGTTATCAGGCCAGTATTCAGATGGCGCCGTACGAGGCCCTGTACGGGCGCCGCTGTCGGTCTCCGATATGCTGGGATGACTTAGGTGAGCGAAAGTTTCTGGGCCCAGATCTGGTAGAGGAGACCGAAGCAAAGGTGCGTTTGATTAAACAAAGGCTGCTGACCGCCCAAAGCAGACAGAAAAGCTATGCAGATAACAGACGCCGAGACTTAGAGTTCATGGTGGGCGAGCACGTTCTGCTCCGGGTTTCACCCTCCAAAGGGAACCGACGTTTCGGCATAAAGGGGAAGTTGAGCCCCAGATACGTGGGACCGTTCGAGATTCTGGAGCGCGTGGGACCGGTGGCGTACCGGTTGGCCCTGCCCCCGAACCTCGAACGAGTCCACAACGTGTTCCACGTTTCGATGCTCCGGAAGTACCTGGCAGACCCCTCTCATGCCTTGGATGCCTCCACCATTGAGCTACGAGAGGACTTGAGCGTCGAGGAGACGCCGGTGCGGATTTTGGCAAGAGAGGACAAGAAGCTACGCAACCGAACGATCCCCTATGTGAAAGTCCAGTGGAGCAACCACGAAGAGCGCGAGGCGACGTGGGAACTGGAATCAAAGATGAGGGAATGTTTTCCCGAGTTGTTTAAGTGAGGTTTGAGTTTAAGTTTCGGGACGAAACTTTTTATAAAGTGTGAGTGGTGTAGTGACCCGACCCTTTGGGGTATTTTCGAACTCACATGTAATCGCTTAGGCCTTAAGCGAAATAAAATTTATTTAATTTTCTTAAGTCGGCCGGGACGAGGTGTGTATATTTTTCTGCGATAGAGCGCGAAAAACGATGACCGACGGTGCGATCGGATTCGAAATCCGATATCGGGATCTCCCTTAGCGATGCGGTAATTAGTCACGCATCGGTAACCGTGCAAAATATCTTGCACCCTAGGGATAAGGTGGGTTAACTCGTGAGGATAATTAATTAATTAATTAATTAATTACCCGGTGACGGAAATTTAAATCCTCCTACGTACGAATTAATTTAAGGATTTAAATGGTGGGATTTTATCTCGTGGTTTGGATAAGAGATAAGATCCGGATATTTTAATAGGGAATTTATTTCCCCCAAGATTATTTAATAAAGGTGGTTAAATAATCGGTGGTCAGGATTTAAAGGTGATTAAATAACCGGTGGTCAGATTTAAAGGTGATTAAATATCCCGTCAGTCGGATATTTAGGTGAGAGATAGAAACGGGAAAAAATCGGGTTTACCTACGCACGTAAGATAAAGAAATCGGATATTAGGACCGACGGTAAGGATTAATTAATTGGAAAAATTAATTAATTGAAGTCAAACATCCGAAAGGGATTTTGACGGTGCGTATGCGGGAAGTGGATGAAAGGATAAGTAAATAGGGTGGGGGTTATTTATTCCCCCGTTACCAACGAAACCCTAATTGTAAAATACCGCCTCTCAAATCGCCTCTTTCGTGCGTACCGAAAACCCCAACCGGTGAGGAGAGAAAAGAAAAGAGGCGGAACCCCTAACCGGAGGAGAAAAGAGGAAAAGAAGGGGGAAGCGGAGGAACCCGATCGCCCCGATTCACGTGCCGGAGATCGGAGAACGAGACGCCATCGTCTACGGGGAGCGGATCCGGATCTCCGGCGCCGCGAGAAACAAGATCGGATCTTTTATTCCGATAAATTTAAGGTTAGTGATCATCGTTCCGGTTGTTAAATTAATCGGGGGTTTTCCGTGTTCTTGAAAGGTCGCTTTAAATTGGTACATCGATCGCGGTTTCTTTTTCGGGTTTTCGATCAACGTTTTGTTCGTTCATGATCGGGTGTGGCCGATGATTTTTATCGGATCTAATTGATGGTTTCTTTAACCGATTTCTTGTTATCGGACCTCCGATCGACGTTTTGGTTGTTCGTCGGTCGTTGGTTTGGTTATTAGATTTACCGGGAATTTTTCGGGAATTTTTCGGGAATTTTCCGGGCGACTTCGGCGGGACATAGTGGGTTAACGGGAGGCCGCCGCCGCCGTTGTTAGACGGGAGGCCGCCGCCGTCGTTACCATGTTCACGGGGTAGTCGCCGGGATCGCACGGGAGCGAAAACGGAGAAGAAATCGCGAAACGGGGGCGAAAACGACGAAAAAACGGAAAAACGGGAAGTTACTGTGCGTTTCCGTACAGTGCGGTCCACGGGTCCAGGCGTGCACCCGGTGCACGCCTGCAGCATCGGGAGCACAAGACCCGGCGCACGAAATCGTGCGCCGGCCCGGCCCGTCCAGCGCGGTGCACGCGCTGGGCGTGCACCCGGTGCGCGATGCCGCGGTGGAATGCGTGAACCCGGCGCACGCCAGTGCCGTGCACGGCCCGGCCCGTTCCGCCTGGTGCACGCTTCCTGCGTGCACCCGGCGCGCGCTGCCCGGCCGCCGATGCGTAGACCTGGTCCACGCTCTGCTTCATGCACCATCCGACAGCCCGGAGTTCTTTTGCTCCGTTTGGGTCCGTTTTTCCACCGTTTTGAGCGCGGTTTTCGCCGTTGGGATCGTTATTTCAGTGGCTTTCATGTCATGGCCACTTGGGACCTACTTGGTCATTATTTTATTATAATGTTGGGTGCCGATTTCGCCGACGCTCCGCGCCTCGACGAAATTGTCGGGGGCGCGCCGTCGGGTCTTTCTCTCATCGTTTTCGTCGTCGGGGCTTCTCTGCTGGACCGTTGACGCCCCGAGTTGGCGACTAACTGAGAGATTGGGTTTTGTTAGATTCCGTTAGCGGTTTTGGGTTCTGGTTTCGGCGAACCGAACGGTGTTGGACTTTTCCGTCAAAAAGGGGTAAATTGGGTCTTTTGTTTTGGGATGTTTGTACACGTTTGTGACTATTATTGTCCGTGCGGACTTTTCTTAGGTCCAGGTGCGCAGCGGGGGAGCGCGAAGGATATAGGTGTTCCGTTTGCTCTCCAACAAGGTGGGTACGGTTGCGATGAGTGCAACCGGTGCTGTAAGTGCATCTATCGTCATTAAAAGTACTCTTTAATTTACCTAACAAAGTAGATGGATAGTTTAACCTTTCGATAAATGTTATTTATCTAATAATTGTGCGGCTGCGGTCGCGGTGCCCATTACACGCCAATCTTGGCAATCCGGTTTCGGATGCTGCACGTACACAGGCGGATTGGCCTCCGCATGGGTGTACTTTTCCGGAAGAGTGGTCTTTATGACCCGTGTGCCCCGCAAAGGTAACGGTGCAAGCGGGGACCTCTTCGCGCCAGCTGTGGTGTCGCACCAGCACCGCGAAAGAGGTAAGAGCATCAAAAGGTGTTTGCGCACGAGGGGAGACTTCCGTCTCCCCGACAGGTAATCTGGGATTGGTGCCCAGGTTAAATTAATGTACAGGTGTCTAACGAAAGGTTACGGTGTATTCGGTGTATTCGTATGTTTTTCCCCTCTTGATATTGTTACACATCTACTTTGTTTGTCACTGACTTTACCCACTCCGTGACAGGTATTCCTAGGTGCGTTAGCCGGGATGGCGGTGGGACTGCGTCGTGAGGATCGTAGTCGGACTCTTGGTTATCGTATTTATGACTCATTTCCTCCTTATGCTATTTTTAGTTTTGCTTGTGGATACTTTATTTGTGGACGAGTATTAGTTAGCACTGTGGATGTGGTGTATTCCCTTATGTTTTCATTCGCGGCATGGTTTCAAGAATAAACATTAGATTGCGAAAACGTTTTCTCAAACGAGGTGCCGAGTGGGCACGGTTTACAACTCTGGTTTTATCCTTTCCGAACGTTGATGCCGCTTTATAAACTTGCTTTAATTGATGGTGAATGTCTACGGTATGGTTGTTGGTTGGTGAATGATGCATGTATTATGTGATTGAACAATATGCTGTAAATGAGACGCCGTGCATATACAAAGGAGACTCTGTCCGTGGACAGAGTGAATTTGTGTATGTGGCGGTCTGGCACGCACCGGGGTTGAGGTTTATGTTACCTTATTTCAAAAAAAAAATAGTCACGTTTTCCGCTTCAAATGACTCAAAAACCCCCGGGGGCGTGACACCATGCCTATTTCCAGGAGTTCATGGAGTTGTTGAACTGCGTGCCCTTCGTCGCTCGTGACGGGCCGCACCAGGTTGAGATGTTCGAGGGAGGCCTTCGTCCAGAGATTTACACCCTGGTGCATGCTCAGAGATTTCAGACTCTGGATGCAGCCGCAGAGCATGCACAGTGGGTGGAGAGAGGTGATCAGGTGGTGGCCAGACAGCGGGCCGCGGTCGCTCAGGGCTCCGACAGAAAGCGACCAGCCCAGGATGAGGGGGGACAGGCCAGTACTTGGAGGCCGCCCCGACCGCCACCGCCTCAGTTCCAGGGCCGTGGGCGTTCGGAGCGGCGAGGGCCTGGTGGATCCCAGAGGCCCCAGCAGCAGCAGCAGCAGAGATCGCAGTCGTCGCAGCGCGGATCGCAGCGGCAGCCACAGCGACAGCGACAGTCTCAGCAGCAGCAGTCCCGACAGACACGGGCTCCCAGCAGTTGTATTTTCTGTGGAGGTCCGCACTTCCCCGGCACCTGCGACCAGCGGTGGGGTCGTTGCTACGGATGTGGACAGCCAGGGCACATTCGAGCTGCGTGCCCCTTTTCGACCTCAGCCGCCCCTTCTTCAGCGTCTGCCCCAGCATCATCGCAGCAGCGGTCGACGGCCCAGCGGCCTTATGCTCCAGCGAGCAGGCCATCTTCTTCTCATTCCACCGACTATCGCCCTCCAGCTCAGAGTGGGCGGGTGTATGCTGCACAGGTAGAGGATTCTTCAGCAGCGGACCATGTGGTAGCAGGTATCACTTTACTTTCTGGCATTAGGACTCGCACCTTATTTGATACTGGAGCATCGCATTCTTTCATTAGTAGATCTTTTGCATCATTACATGGGTTAGAGGTAGGACTTTTGCCACATGCACGAGAGGTACAGATTCCCGATCACACTTTGTTCGTGGAGGAGTGTTGTTGGTCCTGCCCGATGCAGATCGAGTCCTGGATTATGCCAGCAGACCTGTTGGTCTTGAGACAGCTGCAGGATTTTGATGTGATTCTCGGGATGGACTGGCTGGCTCGGTATTTTGCGACTATTGACTGTGCCGAGAGGACTGTCACTTTTAGAGAGCCAGACCAGGAGGTGTTGGTGTACCGGGGATGTCAGAGCGCTTTCTTTGCCTCTATGGTTTCGACTTCCCGAGCGAGACGGATGATTCACCGAGGATGTGTAGCCTTTTTGGCTAGTGTTGTAGGGGGGCCTACAGCGGCACCGGGACTCGGGGATATCCCTATCGTCCGCGAGTTCCCGGATGTGTTTCCACCTGAGCTGACTAGTATGCCGCCCGACAGAGAGATTGAGTTTGTGATTGACGTAGTCCCAGGAACTGCGCCAATCTCTAAGGCTCCTTATCGGATGGCACCGGCTGAGCTGAGAGAGCTTAAAGCACAGTTGCAAGACTTGATGGATAAGGGTTTCATTAGACCCAGTGTGTCGCCCTGGGGAGCACCGGTGCTATTCGTGAAGAAGAAGGATGGGTCACTTAGACTGTGTGTGGACTATAGGGAGCTGAATAAAGTGACCATTAAGAACAAGTACCCTCTGCCGCGCATCGACGATCTCTTTGATCAGCTGCAAGGGTCTTGTGTCTTTTCCAAGATTGATCTACAGTCTGGTTACCACCAATTAAAGGTGAAGGCCGAGGATATTCCTAAGACTGCTTTCAGATCACGGTACGGGCATTATGAGTTTACAGTTATGCCATTTGGATTGACTAATGCCCCTGCCGCCTTTATGGACTTGATGAACAGGATATTTCGGCCATTCCTGGACCGATTTGTGGTGGTGTTCATAGATGATATCCTGGTTTACTCCCGGAGCGAGGCCGAGCATGAGGAGCACTTGAGGACTGTGCTACAACTTCTGCGGGAGAAGAAGTTGTATGCCAAGCTGGTGAAGTGCGAGTTTTGGCTTCGGGAGGTAGCTTTCTTGGGCCATGTGATTTCCGCCGCCGGTGTAGCTGTAGACCCGGCGAAGATTGAGGCAGTTCGTGATTGGCCCCGACCGACGACTGTATCAGAGGTGCGCAGCTTCATGGGATTAGCTGGTTATTATCGTCGGTTTATCTGGAGTGAGGACTGCCAGAAGAGCTTCGAGGAGCTGAAGGACAGACTGATGACTGCCCCTATCCTTTCCCTCCCTGTTATGGGGAAAGGATATGTGATCTACAGTGACGCATCGCACAGTGGACTGGGTTGCGTGTTGATGCAGGATGGGAGGGTAATTGCTTATGCATCGAGACAGCTCAAGGATTACGAGAAGAATTACCCTACCCACGACTTAGAGCTCGCTGCCGTGGTGTTTGCACTGAAGCTTTGGCGCCATTACCTGTACGGGGAGCATTGCGAGATCTACACCGACCACAAGAGTTTAAAGTATCTGTTCACCCAGAAGGAGCTGAACTTGAGGCAGCGCAGGTGGTTAGAGCTATTAAAGGATTATGATGTAGACATCCTTTACCACCCAGGCAAGGCTAACGTGGTCGCTGATGCATTGAGCCGAAGAGCAGTACAGAGTTTGTCTATGTTGATCACAGACCAGGCGCCCCTATTGGAGGAGATGAGACGGCTCGAGATAGAGGTTGTGTCCCCTGGGGTCTCTGCTAGACTGACGTCATTAGTCGTGCAGCCCACTCTACTAGACAGGATCAGGGAAAAACAGAGTGAGGACCCCTACTTGACCAGGATTCGAGATCAGCTTCCGAGTGATCAGTCAGGGGACTTTACGGTGGATGCTGCGGGAGTACTGAGGTACAGGGACCGAGCATGTGTGCCAGTGGATGCTGAGATCAGAGAGCAGATATTGAGAGAGGCCCATTATACACCTTATACCCTTCACCCTGGGGGGACTAAGATGTATAAGGACCTCAAGGCACACTTTTGGTGGAACGGCATGAAGAGGGATGTCGGGAGATTTGTGGCCCAGTGTTTGACTTGTCAGCAAGTAAAAGCTGAGCATCGGGTGCCAGCTGGCAAGTTACAAAGTCTCCCCATCCCTGAGTGGAAATGGGACCACATTACCATGGACTTCGTGGTCGGATTGCCGAGAGCACAGGGCGGAGCTGATGCTATCTGGGTAGTGGTGGATCGACTTACCAAGTCAGCGCACTTCTTGCCCATGCAGACTACTTGGCCACTCGATCGACTAGCCCAGCTATACCTTGATGAGATTGTGAGACTGCATGGAGTACCCGCCTCCATTGTGTCAGATAGAGATCCGAGGTTTGCCTCACGTTTTTGGGGTAGTTTGCAGACTGCGATGGGGACACAGCTCAGGTTCAGTACAGCTTTTCATCCTCAGACTGATGGGCAGTCAGAGCGGACCATACAGATCTTGGAGGACATGCTGAGGGCTTGCGTCTTGGATTTCGGCGGAGGTTGGATTCGGCACTTATCCTTGGTTGAGTTTGCGTACAACAACAGCTTTCAAGCGAGCATACAGATGGCTCCGTTTGAAGCGTTGTATGGACGCAAGTGCCGATCACCACTTTATTGGAGTGACGTAGGCGAGAGACGGACCTTGGGGCCAGATATACTGCTAGAGGCAGAGGAGAAGGTCCGCGTGATTCGACAGCATCTTCAGACCGCTCAGAGCCGACAGAGGAGCTATGCTGATGTTCGGCGCCGAGACTTAGAGTTCCAGGTTGGAGATCATGTATTTTTGAAAGTCTCGCCGTCCAAGGGGATCAGGAGGTTCGGCATTCGCGGGAAACTCAGCCCCCGATACATTGGACCATTCGAGGTGTTGGAGCGTATCGGGCCTGTTGCTTATCGACTTGCACTTCCCCCGAGACTGGCTGGTGTCCACGATGTTTTCCATGTTTCCACCCTGAGGAGGTACGTCTTCGACCCGTCGCACGTCATCGACTTTGCACCCCTCGAGATCAGCGAGGATTTGAGATATGAGGAGCGCCCAGTACGGATTCTTGATCGGGAGGTGAAAGAATTGCGCAATCGGACCATTCCCTATGTGAAGATCCTTTGGAGCAATCATGATGAGCGCGAGGCGACGTGGGAGCCAGAGTCAGAGATGATGGACGCCTACCCTTACTTGTTCGAGGCTCTGGATTGAGGTATGATTTTAGTTTCGAGGACGAAACTTTTATTAGTGGGGGAGGATGTAGTGTCCCAGTTTTTCCCCTGTGTTTTTCCCCTGTTCGGGGTGTGGAACACCTAGTGTTGGTGTGTTGGGCCCCAACATGTCAAAGGGATGTGTTGTTTGGACTCAGGGAGGATTTGGGGTCAAGCCTGACCTTCGGTTGCCTTTGCCGAATTTTAGGAATGGAATCAGGCTAAACGGAGGCCGTATTTGGATTCAGCGCGGAAAAACGCTTGAAAACGGCTATTTACTTATTTATTTTGGAGTCCGGATGCCCAAAAAGGGACCTCCGGAAGTTTTCTGCGCAAAATGGTGCACGGGGGGAGCTATGGACCGGCCGGGGACACGTGGCAGGCTCTTATTGGGCCGGCGCACGGCTCTCGGTCCACGGAGCGGGCCGCCGGTGCACGGTGGACCGGCGGGCCACGTGGCAGGCGCCGGTTGGGCCGGTGCAGCGCGCGCGGCGCAGGGATCGCGCGCGGGCAGCGCGGGCAGGCCGGGCAGGCGGGGGCAGCGGCGCGGTGCACGGTGGACCGGGGCGCGCCACGTGGCGGCCCCGGATTGGCCGGCTCATGTGTGCGCGGCGCACGCAACACCGCGCGTGGGCGGCCGTACGCGCACGCGGGCGGCGCGTTGACGGACCGGCGCCCGTGTCGGGCGGGCGGCGCCGCCCCACGTGGCGCCACGCCATTGGCGGGCGCCGCACGCGGGCTGACCCGGGGGGGGGGGGGGCATGTGGCACTCCCCCACTGGGCCCGCACGGCTGCCGCCTGTTTGGCGGACACGTGTCGGGCCCAGGAGCGGGTCGGACGGGCGGTGGCGTGCGGCCGGATCCGGTGCGCGTGCTGGGCCGGGCCGGGCCGCACTGTGCGCGCCCGGAATTTGGCGGGCCGGGCCGCACTGTGCGCGCCCGAATTGGGCCGGGCCGCACTGTTTGCGCCCGGAAGTCGGGACATATTGGGAATTTTCCCAATTGTTTAGTGGGCCTATATATAAGCCTCCCCTCCCCTCTTCTCTTGCCTTTTCCGAGAGCTAGAGAGAGAATGGGAGGGAGGGACCTTTAGGAAAGTTTTTCCTCTCACATTTTTCTACCTCGTGGTGTGTTCCCAGATTTTTGGGAAGATCGACAGCGGCGTTCCGGATTTTACAGCGTGCCTCGGTTTTCCCCCATTTCGGCCCGTTATCGTCGCATTTCAGTCCGAGGAGTCCCCTGCGCAGTACAGGAGTCCGATTTCGACGATTTCTTCGCCAGTGTGTTCCTAAGAGGTAGGGCTTCGTTTTTCGTGTTGATGGTTTCTCCAGATTCCGATTCTTTGGCACGATTCCCGAGGTGATTTGACACCCCATTTTGCTGGTTGGATTTTTGGACAGCGACGACTTCGACGAATTATTTCTCCGCGTAGGAATATCGGATCGGGGTGATTCAAGAGTCGATTTTGGGCGATTTTTCGCAAGGAACGCAACCGTGATTTTTTTGGGATTTTAGGAGCTCGGGACAGAGGTGAAAATTCCTCGTTTTGCGTGCTGATTTTAAAACAGCAAATGTGTGTTTGGAAACTGTTATATTTACACCTTGTACACTTGTGTGATGTTGTAGGACATTGTTGCAGCTGATGGTGTGTTTAGTGGACAGCGGGTATTTTCTGGGTACATTGTACACGCTTTTCGAGGTGGGTGGTTGCGTTGCCCTCTTTGTTGACCTGCACACTAGGAATAAAAGAGTTTCCCAACTATGCATGTGATAGATAACTTGTGATATATAAACCTATTGTATTTGGCCCCTGAAATAATTTAGTAGCTCCTATGTGAAATATCTGGGACAAGAAAATTGGACAATTGCTATATCGTGAACCACATGCAAATTGGTAACCCAACAATATTTTTAAAATAGTTCTAAAATTGTTCTTCCCATGAAACTTAGTTCCTTTCTAAATGTTTTTAAAAAAGAGAACACTTGCATGCTCATTGGACATCTAGTTAGGCCACTATCTTACTGCAGCACTATATTATGGGACTTGACTTAGGAGAAAACATGTGTTATTGTTATTCTTCTCTATCGATGCATGTTGCTCAAGTCTGAGCGGGATTTTGAGATAGTGGTGTCTGGACTTTGAGTTTGGGACAGTTGGGATTGTCTGAGGGGATTGTGGGGCATAGTGGCAACCGCGAATGATAGGCGGTTGACCAGATGTTGTTGCTTTATCAGATTGGGGTCTATAGGTTCAGCGGTAACCGCGGATTTTGGGCGGTTGACCGGGTGTTATTATCACATCAGATTGGGGATTGGGGTTGCATAGTGGATGGAGTATTCCCACTTTTGATCACAGTCATGATCCAGTCCTGCTATTGTGAGACATTGGTTACAGAGATACTTTACTCGTGTGGGTCGCTCCCCTCGAGTGCCACTCCGGAGTAGGCTTTTAGACCGTGATGGGTGCCGGTCAGTTGGTGAGTTGTGAGTGAAGACAGAGCAGGCAGTGCCAGTATCTCCTGGCCCTTTGATTGGGTTTCTTTGGGCAGTCAGCTTTATAGTTGCATCTATACAGTCATCTTTTGGCACTGCATTTAGAGGCATAGTAGTGGTAGTTTCTTTCCAGCAGTCTTTATTGCATACCACTGTTCTTTCCTTTTTGCCTCTTTATTCCTAGTGGGTGCGTCAGCATCAGAGGTTTTTACCCACTAGGGGAGGCTACTGGTTTATCTAGTAGTTCTCACCCCCCATTGTTGTTTCTTGTTCTTTTCCCCTTTGTTTTGCAGAGTCGACTGTGGGAGCTGCCGGGCCTTCAGCGGCAGATCGAGGTAAGAGGATCGCCGACTAGCTAGATCGTCTACCCCGAGCGAGAGTTTAGCTAGACTATTACTGTACTCCCCTTTTGTATCTCAGACTATAGTAGTTTACTTTTGGGTCTGGCTGTGGCCAGCTGGTTGTATTATTTATGGTGAGCTGGGAGTATATTGTACTTTTATTTCAGTTTACAGTTTATTTCAGTCTGAGATTACTGTTAGTTCTATTAGTTCAGCTCTGTTATGCTCTTCTATTGTATATTATCTATCTGAGCAGGTTACCAGCGCTTCGTGTACATGGAAAATTCTGTGTACACGGCGGATCTGTTGGCGGGCCCGGGTTCTGGTTACCCCCGGGGCGTGACAAATATGGTATTCACTTCAACTTTCTAACTTGAACCTCAACTAACATAAATGTAAAGTTAAGCACATTCATAATTTGTAGTTTAGCCCTGCATGTATAAAATGAAGTAAACATCATCACATATATGTTCTCAAACCCGGGGGAAAAGCAAGGAACATGCAAATTCCAAAAAGACATTTACTCCTTTAATTTTTTCCTCTTACACAATATGAAACATAGAAATGATAGGCTATAAAACAAAAAAGTCCAACAATCATAAAAAGAATGAAAGTTCAACACTAATTTACTATACACAGGATATAACAAAACAAAAGTATAGATATAGTTTTCCAACTTATGCTTTGGTTTTTGAAAGCCATTATTTTTAACTTGTTAATCAAATACGTGTTAAATTGTCGAACAATATCATATTAGTTGAAATGCTAACGTGACATCAATTTGTTCAATTTTGATTTTTCATAATACTAATTAAATGAATGCCAACATGTCAAACAATATGATATTCAGTTTAGTTTCCTAACCCAAGCCATTGGAGTTCACCTCTACATACATAAACAGTTTAGCTTCCCAATTTGAGCCTTTGGAGTTCATCTTTACATACATGAATCTAAAAATAACGACCTTCGAAGTTTGAAATTCATCTTCACATACATAAACTTAAGATAGATACATTCGACAATTTTTTGCTTACCTCTCGAATTTTATAAGCCCATTTTTGTAAACTAATCCTGTTGGAGCTTTTCTTTATATCCATGGCCTACTTAGGCTCAACTTTTATGTAATTGGAAATCAACACTTCTTACAATTTAAGAAATCCAATCAAATTATCTCTTGAATATTATAAGCCCATTTTTGTAAAATGGTCCTTTTGGAGCTTGTCTTTATATCCATTGGTTATTTAAGTTCAACTTTTATGTAATTAGAACTTTGGAAGTTACCGTTCCATTAAGTTAGTCTTTGAGTAAATTAATATAATAGTTCCCCTTGAAGCTAATACTTAGTTAACTTCATGCTAATTTCAAGTTGCAACTTAGAAAACCCAAGATAATAACCTCTGGAGTTTACCACAATTAAATTAATAACCTCGAACCCAATAAAAATCATATATTTTAAACATGGCATGTAGAAAAGTATAGGAATTATCACTTTCAATGAAAATATTTGAAAACCCAACACAATCAAAGTCACACATTTCAAAATTGATGAACACAGAAAGAAGTACACGGACAGCAATATTCAAAAACCCAAATTTATTTATCATCACAAAAAATTTCAAAAGTTTGGGAAAACAGTAAAATGTTTGGCTCAGATAATCTCAAGACTGAGATAATAAAAGGCACAATTTATTTTGCGAGTCCTCACTGTGTAAACAACAATTGGTTGCCAAAAGGTGCTAGCAAATAATTGGTTTTTTTATATCGCTGGAGACCACCAGAGGAACTGCCCAAATTCTAGCCACACAACAGACGATTTTAGATTGAAGCCACACGAAAGCGGACATCGATAATAGAAGGCACAATTTATTTTGCGAGTCATCACTGTGTAAACAACAATTCGTTGTCAAAAAGTGGTGGCAAATAATTGGTTTTTTATATCGCTACAATTGGAGACCACCAGAGGAACTGTCCAAATTTTAGCCACAGAACGCACGATTTTAGGCTGAAGCCACATGAAAGCGACATTATACGTAGCAAGTAATGTAGTTTAAAGGAGAGACATTTATATATTTCCTCCAATCATTAACGTAACACCCAAGGCCATCCAAAATTGTTGTTTTTTATATGTATCATCATAGCCAAGGAAAAATCAAAAGTAAGAAGGAAAAAAGAAAGAAACGCATAAAACAAATATGAAATTTAATTACAAAAAACGGTGAATTAAATTAACAAAATATATAAATTAATTAGAGACAAAACATGAATTTTCAAGAAAAACTTAAGTTAAGAGTAAATGCCACATTTTTAAAATTAACGAACATTAGACTGGAAAAACGAATACAATATGGTATTCACTTCAACTTTCTAACTTGAACCTCAACTAACATAAATGTAAAGTTAAGCACATTCATAATTTGTAGTTTAGCCCTGCATATATAAAATGAAGTAAACATCATCACATATATGTTCTCAAACCGGGGGGGAAAAGCAAGGAACATGCAAATTCTAAAAAGATATTTACTCCTTTAATTTTTTCCTCTTACACAATATGAAACATAGAAATGATAGGTTATAAAACAAAAAAGTCCAACAATCATATAGAATGCTATTATATATATATATATATATATATATATATATATATATATATATATATATATATATATATATATATATATATATATATATTTGGAGTTCATCTTTATATACATGAATATCAAAATAACCACCTTCGAGTTTAGAATTCATCTTGACATATATAAACTTAAGGTAGGTACATTTGACACTTCTTTGCAATTTAAAAAACTCAATCAAATTATCTCTCAAATTTTATAAGCCCATTTTTGTAAACTAATCCTGTTGGAGCTTATCTTTATATCCATGGGCTAGTTAAGTTCAGTTTTTTATGTAATTAGAACTTCAACCTTTGGAGTTAATCTTTACATACATGAATCTAAAAATAACCACCTTCGAAGTTTAAAATTCATCTTCACATACATAAACTTAAGGTAGGTACATTCGACAATTTTTTGCTTACCTCTTGAATTTTATAAGCCCATTTTTGTAAACTAATCCTGTTCGAGCTTATCTTTATATCCATGGCCTACTTAAGTTCAACTTTTATGTAATTCGAAATCAACACTTTTTACAATTTAAGAAATCCAATCAAATTATCTATTGAATATTATAAGCCCATTTTTGTAAAATGGTCCTTTTGGAGCTTGTCTTTATATCCATGGGTTATTTAAGTTCAACTTTTATGTAATTAGAACTTTGCAAGTTACCGTTCCATTAAGTTAGTCTTTGAGTAAATTAATATAATAGTTCCCCTTGAAGCTAGTACTTGTAGTTAACGTCATGCTAATTTCAAGTTGCAACTTAGGAAACCCAAGATAACAACCTCTGGAGTTTACCACAATTAAATTAATAACCTCGAACCCAATAAAAATCATATATTTTAAACATGGCATGTAGAAAAGTATAGGAATTATCACTTTGAAAATATTTGAAAACCCAACACAATCAAAGTCACACATTTCAAAATTGATGAACAGACAAAGAAGTACACGGACAGCAATATTCAAAAACCCAAATTTATTTATCATCACAAAAAATTTCAAAAGTTTGGGAAAACAGTAAAATGTTTGGCTCAGATAATCTCAAGACTGAATCCACAGGACATCGATAATAGAAGGCACAATTTATTTTGCGAGTCATCACTGTGTAAACAACAATTGGTTGTCAAAAGGTGGTGGCAAATAATTGGTTTTTTATATCGCTACAATTGGAGACCACCAGAGGAACTGCCCAAATTTTAGCCACACAACGCACGATTTTAGGTTGAAGCCACATGAAAGGGACATTATACCTAGCAAGTAATGTAGTTTAAAGGAGAGACATTAAAGGCTGAGGCATTGAAAGTCACAAATTAGGAACACCCAACTTACTTAAAACCTAATATAATCATCCTTCTCATTGTCGTCATAGAGGCAAGCTAATAAACACTTTATAGTCATCCTTTTTCGATAAAATCGAACCTTGAACATTAAAAATCTAAACTTTAGGCCTTATTTGATACCAATTTCAATATTTGAGGCAAACCAACAAACACTCATCATAGAGGCAAAACAACAAACACTTTATAGTCATAGAGGCAAACCAATAAACACTTTATAATCAA